>PVLA01001419.1:0-362293 GCA_004027455.1 Hydrochoerus hydrochaeris | reverse complement strand
AGTGAATCTGAATCTATTTTATTTTTCAGAAGCTGGAATATATATTTGCTAACTTTTGGCAGCAACCCAAACCCCAAGCAGGAAGCGTCCCAGGCTTAGGGCCAGGCAGGGACAATCTTAAACAATATGTGTTAATCAACTTTTTTCACCTTTGTAACACTTTACTCTTGTTACTTAATTATCTTGGAAAATGTAAGCCAATGCACCTGGATGCCCACAGGAGGGAGAGATGGAGCGGCAGCTGTGAAGCTATCATGCCGCTCCCTACATTTTTTCCCTTATCACTTATGGGAGTATGGCAGGCCCTGTGAGGATAGCGCCTGTCTTGGGCCAAGGACTCTTCATATGAATCCAACCAGGCCTTACCCGTCATGGGCCTGCAGGACAGCAATTGGTCCTGTGCCTGTCTTAGGCGGCCAGTGGCGTAACATATGTGTCCTAGTTGCCCGTCTCTGGCTGCCTGTCCAGTGTCTCAGGGCAGTTGTCTCACAGGAATTTTGTAAATCCTCCTCCATGAGCTCTTTTATTTAAAGCTTTTGTATAAACTCTCTCACACTACTCACAGAAGGTAAAATTTCACAATTAGTTTTCACAAAGTTATCTAGAAGGTTTCTAGTAACTCCTCTGGAGTTTCTATTTTCGATTTCATATTGAGTGTTACATGAAAATATATATATGTGAATTACACAAATTACAATCATCAGTACAAAACATTACAAGATCCTTGCGCCCAATTCCCACATGCGGTGTCCTTTTCCTGGAGAAGCGATTCCTTGAAGCGCTCTCCTCCACCCATGGACCTTGTCACAAGGCGTGGATGGACTAGGATGTGGCAACTTACTATGTGCCAGGCACTGCTTTCAGAGCTTACAAAAAAGTAAATCAGGCAAGGATTGCTGACTTTGAGGAGGTTATATCCTAGCAGGAAGAGACACCTAAGTAGTTATACACCTGCCAGATGATTATAAATGTTATGGAGAAGAGAAAATGTGAAACATTTAGGGGTTGCTGGGAGGTGGTAGTGCAGGTAGACATATTAATCTCAGTGGTCCTTGTAGGCCACTTCAAAGATAGACGAACAAAGACTGGAAGAAGCGGAAGTAGTAGGAGCTTTCTGGGTAGAGTACAGTTCAAGGAGAACTGCTGAGGCAGAATAGGATCTAGGCCTGTACCAGCGAAAGAAAGGAGCCCAAGTCCCCTCATCTCCTGTGGCCTGACCCTGTTCTCAAGGGTGGGGAGCTATTTATCCCAAACTGCTAAGGCCCTCTCATGTTTCTTTTCTTCCTGGCATACACAGGTTCTCCCCAGTGGCTGAGCAGGACTCTGCTGACCCTTCATCATGAGAATCTCCTCCTCCCTCCAAGCTCAGTCCCAAGGGCAGCCCTTGTCTCTCAGATCTTCTGTATAGCTTTGAACTTCATTTGTGGGCTGGGTTTGAGGTTTATCCTGCAGGGCTCCTAGGGGAACCCTAGCACTAAATTTAGGAATGTGTCTGAGATGCTGGCTGAGACTCTACAAACACTTCCTGGAGGCAAGGAGTCTCTGGAACAATCCAAGATGAGGCCTGAGGTCACCTTGCCTGGAGACAAGGATCTGAGTGGATTTAGACAAGGGAAGGCTTCCAGGAAGACCTAGTAAGGGAGGAAGAAGCAAGACAAGCAAGGGAGAGATTTCAGGCAAGTGTCCTGGTAGACTGCTGCAGCCTGAGCCTTCAGTCTGAAGGCTGGTGTGGTGTGACGGCGGAGCCCATGCCAGACCTTCCTTGGGAAAAGCCAGAAATCTTATGATATCAGATGCAGTGAATAAGGACACACCATAATATATTTGACCAAAATTGTCATGTTATGGAATTGATTTAGCACATTGAGGGAGCCACAAAAAGACACACATGAAAGAGGACTTCCAGAACTGCTTTGGAGTGGCAAGAGCCATGGGATAAGCATGTGTGAAGCAGGGAGGAGGATTCTGAGGGAGATCCATGGCAATGTGTCTTTTACTGTAAGAATTTTAAGGAATTTTTATTTAAACATTCACTATATGTTTTAATCATAATTAAGAAATGTATGCAACTCCTGCGTGTACTTTAGTTTGGAAAAGACATGTTGCATGTGACTACAAGGATCCTGGGTAGACTTTTTCTAGTCAAAGCTGCATAAATGTGGGAATGTTATACATGACAAGGAAACTGGCACTATCAAAAAGAAGCAATAATAATTTTGGATGTAAGAGTGTCAGGGTATCTTTTATCAAACTTGATAGCAGAGGACAGTTTTGATGGCTTTAAATCATTTCTCTATGACATATTTCAAAGGCAGACTCCCTATTAGGCACATATGTGTGAAGCATAGTTTGTTCTTACTGTGGCCTCTGAAGGTATTATATGATCTTGACAGAACCTAAGACAGAACCATTCTTTGACTGCAAGAAAATCTCACTTAAAGAAAAGTTCATATCAACCACCAACTGTGAATACCAGTGGATTCACAGTTCCATGATGGACACCTGTGCTTCTTTACTAGTGCTTCTTGCTAGGGTAGCAAAGCTTGTGGGGTGATAGTCTCTAGCATCACATCTCCCCCAAGACCCTGACAGCCACTAGGTTTCCCTCCAAGATGAGATGCATTCTGGGTCTAGTTAGAGTTCTGAGTAAAGGATTCTTGAGTTTTGGCAACCCAGACAGTTGTGCCATATCCCAGAGATGGGATTTCAGATATAGGAGTTTCACTTTTTATTTATTAATTTACCTGCTGTCTGTAATGTTCAAGAAAATCACTTAAGATGGTCTATAGATGTTGAAATAAAGTACAATATTCTCATAAAGAAAATATTTCTTCATTTATTCCTATATTCTGTTTCCTATTTCAAGCATAGGTTACTGGTATAGTGAAAGGTATCAGCAACCCAAAAGCTGACAGCAAAAATGTTTTCCAAATGATATCTTTTCCTCCAGTTGCTATCATAGATGTGGCCCAAATGACAGCCAGACCGGTGGTACTCTTGAGGTTCATATCCATGATACATTAGTTAAAGAGTTTAATTAGTCAAAATGTAAGTAAGTCTTAGTGAATCTTCCTCTATAAGAACATTTATTATTGTGCAAGTCTAAACAGAATCTCAGATAATAGTTCAAGACTTAGAAATGAGAGAACCAGCCAAGAGTTGCTGGTCCTTTTCCCCTCTGCTTTTATCTAGCATCTTAATCAGAGCATCTCTTAAGAAGCTTCGATATTGTGGTTCACTATAAGTCCTATCACAGCTTCTGGGTTCCTTGCTCTTTGAAGATGAGGTTGTGGACTTCTACACAGTTGGTTGTTCAGTGGTATTGGTTCTCCCACCACTGCACATATACAGATAGCTAAATCCCCCTGGAATATCCCTTGTTTCAGAAAGGATGTCTCCATGAATTCAATAACAAAGCCCATGCCTACATATAGGCACTTTTATTCCAATCTCAGATTTTGGGGCATGGTTAAGACAATAGGAGGTGAACGATTTGTTCCAAAATGACCATTGCAGTAGGTCTAGTAAAATTAGAGTCTTTACCTTTCAGGAGAATAATCAAAATTCTTAAAAGTGGCATGAGGGTGAGAGACAGTTCTGAAGTGGACCCACTGGCCCAGGTCCCTGTGTCTCATTTCTACACACTCACACTATTTGTTCTTCACATGTAGGTGAGGTTGGTGACTTTTTCTTTCACCTTTCAGCTGATTTCAAACTTAGTCATGTTCAGAATGATTTGAACTCTTATTTTTAGTTCTAACCCTAAGTTTCAGAAATAATGAAATGAAACAGAATTCTTCAACTTTCCTCATTTCCCATTACATATCTTACTACCAAGCACAAATCATTCTTACTAAGGTCACTAGATCATATTGGACTTGATCTTTACATAACTGAAATTTAGCATCAACAGCTGTAAGCCTTGCTCGCTACCATATATTGGAGATTTTTTCTTCTACTGGTGGTAGTGTCAGACACCATTTCAGTGTCATCCATGGGTATTCACTGTGATGAGTACTCTAATTCCTATTGTAGCCAAGTGCCAGATCTACCTCTGAACTCTGTGATCTTGGTCAAGCGTAGGCTTTTACGATTCTTGGATCTCATTTACAAAATAAGAATCATCACACTTCTATGGGCTTATCTTAAGACCAAGTTAAATAGTGCAGTTGAGAGAGTTTTAAAATTATACAAATTCAAGATTACTGTTACACCAGGGTAATCTGTCACATAAAAAATGACAACTGGTTAAAAACAGACTTGCAAATTTATTACACTTATCTGGAAGCCAAGTCCATGGGCCATTCAGACATGTGTGGCAATGATCTTGTAACTTATAGGTTGTGACTAATACATATGCAAATGATAAATGTTATGATGAAGGAAGCATGGTATCTCACACATAGTAAGAATCTAAAAACTATGGACTGAACAGAATGGAGTCTTACAGAATGTTTGTACTGTTTGAGGGTATGGCACAAAACTGGCTTGGAAATTGGAAAAAAATTAGGAAGTTTGGGGAGACTAGGACATAATTGTATAAACAAGGAATTTATGAGAGATCAGGCTAAGAATTAATAAGAACCAGGTTATGGAAAGTGCTGTGTGCTAGGTTGAAGTGTGCTGTTCATCTTGAGGGCAGCAGCAAATGCTGGAAAGGTTTTCAAAGAGAGACGTACATTCAGATTGACTTTTTAGAATGACAACTATAATTTTAGAATGGCATAATATAGCATATGAGGAAATTAAGAGGAACACATCATGGCAATCCAGGTGAGAGGTGGTTGCCTCAAAAATAATTATTAACAGTAGACAGTGGAAACCAAAAGACAGGTTCTGAAGGAAATCATGAAACAGAATTGCCTGGTATGTGTGAGTACAGATAAATTTGAGATGACTTCTACACCTCTGCTTAGATGGCTGGTATCTGTTCATTAACAACTTTAAAGAAGCATGCGGAAAAAGGCAGTCAAAAATAGGGTAAAGCTGAGCGTGGTGTCACATGTCTGTAATCCAAGAACTCTGGGAGGCTGGGGCAGAAGAATCACAAGTTCAGTTGTAGCCTGAGAAACTTATTCAGTCCCTGTCTCAGAATAAAAACAAAACAAAACAAAACAAAACAAAACAAAACAACAACAGGGCTTTAGTTGCTCAGTGCAAAGGTCTTGGGCTCAACTCCCATTCAAACAAACAAACAAACAAACAAACAAACAAACAACAAAAAACCCCAGGGCACGTAACATTCATGATCTACATAAGAAAACAAATATTTAATGTTTTATAAAAATCTTCGCTCAATATACTGAGAGCTTCCCCGGTGTGATTTTTTCCCCCCACTTGAGTCTAACTTGCCTCAAAGGTCCATAGCTAAGCCAAATGGGTGCCTCTGGACTCCTTTCAAAGGGGAGGGTAATAGACAAGGGGCCCAGACCTGAGTTTGTTAGGGAAGAGTTTGTTTTATCTACATGTTGTGACACACCAGTTTTTGGACTCTTTTCAACCATAGATTTCAGATCAAACTCATTAACCATTGTCCTGCTACATTTGCCACTGAATACATTGTATGTATCTGGTTGATTTAGTAGAAAATTATTATTGGAACAGCTTTGGAATCAGTTAAAACAGACTCTGCCCATTGTTTCCTAAGCTGAGGCAATTCCTGCACTTTTATTTTCTGTATTTGAAGTCATTCTCAAAGCTATTTTTCATGATTTTAATTTTGAAACTTACTTTAATTTGTGAAATACTGTAGTACAGAAAGACATGGCATGTTTTTACTACTAGAAAAAATATTAGATTTTTTTTTTTTACACAATGAGGATAGGTTTCCTGAAATAGAAAATTCTGTTTATTTCTGAGCCCTGAGCACATAGAATTTTTTGGCACATAAGAAGTGCTTACCAGATATTTGTAGCATATGAAATAATTTACTTTAAAGGATGGCTTTTTAAAAAGAAGACAAACATTTCGTAATAATAGGAATACTCATAGGTAGGACCTTTATCCAGAATAGTTTTAGAATATTTTATATGGAAAGAAAGCTTAAATGACTTTCTCTTGTCTTTTAGTCTTCTTTCTACCCAGTAGGGTGTATTATTCTGTGCTTCTATTAAAGTCATTCTAGGGTTCTTGACTGCTTTGTCTAACCATCTTCAGTGCCCAGGCATTCAGATTTTGGGATTTGTTACTTGCCCCAAAACATTTATGAAACATAACATGAACTTGATACATGGCTTTCCATGTAGCATAAGAAATATTTATTAAAGGTCACAAAAAGAACAGTTATTGTGGCTAATAAATATTACCATGTTTTCACTGGTATTTTTAGTAAGGTGCTACCACCTTCCTTTTGAGTTAGTAAATTACATGACAAAATTAATTTATTCCTCACAGCTGCATTAAACGTCAAGGAAGAGCCTATTCCAAATGCCTCAGTTTTCCAGACTCTGCAACTACAGACATCATGAGGAGCCAAAGAATAGCAGCCCCTCAGGAAAGCACTGTGCAGCATCCAGCACCCAGTTGGCTGTGAGCAGCTGGCTGTGGTGGCTCTCACATTTATCTGCCACTATCATGGCTCATCGTCTGCCTTCTGGTCTTTCTTTCATTTTTTGTGGTTTAGTCATCATGAGACCCCATACCCCACTGCAGACAGGCGGTGTCCGTGACCCAGAATGACCGAGGTAAGTTCACTGCCACCCCCAGCACCACTGTCTAACGTGGAGGCAGGCAGATGACTCACTCACTCAAGGCCCTGGGCTTGATGGTTAGATAATACATCTGAGAAGGGAGCCACATGGAACACCAACGTGATGACATTTTTGAAACCTCTGCATCCAACTATATTTGACAGCTACAAGAGGACAGCCCAATGAGTCAAATAGCAGAGTTTGACTTGTTGTTTAGTCAAGTTGGAGTTGAATTTTTGTAACTTGCAAGCAAAGAATTACTGATGAATACATGGCATGATTGAAAAACAATGATTATTTAAATTTACAAAAGTATATTACAGTAAAAGACACATTGCTATTAATCTTTCTTCAAAGTACTGTCCCTCACTTTGAACACACTTATCCCATTATACTTGCTACTCTCTGAAGGTTTTCTGGAAGTTTTCTATCACCAGTGCCTGGACTTGTGCTGCCTTGATGTCCTGAATCAATTAAAAACCTTTGCTTTTCATGGTTGTTATGTCTTTGGGGAAGAGCCAGAAGTCACATGGCATGAGATCTACTGAATATGAGGACACACTATAATGGTTTTACTGTCCCGTCTTTCCACTGAATGACGCTTGGCTGCAGCATTTACCACAGCATTGATCATAACTCATAAAGACGTGCACAAGAGAAGTCTTCCAGAACTGCTTCAGAAGACAGCAAGAATGATGGGATACGTGTGTTTGAAACCAAAGGGAGTCTTTTGAGAGGGCCTAATGGCAATGCGTCTTTCACTGTAACACATTTTAAAATTTAAATATTCACTGTATATTTAGATCTCATCTGGTATGTATTTCTTGTGAAGAATTAAAATAATCATGATATTAATCAGTCTGTCTCAAACCTCTTCCTTTTCTTAAAAATTGGGACTGTAACATAAGCTTATGCAAATACTTACATTTGACGTGACATATCTGAGTGTAAGACACACTGAACCTAGACACTCATGTCAAACAATTCTTTATTTTTTATGGTACAAATTAAAAGTGACAGATCCGAAGCTGTTAAGAAATACACAAAGTGCAGCTTTACCAACCATACAGATATTGCTCTAGATTAAGTACAGTTATTTTTTTTTTAAACATTAAGCAACCTGTGCAGATAAATCAGCTTTGGTTTCAATGTCAGAGCAAGTAAGGAGCTTTGAAATATCCAGTTTGGCTTCTTGGTCACAAGTCTCTCATGTCAACTTCTCGTCATGATGGTTTTTCCGGAACAACCCAGTCTGTTTCCCTGCCCTCCCTCCTGCGGCCTGCTCCAGGTGTGGAGAAGCAGAACTCTTGTGGTGCCTCCTAAGTGACCCTGGTGACCAGTCTAGATCACAGCACATAGGACAAAAAACAAACGAACAAATAAACAACATCAACAACAAAAAACAACAAAAAAGAAAAAAATAAATTCACTTCCTCAACAAATAAACAAATGTGCCTCACATAATTTCAAATTGAAGGCAACGAATCACATGACAAAAAAAAGCTCATTACAAAATATTTTCCAAACAGATCTTACAGTTGAACATGGAAATGAAAATCAATTTCCTTTTTCTCCATTTTGTTTAAGCTTGGTCATTGACTGAGGACAAGTAGAGTGCTGAGGTAAAACACTGATGAACAGTTTGTATACCTTTTTTCCCCCTTCTTCATAAAATAGGAACAGTTTAGTATTGCGAGATTGTCAGCAACATTTAGCCATATCTATACACTGTGCATATACCTACAAATACTGAGCTTTGGTCCAGCATAGAGAAGATGAACAAAGGCAATTTACGATTTCTTTTTGGTTATAGCTTGAGTTCTTTGACATGCCTCTACTTGTTCCATTTTTCCTAGCTCCTTTGCTTGTGTGTTCACTCTTTTGTGTTGTGTTGTGTGCCTGTGTGTGTGTGTGTGTGTGTGTGTGTGATTACAACGTAAAAAACCCAAACCCTGAAAATGCTTATGAAGCTTTTAACTGTTCAAAATATTTCTTTTGGCTGACAAAGAAAAAAGTACCACAAGTGTAGAATACAACATCCATTGACATTTTCTATCAAATAATAAACAAAACGAAAATGACAATAACTTAAAAATTTGTGAAGAAAATATTGAAGCTTGAAGTACAATCGCATATGCCCAAAGTGGCTTTTATTCATTTTTTTTTTTGTTGATGTTGGTGGTAACCTTAACCTTCAGTTCATGAAAACATAAAAGACACGTAAATGGTGTTGGCATATGAAGTTGTTTACAAGTGGAAATAAGACATGTCATAATAAAATTAAGCAATAGGTGTGGTCCTGAAGACGTGCATTACACGATATAATTTATATTTCTAAGAATCTGTTCAGGCACCTTTTTATGCCTTGTAGCAAAAAATTTATCTGTAAAAAATTAATATAAGAAGCATTACAACACTTTATAAATAATTTTAAAAACAATACAAAATTATAAAACTTTAAAAAAAATCACCGCATGTGAATGGTTTCATGACTGTGGGATGAACATATTTCTTTTTTGTTCCACTCCGGACGATTGCTTTTCTGTTTCCACTGTCCTAGTTATTCCCTCCCAATTATAGATCTCAGGGCTGTGCAGGCCTTATGTAACAGCTGCCGGCATATATTTAAACATTTAGCATCCGTCATATGTTATCTTGTTAACTTCTCTTCCTGGGGAGCTTTTCTTGATGGAATTTGGAACAGGTCCTAGGAGAATACAAAATCTGTTTTTAATCAATAAAGTTGTGGGTTTCTGGGTTGTTGGTATTGGTGCAGTTTATGAGGTGGCCAAATGGGTACCATGATGCAGTTGGCATGGATCAGGAAGGTTGTGGTACAGTTCGCATCAGGCAGGTAAAGTGGAAACAGTTTTACAAGCAACTGCTTCCACTTTCAGGATTTTAAAAAGATTTTCCTTGGTGGTGGTCTCCTGACTGTCACATGGATTATCTTAGGGGACAGTTATGCAAGCCCAGGTATGCAACGTGTCAAGGGGCCACTGGCAGAAGCAACCAGAAGCCCTAAGGGGAGGGACAGAATAGGGGAAGGAGGTGGAATTTCTAATAAAGTGGGCAACTTGAGGTGGGTTTTCTTTTTCCCTTTCACAATTTATCTCCAGATAGTACATGAGCATGGTTATTAATGACTCATAAATATTTATAGTTCAACAGCAAGCAAATCGATAGTTCTTTTTGCCCACTTCTTTGATGGAACACCTTCTGCCCCATTTGGGTGAAAACATCAGGTGCTGATTCCAGCTGTGGCCCTCAACAGCTGTCTTTAAATCCCTGCACAATCTTTGGGCTTCTTAGGCTACTATGGCCCACAGAGCTTCTGAGGAAGTTATTTTTAAAACGAATGAACCCTTTACTTCTTACAGTGAAGGCTATTCTCATGTGATCATGAGCTACTTCTATATATTTATCTTTTGAGTGGAGACCCTTCACTGTTAACATTTCTTCGTCCTCAAGAACCCAATTCCAGGCCCCAATTCCAATTGCTTAAACTTGCCTGTCACTTTTCTGCTTCCTGTACATATCCCAAGAACAGTTTCCTCCCCCAAAAGTCTGCCATTGCTGTCAGATGCAAGAAATAGCAAAAAAGGATGATATTAACAGGATACTCCATGGGCCTTAAGGACCTGGTTGCTACCCCTTTCTTTGTGGCCTGTTTCTTTGTGCGAGTGGATATGGGTGTGTGCATGCCTGTGTGTTTTGACTGAAATCTGGAGACATTTCTTTGGCTATCAGACTTTTGAGAGAAATTGCTTTGCACAGAAGCATAACAAAGATGTAAGTATTGAACCAAATATGCAGCTTATGTTTATATTACAAAATTCGTTTTGGTCAGCTCTTCATGTACGTGGCCAGCAGACTGAGCAAAATCCCAAGCTCTGGTGTGGACAGTGAGCATGATTAGAGCTTAAGGCGGCACTGACAGTTCACTCAGTAAAGCCCGAGTCGCTGTGGAGTCTCTCCTGCATGTCAGTAGTGGAAAAGCCACTACCTTCCAGCAAGCCCATGTGCCAAGGACAAATGGGGGATGAACGGGGAAAGGCGAGCTCCGTTTTCTCTTTTCAAACCCACAAGTCTTAGTGAGAAGAAATCAACCAGTGCTTTGGCACAGGATCCAGGGTGCCCCCCACTCCCCACCTTTAAACAAACCGAAACAAGAACTGGGAAAAAAAAATACACAGAACCAATAGTGAGCCTCACAGAATGACTTCGACAGCACCCACCCCATTGGTGGAGACAGTAGATGGGAAAGATGGCAGAAATCAGGCTTCCTTTTTTTCCGTTAGTATAAATGTAAAAATCTATAACACAACTTTACACGCAGAGAAGAAAGAGTAGACGAACGATTGCGTTTGCAATGCCATATTTTTGACTTTGGTTAATAGGTTTCATAGTGAAATCAGCACTTAGAACCCAGCAGGATACAGTCCTTCCTGCAGGCGGCAGGCTTGTATTCGCTTTGAACAGATACAAGTTTTTGTTGATATTTTTTTCTTTTCTTTTTCTTTCTTTTTTTTTCCCCTTTTTTCTTTTGGTTTAGTTTAGTTTTTCTTTTTCTTTTTCCTTAAAATGTGTTCACATTTTCATAATATACAGAAAAAAGTATGTGGTTATTTGGTTTTCTTTTAAAAAACTGGCTTTGGGGAGACAGGTGGGGGGAGGGAACTATCCTACCACACACACCTTCTGTGGAGTGTATTCCTTGTTTAAAAATTTTCCAAAAAAAAAAAATCTCTTGTATTTTTTTTTTTTTCTTGTTGGAAAACCAACGGACCTGTAGAAACTGTTCTGTCCATTTGGTGGTTTGCTTAGTCTTTTACATACAAGGGTGATGATCACAGGGGGTGTTTTTAAATTTAATTTTCTCTTCTTTTCCTTGCTTTCTGTTTGGGCGGAGTCCCCAAGAGTGGAATTTAGTTGCTGTGGATCTCGCGTCTGAAATGCACGGGCCTCTCTTTAGGAGTTTTCTTCCGGAGAGTCCCTTAAGGGCTCGAGCGGGACTGCGGTGGCCGGCTCGTGCTGTTTTAAGCGTTTGATTGTGTTCTTCAGGGCTTGCCTCTTATTGCAGAACCAAACTCTAACTACTTCCCGGTCATAGTTCAGCTTCTCAGCAATTTCGGTCATTTCCTGCCCAGAGGGGTGTGTGTTCTTCTCAAAGTGGGCATTGAGGATCTCAAGGGCCTGGGGTGTGAAGGAGGTGCGCCGCTTGCGCTTTTTGGACGGTTCACTCCCGATAAACTCGGTGAGGTTCTGCATCCCGGCTCGATGGCGGGCCTCAGCCTCAGCCATCCACCGCTCAAGCACCGGCTTGATCTTCTGGGCACTTTTAGGGGTGATGTCCAGCTTTTCAAACCTGGCAGGATACAAAAGGCCAGGGTTCAGTTTGGCTGTGAGACTGCTAGCTATAGTGTTCTCTTGGGCTTCCTGTGGTAGGAAAAAGTGGCTTCTCAGGATGGTGTGTCTGAGGGGAGAATTGAGAAAGAACAGTCTTACACTGGGTCCTCTGCCAGGGTGGGCCTCCTGCCTGCCTGCCTCCTAGACTGCCTGGCAGGGCGAAGTCACTCCACAGGAGCAGCCAGCTGCATGGAGCCGGCCCTGCCCAAGCCAGTGCCCACCCTCCCCACGTGCACCATGCTGGCTCATGCAAAGCACACAGGGACACACAGAGACGGGAGAGAGAGACGGAGGACACACGCACTGTCACGATGGGGACACAGACAACTTGCAGCTCTTTTCCCTCCACACTCCCAGGTCTACTCTTGTTTTTTTCAATTGTACCAGCTCTGATTCTCCAATCCTCAAAATCCTTGAGTCAAAAATTAATCTTAATAGTTTGGTGTGGTGGTGCACACCTGTCATCCCAACACTCTGGGAAACTGAGGCACGAGGGTCACAAGTTGGAGCCCAGTCTGGGCAACTTAAAGAGACATAAAAAATAATAAAAATGACTGGGAATGTAGCTTAGTGCCAAGGTCTTGAGTTTAGGCTCCAGTATTGCCAAACCCGCCCCCCCCCAAAAAAAACCCCAAAACCCAACCAAACCAAACCACCCTATGAAGTAACATTCAAAACAAACAGATGATTGTATTTTACATTTGATTTTCTTTAACCTCCTCCCCATCATCTTGGTCACTTATGACAACTGTGACAAGTTCCTGTTTATGGCTCTCTTTTCATCTCTCTTTTGTGTCTCATTTTAACCCCTTCTCTGGTAACAATTTGCACCATATGTAAGTTAACAACACGCTTCCTTTCCAGGTAAAACATAGCCCACTTGCTGCTTTACAGTTGTGGCTCAAACAGCTGGGTACCTCGCAATTACTACACAACCCTGCACCCTGGGTGTGTGCTGCCTGCCCCGTGTTCCCTGTCACCATCCAGCTAAATGGTTTGCTTTTCTGCTAGGACATCAAGCTGTGTTTAATGTGTGAGATCTGCAAACTGTACTTGAATGATACCATTTTCTATAAATGAGGTCGTCTATATATCAATTCTCATCAGCAATTCTTTGCTACAGTGACTTTAAAAAATATGAAACATTCTGGACAAATTATACATAGTACTATAAGAGGTTATTCTGGTACCAAATTCATACTCACTGTCAATGAAAAAAAAAAAGCACCAGTGTCTTTTATTCACTTGTGTGTTTATTCTTAATCCAAATCCACAACCTTCCCGTATCCACAGCTTTGGACCTGCAGAATTCCCTTCTCTCCTTTAAAGTACTCCCCAAGGTGGAGGAAGAGCTACCTGATCGCATAAGGCATCTTATTATAATTGGTCTCATTATGTACTCAGGTACATAATGTGTCGTGAAGATTTTTGCGAAAGGACAGTAAAAAATATGCTCTTTTTAGGAACTATAATCTCATTTCCTGCATTTTTAGACCTCTTCTGTTGTGATAAGTAGCACAAATAGTATCAAATCTTAATGTGATTGCCATGGTATTTCCTTCTAGAGTAGAGTTCAAGGGGGGGGGGGTGGTTCATTGTTTATTTCTGAATAAACCCAGCTTCCAGCACTGGTCAAGGGAAAGAAGTATACTTGCTTTCAATACAAGTGAACAAATCATTTAATGACAAGCTTCACTAAATCTCTCTGTTGTTGTGACTATTACCAGCATACTGCGTTTTGCCACAGTATATCACAACAGCTTCTCCAGAACCATGGCACCAAGGGGCAGAGCTTGTGGTAGGGATGTCCAATATATTGGTGACATCTTTCCTTTCTCTGCCTCTGATAAAAGGGGACTAAAGGCAGCCCCTGGAAGTTGCAGCAGCTAATCTAGGAGAAATGATGACCAAGCATGGATGTTCAGAGGTGTACCCTTCCTACCCTCTGAGCGCACTGCAAGGGCTTGGACTTGATCTCTTCCTAGACTTTTATTTAGTTATCTATGGCATTTATTTTTCTTGATGTTTCCTAAAATGATCTGAAACACTGGCAGCTGGAGAAAGGCCCTGAAGTGCAAGCATCTGACCTGTTGGATGATACAAAAAAATTCTCAAGCTGTCTGCCTTCTGTAGCCTTTTTAAGCTCCCCTCTGGGGAAAGACTTTAGAAATCAACATATTTGATTGGGGTTGCCCAAGCAGTGCTAGGTAGAAGAGTTAAAACATTAGCTAGCACTTCAGTCAATAAGAGGAAATCACATTTTAGGTCTAAAAATAGGCCAAAGAGGAATTTAGCAACAGCAGCAAATTGGCAACAACTTAAATTCCTGTGCCTGCCTTTATCACAAGCCTGTCAAGATGAAACAAAATTAATGTTTCCCAACAGGGAGCAAGTATTCATATCATTGATGTTGCTTGTTAGTGCCGATGCTTCCGTACATGTTGTTTGGAATAACATATACAAGCCTTGAAACAAATTTCTCAGCAGTGGTATCCTTGTATAGACTGAATAAAGGTTATTTTCTACAGGGAGGTATCTTATAAGAAAAAACAGTAGGGGAGGCCATAGAAGTGAGAGGATCCTATGGTGCTTTTTGTATTTAACAACAATCAATGGGTTTTATGGAAAATCATTGAGCAAAATGTGAGCTGCAAGCTACTACCCCATACTGATGTTATTTATAACCTTAGTCTTAAACTGCAGGAAAAGTACACTTCCGTCCTTTGGGGAATACATTAAAAGTATAAAGAGCAGATAAAAAGACAGCATTTCATGGATCACCAAGAACAAAATCCACTTAAATGAGTTTAGAGTTGGTTTCTTGGCTTTTCCTGATGGAGGAGGACTCATAAGGCATTGCCCAAGAGGAAAAAGCTCTTACCGAAGTACCTCTGTGACCTCATGCATAAACATGGGATTAGTGCAACACACATGCATGCACGGGGTCTGCTTCTGACGACTTAACCCAGATCAACTTCCACACAACCAAGGCTGGATTTGGTCACTTATTTATTTAATTTAGTGGGGGTGGGTGGGGGCGGACACCCCCAGGCCAGATTCTCACTACTCTTTCTGAGCCATTTAAAGCAGCTGCTTCTTTCTTTAACATGCCCTTTGAAAGCTGTTTCTGGGAAGACATTTAAAAATTCCTTCAAGGTCACAGATGGTTATGTTTTTTTTGAAACGAGTATTTTCTTGGAAAATCCTGATGGCCATCTCTGTGGTTAGAAATAATGGAATCATTAACACAAATGGAGATTGTCAGCCGTGCACCACGTGCTCAGGACACAGCTGTGCTGCAGAATTTGGTGGACCAGGAAGAAGGCTCCTGGCCCAGGGTAGTGTGGCTCCAATGACCCTGCCTTGGAAGTCCTTGGTGAGTTGACAGGAGTTATCGAACCAGCACCCCTCGAATCTGCTCGAGCACCCTCATTCCCACCCGGATCACCCACGGCAGCATACATCCACCCCAAACTTGTTCCCATGCTCTACCCCTCCAGCTCTGCCCACCCGAAGAAGAAAAGCTGAGCCACGCAGACAAATGAGGCCCAGGCCGGCCGGGATGGGTAACAGCATGCGGGGCGGGTTACCTGCAGATGGCCGACTGGCTGTATGCGGGGCCCTCTGTGGCACTGAGAGCTTGTCCCACCTGAGTCTGGGTCAGGCCAAGGGACAGGCGCCGGATTTTAAAAGCTTTGGCAAATTCTCGGATCTCCTCCAGATTAACCCCATCCACCTCACCCGCTGCCGTTTGAGGATCTGTGGAGGTGTTTTCAAAAACAGGATCAATGGATCAACAAGCAGCTGAGTCCCCTCTGTCTATTATGGCACATAAGGAAATGGTTCTTGCTAACAGCGGATGGATGGACAAACCCACACCAAAGAACCTGCTCTTTGTCTCCCACCAAGCTCCTGTCTCAAGGCATTTCACCTGTACAGCCAGCCTTCGAGATATGTCTATGGCAGATGGGGTCACTCTTGCTGCCATTTCTGAAATGTAAGAGCATCCTTCTTTAGTATTTAGCAAATAACAGCCAGCAAGGGGAGATCTACCCAAATATGTTCAAATATTGCACAAAAACATACAAACTTGAAATGTCTCAGTTGGGCTAATAATTGCCCTTGAAGAAGACAGTAGCTTGCATTTCTCTTTCCCCTGATCCCCATGTAGCCAGGCTAACAGATGAGAGCATTGTCTAATTTCTTAAGCTCACATTAGCCCCTCTGAGGAGCATGCTTAGGAACCCGAGAGAATAATATTGTTTTTGCCTCTTCTCCCCATAGCAGTTCACTGACACGGCCGCCTTTGTCCCTTGAAAGGGCACGTAATAAAAAATGCCTACCACAGGAAGGCTCCTTTGGTGGTGGATAACGCGGTCAATTTAGGACTTATCAAGGGAAATGACACAACAGCTGGAGAATGAAACTTTTTCCCCCCTGGCTACTGATCCCTGGATAAATGAAAGCTAGCACCAAGCTGGAGACAGCATGGGCTGGGGCTAGTGGCAGATTTCAAAGTGCTGCTCAATCCTGCCTGTAGTGCAGCTACTCTCCCTGTGAGCTGTCTCCATTGTTCTTCCCCTCATTCCTCGGACTTAGGTGAAAAGTTGTTCCATTCCTCTTTCTGCACAATAGCCCATCAATTTCAGTGAATTCCAGTTCTTGTCTGAGGACTGTGGTGAACTACATTACCCTTTGGGTTCAGGACAATACACAACGCTGGTTGTTAGGAGAAAAAAACAAAAAACAAACCCAGAAATTTGCATCCCAAGTGATGATTTTTTTTAAAGGACCATTTATATAAGAGTGATAATATCATGGTAGTGCTGGGGCTTCATAAATAATTTTTTTTGTTTTTGGATTCTCTTAGTACTTGGAGGGATCTCTTTAGCTTGTGGAAAATAGATTTGATAGTATCAGCATTGTATCTGTGTGTGTGTGTGTGTGTGTTTGTGGTGCTGCTGGGGATTGAACCCAGGGACTTTAAACCAAGTTACATCCCCAGCCCTTTTCTTTCTGAGGTAGGATCTCATTAAGTCAATTAATTGTCCAGGTTGAGCTTGAATTTGTGATCCTTTTGCCTCAGCCTCCCAGAGTGTACCACCACGCCTGGTTCATACATTTATCTTTATGTTAAAGAAAATGTTCTGGCCAGGTGTGGCCTCGAAGCTGAGACAAGAGGATATCTTGAGCACAGGAATTTAAGGCCAGCCTGGATAACATAGTGAGACTCCATCTTTTAAAGGAAGTCATCTAGAATGTTAGAATATCATTATGAAAAGACTGAGCAGCGGTAGGATCCTTGCAATCAGTCTGTAGGTATTTCTTTAATGGGACTCTTGGAGGTCCTGAGTGGAGGGAGGAAGAAGAGATCTATGAGACACAGTTCTAACCTCTGAGGAGGTCACAGTCCATTGGACGCTGGGTTCCAATGCTGATATATGAGAAACAATTACAGGCAAATACCAGGCAAAAGACAATCAAGAACTCATGATATGACATCCAATTGGGGGTATACAGAGAAGGGAGAAGGGACAGGAAGGCGGAGTCATCCAGGTATTTTCAGGCCTTGCATGGGGCAGGGGGAGTACCATGCAGCTGGCATGGGGTAGGGAGGAGCATAGTCCTGAGGGCCTGCAGGGGCAGTAAGATGAGGCCTTCATACTAGGATCTATGAAAATTTTAGGTGGCACGTTGAGAGTCTACGTGCATGGGTTGGTGGGAATCACCTCTAAAAACTGGTGTTAAGGGGAATTAAAATTCTGCCTATTCCCTCACATCTCCGCCCAGAAGTCTGGTGACATTTGGTGAATGAGAGACTTGTGTGGGTCATCCCTGCTTGGCGGATCTTAAATTCCACAGCCCTGTGGCATGGAGCGCCTTCTGGCATTCACCTCCATGTATACGATATAGCCTCAAATTCCTTCTCTTTGTTTGTCCTTAGGAAAACCCCTCAAGTAGGCATTGTCAATGAACAGCTTGGAGAAAAACCCAGTTTTCTGTACTTGCAAAAATTTTTCAAATTACTTGGCAATATTGATTTCCAATGAAAAGTCTAGATAGTCCGTGTTCTTTTGGTCTCACTGATTCACATGTTAATGCTCTGTCTGCCGGAAATGATTGTGGCTGCTTCCTGAGCACCTCCTGATCCTCATCTCCACCCTCCAGAGATCTGCCACCCCCTCAGAAGGTGCTGTGACTCTGCCTTTGAACCATGAATTCCCAATGGTTGGTCTGGGGTCAGCAGGAAAAGTCTTAGATAGGACAGTGTATGTTGTTTCCCAAAGGGCTACAGTCAAAAGATTTGATGTGCTGTACATCTGTGGTATTTAAATTAATTTGGGGGGGATTAATGGGATAAAAACAGTTTTAAAAGCTCCCTTGCATGGAAAGCAGGGCCATAGTAAAATAATACTTGAGGAACTCTGATTTGGAACAGAGAGGGACAGTTGGTACTCAGTGGTACAGTGGAAGAAGAGAAAGGCCTAGCCCTCCCCTAGGGAGGGAACAGGACCTGGTGCCCTGCCGGGGAAGATAGTGAAGGATTACGACTGGGACAACTGAAAGCCAAGGACTTTTCCTTGCAGTACATTGGCTTTTAGGGTTGTGGTTTTAATCTGGCAAATGTAAGTCACCTGGTGGTGAATCGGTTGTGTTAACTGGCACACAAGGGACTGGTAATTTGATTGGAAGGGTTTCCAGGGCCTACTCCAGGCCCAGACTGAGCAGTGCCGTGCTGAGGAGGTTTGTGACTTGAGTAACAATTTTTTTTCAGTACTTGTTGTTATTGAACCTGGGGCCTTCACACTGAGCCACATCCCTCTCTCCCTTTTATTTTGAAACAGGGTCTTATCTAAGTCACTAAATTGTTCAGACTGGGCTCAAACTGGCTTTCCTTCTGCCTCGACATCCCAGTCCTGGGATTAAAGGCTATGCCACCACATCCAGCTTGCACAGCAATTTTGTATAAACATGTTCCCCATCTTTCTTCTCTTTCTTTGCTGTCTTTCATGTTCATGTCTCCTGACTAGTTTCGCGAGCCTAGGGACTAAATCTGTGTATGTCACTGAACAGGTTTTTGTTTGGCAGACTGCTGATGGCAATCAGAGTTGAAGAGAAAGCTGTGGCCTCTGAGCTCAGGTTTGCAAAGGGGTACTGTGTAGATGATCAAATGCTCTTGGTAAAGCCCAGAGAATTGGGCCGTGGGCCGGTGTCTTCCACGGGGCCACAGTGAACGTTCATTACAGCAGGAAGCTGAATTCCTCTCTCTCTCTCTCTCTCTCATGTTCCCCATTTTTGCCTTTTCTCCTGGTTCTGTGTAGAGAGGGGATGGACATTGTTGCAAAATCTACACAAAGTGACAGTTTACTGGACAGAGTCCCAGGAAAGGAATTCAGTGTCTCTCTGGATAATTTATTGATTGCTCAAAGCAAGCTGCTTAGCTTTACATCAGCACTGTTACCTAAGAAACATCCAAGATGGCAAATTGTATTATGTGGCTTTTCCCATGGGCTTCAAGACTACAAAGTTTCCTTAATCTAAAGAAGGGGTCCACACCCATGGACAAAAACTAGTCTTATCTTGATTGTAACAGGGGGACTTATCCTTACACATGGGAAAAATTCCTTAGATGTTGTCTAGAAGATGGTTTGAACCATCCAAAAGAATAATGCTGTTATTATTATTATCTTAATATTGTTCTTAAAGTCTTTTTTTCTTTTGGCACCAGGGATCGAACTCATGACCTTGCACCTGCCAGACAGGTGCTTATGATGCTCAGCTAAACCCCTAGCCCTGCCTATTAAATGTTCTTAAACTCTTAAGTTTGTTTGGCTGTTGGATTCATTCCCTTTTCTTAAAAGAGACACACTTTTATGCTTGAGAGGGGAAACCAGGTAACTGTGGCAAACGGGGGTTTCCCTGGAATATTACTTTAGCCTCCACCCTAGCTTAGAGTATGGCTTTCCACCCCAGAAAAGTCGACATGGTTTCTATCATCCATTCTCCTGGCCCCAAGAGACTGATTAATGTTAAGGCTAACTGTGAAGTCACCTTGATTGGGACCACAAGGGGGAACACTTGAATGGTCCATTCAAGCAGATCCAGCACTCTTAACCATCTCAAAGGCGAGCCCTGTCTGAGTTTCTCTGGAACCTGGAGGCAGCAGCATCTTTTACAGATGTTTGCTCTAGATGAAGTCAGCCCAATATAGAAGGATGGTAAAAATATATTTTAAAAAAATTTATTACAGAAAAAGACACATTGCCACCAATCTACTCAAAATTCTCCTCACCTTGACCACACTCATCCCATTGCTCTTGCCACTTTCTGAAGTGGTTCTGGAAGTCTTCCTCTGTGTCTTCTATGAGGCATGACCGAAATTATAGTTAATGCCCTTGACAACTATTATCCAGCAGAAATTCAGCCTTGTAGAAACATGATGTTTCCTTATCCACCTTAGTCACTGGATCTGGCACTGTGGGACTTCTGGATCTTCCCCAAAGTCAAAATGACAATGAAAGGGAAATATTTTGAATTGATTCAGGACATGGAGACATGCATATAGCACAATAAAAGACACTTATGAAAGAGGACTTCCAGAACTGCTTCAGAAAGTGGCAAGAACAATGGGACAAATATGTTCAAAGAGAGGGGGAGTATTTTGAGGGGAATAAATGGAAATGTGTAATTCAAAATTAATAAAAATTTTTAATATAAACATTCACCATATTTTTCTATCACATTTCATATTTAATATAGGGGCAAAAAACAATAGCAATGATGACTGGAGCTTATCCTGAATTTAACTTTTGCCAGAGTGGGATTAGCTGGTTTGGAGATTTAGGATAACCTGGGCATGAAATGTGGCAGTGACTCAAAAGTACAAGACAGAACTTGTCCATATAAAGTATGATATGTACGAACTAAAAAGTGAATAGAATTCTTTTTATCTAATCTAAGTGCAAATTGTGTGTAAATGAACGTGTTCTGTAGAGTCTGGTGCATGGTTACTGGACCCATCCCGAGTTGAGAGTTCAGGACACACCATGACAGATGTGTTCTTGGTTGTTGTTTTGTTCTGCTACTTCCAGTGTTTGCTTGGGGATTTGTAATGGGGTTGCTCAATCTACTCCACAGTCAAGAGGCAGCAGCAGCGTCCTTCCAAGAACAGATTCTGGGGGTGTTATAGGAGCAATGTGCACCTTTATTGAAGCTGCAAAAAGTATAAATTAAATATCTTATGTGGACATTTGTCTGCATTTTAGTGCTATTCTAGTGGCAGGTAGTGGGAATACTTAGCAAATATTTCTGAAAAATAAGAAACCACTCAGGGCTGAACAATGCAATTTGGGAGAACTCTCCTCTTGCAGTACAGTAACTTTATTGTGTTGCACAAAGTGGTTTGAATTATGAATCAGGAGTTTTTACAATAAGCTAACTCCATCTTTATACTGCAGTTTTGGTTGTCTAGGACTGTTGGTCCTTTGCTATCCAAGTATCAGGTTTATAAGCCAGGAGTTTTAAGAAAAAGGTGTACTGAAAAAATAATTAAAACACCCCCACAGACAATCAAAACCCCCAGTCTGCCTATTTAAAAAAAATACACTGTGTATCTTAAAACAAATTGGAGAAGTTGTCATTTGTTTGATTTTTTTCTCCTAGACTTTTTAAAAACTCTATGTATTGAAATAATGTTTATTTCTGATGACTTTGGAGACTGAGCAAGGCTTAACATAGGGCAAGGTATTTAGGTGCCATGATTTTCCAGCAAGAATAGTAATTGAGTTGGGTGTGGTGGCACAAGTCTGCAATCCCTCTGGGAGGCTGAGGCAGAGGGTCACATGTTAATGCCAGATCAGGCCATTTAGTGACTTAGCAAAAGTCTGTCTTGAAAATAAGGAAACAAACAAACAAACAAACAAAGAGACAGAACTGGGTATGAAGCCCAGTGCAAAGGCCCTGGATTGAAAAGCTTTTACCATTTCCTAAGTAATAGGAATGCTAGGAGAACCTTTTGTTCTAATATTTGGTCTCTGACTGTGGTTCATGGCACAGATCTCTTAGATGCCTTGGAATTTCTTGGGTGCTAGGAAGATCTTTTGTTTTATTTCAGTGAGCATTGGTGGGCTTCTGCACAGCCCCAAGACAGGGCTCAGACATCAGAATAACCAAGGCACGATAAAAACCAGGCAGAGAGGCGAGGTGCTGGAGAATGAGTTCATAATCAGTCATGCCAGTGTGGTGAAATCCTCCTCTATAGCCCCTGAACACAGGGTCCAGAGAATTTCCGCAGTGGTAAATGCACCCAGCCCTCCAACTCCATAGTCAGAAACCCTTGCACTCAGGACCCTTCCAGATCTTTCCCACTGTACCTTTTCATCCAGCTTGTCATTTATATCCTTGATCCTTCATAATAAGCATGTTTTTCTCAGTTTTGTGAGTGAATTACAAGGAACTATTGACCCAGAGGGACATGGTCCATAAATACGTGTACCATACACTCATTGTGTACTTGGGTGTTGAGACATAAGGGAAACGTCTAAGCAACAGGCTTGAGTTCTATAGCAATGGTCAGTCCAGCAATGGCCTGGTGCAGAGTCTGACTCCCATTGGTGCCCCTGCACCTGCTCTTTCAGAGAAAATCATAGTGTTGGTGTAAGCCTGTGTGGTGTAGCCAGTCTCTCCCCAGGTCTTTACATTTCAGATCATTCCTCAGATAACATACAATGGAGATGTCCCAATGGCTGCTATGCAGACAAAATTCCATCCAGCCCTCTAAGTACTGATTCCTGGAGAAGGCAAATCCTTCATCGTTCAGCTTGTGACAAGAGCCCAGAGATCCCACTTCTCATCTGTCTGTCCATGGTCTATCCATCCATGCAACCATCTCTCTGCCCATCTAACATGTATTGAGTGCTCATCTTGTGCAAAATAATGTATCAATGGAGTGGTTTGTACTTGTGTTTTCATATTTAACTTACTACGTCTGTACAAGATACTTGACTTTGGTCACTTTCATTTCAGAACAAAAGTTTAACAACCTCTCCTAAGTTTATAATACTGTTGCTATTCAAAAGTGTTGTATTTTGCAGAAACTCATAAAGAATATTGAATCAGACCAAAGTTTGAATCTTTTCCCACAATAACTCTACAAGGAATTTCTTTATTGGGGAAAATGTTGATTTCATTCCAGTAAAACTAGGGTATCTATCCTAAATATGTAAAGGTTGCACATCTAGGCCATCTAAAATACAGGGTCAGTGGAAAAATACCACCTGAACCCTGAAACTCTGTTTAATATTGACCCACCTTTAAGGTCAAGAGCATCGAGGTTGGCCCAAAAAAGGACCTGGGCATTTCAACATCTTTCCATAGTGTCTCCTTCTGTTCTTGAGCCCCCACACAATCATCTTTCTCACCTGAGTTATCTGTATAACTAACCATATTGTGCGTGTAATATTTGAGACAGTTACTTTGTGTTACCAGATTTGCCACTTGCTATGTGAAGATACCTACTGTTCCTGCTATACCAGGGTGTTCTTCACTCTTCACTGGAACATATTCTCACATTTAGGCACAATGGCTGATGTATGCCTTCACCCTTCAATCCACTACTGGATTTTTGGTTTTTGGTGAATTGTAAACAATGTCCATGATGTTTGACTTTATAGATAAGTAAACATTGTACTAAAGATGCATGAGTGACATTTAATCCGGTCCTTGTCCCATTAACCTTCACAGGCTTCTATTTGCATGTGACAGATCTGTAGTCTTCACCTAGGGTCAAAAACCGTTTCTACAAGTTATATATGAGGTACAGCCAATGAATATGATGAATGGTTAAATTTTTGTTACATTAAAAAATATTGCCATCAATCCCCCTCCAAATATGCCTTCTCACTTTGAACACATCTATTCCATGGTCTTTGCTACTTTCTAAAGCAGTTCTGAAAGTCCTCTTTTCTGAGTGTTTTGAGATGCAGTGTTGTGGCTGTCTCAATATTTTGCATCAATTCAAAAAGTTTACCTTTTGCGATCATTTTGGCTTTGAGAAGAATGACAAGTTTCCTGGTGATTGAGCTGGTGACTAAGGTAGATGAGGACATGCCATGATGTTTTTATGAGCCTGCCTTTTCACTGGATAGAACTCACCACATTTTTGATCATGCTTACTAAAGACACAGAAGGATATTTCAGAACTGCTTCGAAGAGTGGTAAGAGTGATAGGATAAGTGTTTGAAGTGAGGGCGAGTGTTTTGGAGGGAATTCATGACAATGTGTCTTTTACTATAATGAATGGATTTTAAATTATACATTCCTGTATATTCTGATCACATCTCATATATCATAAACATAGCCTGCTTATGGAGACCGCTTGCAGGCTCATTCTTCTTCATGAAAGCTTGATTGGATATTTCCCATCTGCCTTCAGCCCAGGCACATTCTGCAGGCCCTGGAGGCAGCTCACTGTGCACACACACCCATCTGCCCACAGGTATGCTCTCTTTTATTTCCTCTGACACAAGCAGAGCAGCAGGGACTTCAAACACGCAGAAAAGCAGCTTGACCCACTGGCTTTGTGCCTTTGGTTCTTTCAGTTCTGAGCTCTGGCTCATGGCCCTGCAAGCTGATCAGTTCCCCTTTCTAAAGTGGCAAGACTGACTCACAGAGCCACTGAGGATGGAGCTGGACCCTGGCAGGCATTAACCCAGGGTGGGCTATGGAACCATCTGTCCCTGGAGAGGGACTTTGTCCCTGTGTCAGCTTAGCAGCACTAGAAAATTGTTTGGAGAAGGAGAGGGAGAGGGAATGGGAGAGGAGAGAGAGACAGAGAGAGGGAGAAAGAGAGATAGAGAGAAAGAGACAGAGAAAGAGACAGAGAGAGAGACAGAGAAACAGCAGCCATGATTTAAACTGAGCTAGAAAGGATACTTACTGCTGACTAACTGGCCCACGCTCAAAGCTGAAGAAGAGGAGGATGAGGAGGAAGAGGAGGAAGGCTGTCGGACAGGACTTTGAGACATAGATGCTTGGCTGTGAGCCAGGTGCAGAAGGGTCCCTTGGGAGGCTCCTTGACCCACTGACGTCTGGGAGGGTTGGTGGAGCTACATGGAGGGGATGTAAAAAAAAGAATACATGAATGAGAAATTAGGAGAAAATATCAGGCAGCAAAAGTTTCACCTGAGGTCGAATCCTTTTATTTCCAAGAATATACAGTACACTTCTGAGGAAGAACACAGGACCTAAACCACAGGTAGGGATTTCTTTTATATCTATTGCTAGATCGACAGGCATTTTAATAATAGTTATAAATATATTACTAATTTCTTATTTAGCTTGTTACAGCACCCAGTTTTCTGCATTTTTCAGCCATGGCTTGTGGCCGGTCTCTTTTTCCTTATTCATACAACTAAACATAGTTGACAAGCTTCTCAAGTAGGTATGGAAAAAATATAATACAATCAACTTGGAACGCAAGATTCAAATATGTGGCTGTGGCCCACTGTTTTATCTTACACAACTGGAGTCTTGGGTGGGGTGGGGGGGATTCCAACTCATGCTGAGTGTACATGGGAACTTTCTGTTCTCCCAGATCCAAGAGCCTGGGTGCCTTCCTGTGGAGTTGATAAAATGCTCCCTGCCATGCTACAGAAAATTAAGAGAGAGCTAACTGGTGGAGTTGAGACAAAAAATGTCCCATCATATCAGTCATTCTCAGTTGTAGTTTTCTTGCTCTGTGCTACCACTGTGTTGAGCATGTCCATGTCCTCTTGAATTCTCACAGCAACCTGTGCTGAGGGCCCAACTTCAAACCCTCATTTCTAAATAAGAAAGCCAAGGCACAGAGAGGCTGAATGGCTTTATAGGTTCATTCAGCTGATTTCTGTACATGGGAAGTCTGACCTTGGGGTCCAAGCTAATAGTCACAGTGCAGTAAGGAAGAATTCATTTAATTTAAAAGTTCCGCGTGTGTTAAGGAAGATTGTGTGTGGTGATGGCGGGGCTGCTGGGGATTGAACATAGGATTTTTCCTCTGAGCTACAGCCCCAGCCTTTTATTCATTTTTATTTTGAGACAGCATCACTAAGTTGCTCAGACCAGGCTCAAACTGGCTATCCTCCTGTCTCAGCCTCCCAGAGTGTTGAGATTACAGACGTGTGTCACTGTGCCAGCGAGGGAGACTGTTTGGATGTCTGCTTATTTATTATTTCTTTACAAATTAGCAAAGGAGTGTTGCTCTGAGAGGTGAGGGAAGCAAAACTGAAGAGAGGAAGGAAAGAGGAAAGGGAGAAGATCGCAGGTTCCAGGTCTACTTGGAGGCCTGCAAGGGTTTCCTCTTCATCCTGTGTTGTTCTCCTAGAAAGATGGCACCAGGGTGGCCCAGGGTTTGGAGCAGGTGAATGATTATCCTCAGCAGAAGCCCTGTTGTCAAGTGGGTTAGCAGGTTTGGGTTTACAGAGAGTTTTTCTATCCACCGTCACACTCTCAGAAGTGTAGCAAAGTTGTCATACAGGAGGTTCAGCCTGGTGGCAATATCAGGTCTAACCCTGAATTTCGGTGTGAGGCCACTTGTAAAATAGGCACTGATTTTGGTCCTTCTTTTTGGTACCTAAGAGCCAGTCTAGGTCATGTCCACTCTACATTCATCACTGCCTTCCATTGTGAGTTCATTTCTTTCTTTCACTTTATTGATAAAATACACCCACCCATTTCAAACAATTTGTTCTGTTTTGTCAAATGAGAATACCTGTGAAATCATCACAAGATCAATACAGAAAACTTTCTTATCCTTTGACAAAATTCCCTCTCCCTTTTGCAATTACTTCCCCCTTCAGTCTGTCCAATCAGTGGTGTGCTTTCTCCCACTGTGTTTTCACTTGGCATGGTTGCAGACATGGAATCATACAGCATGCAGCTTTGCACAGCTAGTCTCTTTTTCTTTTTACTTAGCAAGCTGTTTTTGAGATTCATCCATTTTATTACATGCATCAGTAGTTCATTCTTTTTTTTTTAATTGCCGAATAGAATATATCTCCACTGATGGGCATTTCAGTTGTTTCCAGTTTAGAGTCATTATGATGAATTAACCTGTTACAAACATTTACACACAAGTGTATGTCCACTTTTGGTCTTGATTCATTTATCAAAGGAGGAGTAGATTTACTGGACCATACTTTAAATGCACATTAAGCTTTCTGAGAAACTCCACCACTGTTTTCTGAGGTGGTTGTACCATTTTATATTCCCACCAGCAATGGATGAGAATCCCAGTTGCTCTACATCCTTAACACTTTAGATCATCAATGTTTTTAATTCTCTAAAGGGATTTCAATATTAAAGTAAGATTTTACCCTTAAATGATTGTTAGTAAGATAGTACCTTGGAAATGTGCTTGTAGAGCTATTGCCCCTTCTGTTTCCAAATTAGTAATGATTACTAGTAACTTCCCCAGTTCACATGCTATTTCTATACAGTAGATAAACCTGTTATGATACTGGTAGGTAAGTGACTGGCCTGAAGTCACATAGCTGCTGAATACAGGAATTCAGATTCCCACTTCCCCATTCTGGAATCTTCCCAAGATGCCATGCTGTCTGCCTCTCCTCAGGACTGGCTTACAGTTCCATTTCAAGTGCATGCCCTATTCTAAATAGAAGCTAGATATGAACCAAAGATGCTCATAATCAACACAAGAACCCAAACTAATATGCACTAAACATCTGCCTAAGGTAATTAGCCAATTTCATGAGCACATAATCAACAATTGAATCCAATAAAATTTATTATGTAGGGACACATATTAAAGATTTAATTTATTTTTAATTTACTCAATAAAATATGATGGATATCTGCATGCCAATCTACCCCCATCACCTATTGAGTTGTCTTTCTAAAGGCCATTACATGCAAAAGCTGTTTACAATTTTGAATTACTGAATCATGTATAGTCTTCAGTTTTACCATTCCATCAATATTTTATTGGCCCTGGGTGGAGTAATGTACTGTCAAGGAACTGGATAAGACAATAATCAATTTAAACATCTCTTCTTCAGACACAATTCAGTAAAGAAAAAGATTACTAGGCTACAGTCTCACTCAGGGGTCACTAAAGCAAGGTAGGACTTATGTGTGGAGCCATGAGAAGGAATTTGAGAGGGAAGAGAAAATGAAATCTAGGATTTCTAAGACCCTAAGATATATTTTTTCTTCCAAAGTAAATAATTTATTTTTTAAGGGATTGCACCTCTGATTTCTTTGCAGAGTTCAACTAGTAAAACTGTGAACATTTTTAAAGGTCCATAGTTGTCAAAAATCAACAGAATCATGTAAAGAGGAACATTGTAATGGGGCCTATACATTTCATCCCAGTTGCCAGTGCAGACATGTGTGTTACTTTTAGAAGCAACTGCAAAACAGATGAACTAGCCAATTGTACATATTAGACTGGCCCAGAGATTGACCTCTCCCCCAGTCCTTCTTTCTTCACATCTCCATCTTCCACTCCCAACTGTAATTCTTCCAGATAAATTCTTCCAGGTGGAGCATAGTACTCTGTCTTTAAAATTCTTGACATAATATCTTGACGTAGTAATTTAAAATTTAAAAATTTTTACGCTTACAAAAGAGGGGGTAATAGGATTGAAATTGGCTACGATATGCTGTGTGTGTACCAACTTTCCAAAACAAGCCCCACTGTTATGTAATATTAACATGCACTAATAAATTATGGCAACATTTTTTTTTTACCAGACTTGCAGGTTTAAAAAATGACATTTTATACTATACTAATCTGATTTTCTTAGTTACTAATTTTTATTAAGTTCATGCTGTTTATACTCTAAAAAATTTATGCTTATGTTTTATTTATGCCTAATATATGTTTACCAAATAAGAAGGACAGGGAAGAGATATAAGGTATTTTGTGAAACAATTCTGGCCTTCAATATAGAAAATTTAACATACTTTAAATACACAGAATTAGGAAAATGCTATTTAATTTGGAGTAGCTTACTAAAAGAAAGTGCAGGCAGTTAGGAATAATTGGAAGCATGAAGATAAGTTTATTTTTCTACCACCCTGGAGGGAAAAGGAAACTAAGAAGCTCTATAAGGGCAGCTGTCTTGTGACCTTGAAAGGTCAAATCTATGGCCCCCACTTATTGCTTGCTTTCTATGGTTTCACATACATCATTTTTAGTCTTGGCAATAGTCCTTTGTTTGGTACTGGTGATGTTGTTACAGAAGGGGAAACAGATTTAAAAAGATGCAATGACAAGAACCAGCATATTCCAGGAGACCCTGCTGGTCTCAACTCCTCATCACTGGAGAAGAGAGGCTGCAAGTCCAGGAAGCAGCAGGGAGCTCCAGCTTCATTCAGGTCCATCCTGCTGGTCATCCCCAGCGTAGAGCATCATGATCTGCTCTTTTTCCTACTTTGAAATTTTAAATACTTTTTCCGACTATGAAATTTTAAATACTTTTCTAATTTAGCAATTCTCTACCAGTCAAAAAACATTTAAAATCTCATCTCTTTCAGAAAATGTGGTGCTCTTTGGTGGCTACAGGATTATTCAAAAATTTTATTCTAGCTGGTGTTGGCACATGTCTGCAATTCCAACACTCTTAGAGGTTGAGACGGGAGGATCTCAAGTTCAACCCCAGCCTGGGCAATTTAGAGAGACCATATTTTCAAACTAAAACATAAAAATGGTTAGGGTTGCATCACAGTGCAAAGGGTCTAGTTCAATGCCCGGTATCATTAACAAAACAAAGTAGTTTATTTTGAGTTTAGTGCCATATAGAGGACACATCTCAGAAGAAGATGTTCATGAATTGTCCTTGCTTGGTATCATTAATTCTCTATCTGCGGTCCTCCAAAGTTACTTTCCTCAGTATTGTATCTTTTTTATGTTATCTCATTTTTTGTTTACCCACTGTAGCCTGGCTGGGCTGTCCACAGGAGCTGGAGTTTGCCTGTTTCTGAGTTCACACAATCACTTTCCTGCCCCTTAGGAGCTGTGAGCCAGGTGCAAGGAGACTGAGAGCACAGACACTCAGCTTGGCAAGGAGAGGGAAGGGACAGTTCTTGTTAGCCACAGGAGGGACGATGTCTATCCCACACACAGAATGACAAACAAGGAGGCCAGAACTCAGAGGCTGACCAACTCGGTACTTCCTGCAGGCTCCCGCAGGCTAGCTTCACTGGTTTGTCTGTGTTGGTTGGCACTGCCAGGTGGTCCAGCTATTCAACAAGAAGACAGAAGCAGCAGCACATGCGAAGGGCTCCCATGAATCTTCCCCGTGTGCTGCAGTATTTCCCTCACGATGTTTCAGTTTGTGGAATAAAGAACCTTCTCATTAAATCCAAGATTGGTATAAAAATAAATAGGGGTGGCAAATGTCTTGGGGAAGAGAACCAAATGCGAAATGTGCTACACAGGTTGGAAAAGATAGTGGCTATCAGAAGTAAAATTCAAGTGAGATTAAGGATAGAGAAATTCAGCCGGAGGTTGGAAAACACTCTAGCGTTTTGCATAGGCACACCGGCGGTGCTCCGGGGTTTTGCATAGGCACACTGGCGGTGCTCCGGGGTTTTGCATAGGCACACTGGTCTCGCACGAATGTGCCGGGAAGCAGGGAAGGGATTCTCCCTGTGGTGCGGGGACACCACAGGGAGACACAGCCTGGAGAAGGCCAGCAGCAGCAGCAGCCAGAGTCCTGGGGTGGGAGGCTGGGACTCTGCTCCCTCCTTTCTCTGGCTGGCATCTTTCTGAGTCATGTGTATCTTAGAAGAGCTCAGGAGAGAAATTATCTCGCTGCATTCTCGAAATTTAGTTCCACCAGAATCACCTGGAGGGCTGCAAAAACCCAATCGTTCTGTCCTCAGAGTTCTGACTCAGTTTGGGGTTCATGTCTAAATTGAGGACTGAGCATTTGCCTGTCTAACAAATTCTCAGATGCTGCTGTTTGGGGAATCATGCAAGTTTGGAAGGAAGGGCAAAGCAAGTAGATTTTACCTTATTTTATGTTTTGGTAGACACTAGGGGCACTGGGACCTTTGCATCAAGGTACATCCTCAACACTTTCCCTCTTTCTTTTTAAATTGAGATAGGTCTTACTAAGTTTCTCAGGCTGGACTTGAACTTACTGTACCCCTGCCTCAGCCTCTGAGAGTATGGGATTACAGCAGTGACTACAACACTCAGCTAAAAGAATGGGTTTGTTATGTCTAGACAAGAGAAGCCTGAGCCCAGACAGTAAGAGCTCCTACTAATTTGGAAGATACAAGGAATGCCACAGTCTTACTGAGGAGTTTGGTCTGTGATGGACGGGATAAGAATGCAGGTATTAAATTTGCTGTAAGATTTAAGGTTGACATGGGGATAATGTAGCTTGAAAAATTTCAAGAACCTGGAGCATGGCACTGAAGGAGACTTCAGCTCTCCTTGTGGGAAGTTTATAAAAACCAAGAGGAAATGACCCTTTTGGTAGCATTTTGGAAATTTATTCCTTCAAGCTCTTTTCCACAACTGTGAAATGTCTCTGTGTGTGTGTGACTTACCAAGGAAGAAAAGCTCTGTACTGAAATTTCTGTGAATGTTTAAATTAAACAAATTACAGTACAAGACACACTGCCACTAACCTTCCTAAAAGTCCTTCCTCTTGCTTTGAACACACTAGCCCCTCATTCTTGTCACTTTCTGACACAGCTCTCGTGTCCTCTTTCATGACTACCTTCAGCTGTGCTGTTCTGGCTGCCTCAGTGACAGGAATCCATTCAAATTGTTTACCTTTCATGGTCATTTTGATTTTGGGGAAGAGCCAGAAGCTGCACAGTGCTAGATGCAGAGAGTAAGGTAGGTAGGGACACACTGCCATGTTTTTACAAATCCGCCTCTCTGTTGGATGGTCTTACCCTACTGCATTCACTGTACTTTTGATCACATTTCACAAAGATGTTCAGGAAAGAGGACTTCCAGGACTGCATCACAAAGTGACAAGAATGATGGGATAAGTGTGTTCGAAGTGAGGGAAATTATTTTGATGGAGGATTTGTGGTAATATATCATTTACTGTAATAAACTTAAAAAATTTAAATACACACCATATTTTTGATCAACATTTTTACACTCCCTATGTATGGGGGGGGGCTAAGTACCTCAGATGCACCAGTGGCAGAGAGAGAGGGAGAGAGGAAGAGAGAAAGAGAGAGAGAGACAGAGAGACAGAGAGAGATAATCCCTGATGCCAGGCACAGTGAGGATATAGGAAGGGAGGAGAGATAGAGTGACAGAAGGATTTAGTGACGATGCCTGAACCCAGGCAGGGGCCACCCAAGCAGTCACAGACTGACATGGAGAGAGGCCAGAACTCAGCAGGGATGGACAATAGAAGGGAAATCAAATTTTAGTGTAGAATGGAAAATCAAGAGTTAAATGTAGCTGAATCAGAGAGGGTGTGGAAGGAGGGTTTAAAGTTAGTGAAAGAGAGAAATAGAGAGGACAGAGCTGCTTGGAAGTCTCCCCAAACTCCCTGGAAGAATACCAGAGAGGGACAGAAGTCGTTGGAAAGACAGAGTTAGAAAGACACAGAGCACTGGAGCTGTGCTTGTCTGGAAGCAGGGCTCTGGGGACAGTTTATGCCCTGACATAGTCAGACGTGCTGACTGGATGGACACCAGCTAAATGAAAGAATTGGCTGAGCTCCCAACATGGGCCAGAACTGGAGCTAGGTGGGCAAGGCTGAACCAGTCAGACCCCTGCCTTCTAGCTGTGGACTCTTAATGACATAGGGTGAGGCCAAAATAAATGAGGGGGTGAAAAGGAGCAGAGAAGAGGGAGCCTGGCTACAGGGTGGGGCAGAGGAGGGACACTGGATCAAGATCCTGAAGGATGGGTAAGCTGAATGTTGGCAGCAAAGGAAGTTGGCGAAACCAAGTCCGGGCACAGGTTGTACAGAGTATGAGCCACTCTTGCTGACCTGGTTACAAGGGTCAAGGTAAGACCAAAGAGGTGAGTTGCTAGGAGGTGTGGCTGCTGTGTTAGGCATCACCCATACACACCCTGTCCATCAGGGAAACCCCATACCATTTTAGATTCCTGGTGGTGGAAACAGCTCATTTATGTCCAATTCTGGGTGCTTCTGTGGCAAAACTGAGAAACTGATTTAGACCAGGGCTGGGAAGGGAAGCTGATTTTTAAAACAATAGCTAAGCAAGCATACATTTTTCTGTTTACTTGGATAATACATGGACAGATTTGGGTAACAGTATAGCATTTTAAAAGAGCTAATTTAAATAAGATTTCTCCCATTAGTTTTCTGGTAGCACCATGATTAGATTACTTTTTGAAGAAAGAACTGAGTGCCTTCATAGGTGATAGTCTTCAAGAATTTTAGTTATGGTGTTTAGTTTTTGAGAAGTTCTCACGCTTTGATGTTACAAGTTGTTTTCCTTTCAAATATTTGTACCCTCTTCATGACTAAAAACTCTCTTATGTCTTGTTAGGATTTAGTCAAAGGGAGAATAAATGCTCACAAAAATGATGTCTGTGTGGCTTCTGAAGAAACCACTAATTCATAGGATATTCTCAGGTAGCCAGGGGAAAGCAACCTAGGGACTGGGAGTCACTCTCTGATTTTGGGGGGCTCACTCTAAACTGTAGCAGCTCTGGAATCCCTGGGAGGAAACAAAGTGTTACTTTTGAGCCCCACTGCATATTTTTATTTTAAGCAAATTTTAAAAACCCATGCAGACTTTTGTTTCTTTTTGTCAATACTGTCCTTTTGTGACTTTTATGTTCTTGCATTGCCCACAAAGGGTCTCTGATGTGATATGGTGAAAGTCATATCTAGGGCTATTGAGATCTGATATATATATATAGTATTTCAGATGATAACTTTGCAGATTTTTTTGATTCTTCATCACTGGAATAAATCATCAAGAAGAATGGATAATCCATTCTTAGATTTTATTCAGTCTCTTTTACTTAGTGATAGGCAGATGTGGAGTTTCAATTAGGGGTATAATTATTATTTTTTAAATTAACACCAATCACTCCAGGCCATCTGGTCTGATAACTGTGTAATTTACTTGGCAAAAGTGAGCTTCCTTCTGAGCAAGGGTTAGGGGATTCTTTACTTCTGTAATTTATGACACATTTTATTGTCAGAACTATGCTCTTGTGAGATCAAGCATTTGTCATAAATCACTTGAAAAAATAAATTGAGAAACTTCTCTACTGGATGATAGAAATCCTTTATATTTTAGTGATTGTCCATATTATATTTCTTCAATGTAAAGAAAAAATTGAAGACCACTATCCTTATACCTCTGGTTCTGAGCTTTTTACTTTTTGACTACGGGCATTTTATGATCCTTAAGCTCACAGATGTTGATATGTGGGATAAATGTCTCCTGTTGACTTGCCCAGCTCAAACAGGGCTGGTGCCAAGAATGAATAGCACCCATTTTCCTGAGGTTCCTGACCAGGTTAACCATCGAGTCCCTTGATTTTTCTGGGACTGGGGCACAACTCTCACACAGGCCTCAAATAAGAGGCCTATTGGTGCCTGTTGTGACTGGGGCATTTGGCACAGTTGCCATATTATTCTTCCTGGCTGGGCTAATGTCTTCTCTCATACAAGAGAGGTGTGTGAACATACATGAGAGGAGTACGCGTGTACCTCCACAAAGGGAATCCCACCATTTGGATGTTAGTTGTAGCTGACATGAGTTGGATCTGGAAGGTACAGCCCCAAGAAGCTGGCTGCTGCTTCTCAGCTGCTAGATCTCCAATTCTGCTGTGAAGAGGGTGGTGGATGTGGTAGGTAGACAAGCAGAGGCTCATCTCTTCCCTCTCCCAGGGTGGACAGGCACAGTGGGAGGAAGCTCCTCAGCTGTGGCTGGGCACAGGAGGGAGATGGTGGAACTGGGTTCCTGACGGCCACTATGGGCCTGGACCTGAGGAGGGGTGCCATTCCTTGCGGAGGCCCTTCCACACCCAAACTGTCATGCCTCAAATCTAGAGCCATCATTTTATGTAACAGCTGTCACCCACACACCCACCCTTGGAACTCAAGGTGAGAGTGAGAGCTATTTTATATTAAATGTTAAAGATTTCTAACTAATTCATCACCTTTTGGGCAATTTACAAGTTGGTTCTGCTGACAGAAATAGCTTTAGTTTTCAGCAGATTGCGCAAAAGAGACAGATTTCTTAATTTTTTTCTGCCTGGAAAATAATTATGAACATGGCTAGAACTACGGTTTAAAAAACCAATAAAAACAGAGAATCTTGTTTTATTCGGGGGGGGGGCAAATGGACCCCTGTACAAAGCAAATGAAATAAGTGAGCCCAGAGACAGTGAGTCTGTCATCCTGCTTGGCATGAAGATGAAGGTGAGGAGAGTAGGGTGCCTGGGAACCTCTGTTCTTGAGAGTTGAGGTCTAGATTTGGTGCAAGAACACAGAAGTTTTTCTTCCCCAGGAAGCGTATTCAGACCTGGCTTGCCATTTCCTGGTTGTTGCTCTTCTTACTGGACGAAGTTGCCTTGCTAACCACTGTCATAATTCCCTCCCTTCCTGACACTGACTGCGGACGTGGTTAGATTCATGGCAAATTAGCCTTTAATGAACGCACACCTCTATGGGATCTCGCTTGTCTGCCACCGATACGGTCCAGCTTCTCAGTACAGTGCTGGACACAGGCAAACAGTCAAGACATCTCTGCTGTTAAACAGAGTTTTGGATAGTAACAAGCAAAGGGATTTTCCAAACTTGGCCTGTGAGTGCCACCAAAAAGTGGCCGTTTTCATATTTAGATCAGAAGCTGACTGGAAGCCATGGCCGAGGTCACTGAAAAACATTTCGACATTGTTGTAGATAAGTGATGGCATCGATGCATTCTTATTCTCTTTGTTTTTGTATTTACTTCCTTGCTAATTACATTATTCGATTTTCCAGCAAGGGAATTATGAAGTCTGACGGTGAAATATATGGCCCAGCATACTGTCAGACTTCATAATTCCCTTCCACAAGCTTTCTTTTTTCAGTGTATGCTCCAACTTTTGACTGATTGATTGATTGATTGATTGATCGATTGACTGTAGTACTGGGGATTGAACCTAGGGTCTTCACACTGAGCTACATCCCCAGCCCTTTTTAGTTTTTATTTTGAGGCAGGTTCTTGCTAAGGGACTAACTTGCCCGGGTTGGGCTCAAACATGCAATCTTCCTGCTTTAGCCTCCTAGAGTGCTGAGATTATAGCTGTGCCTCATCATGTCCAGCTCCGAGTTTAAATCTAGGTCTTCAGCCTTGGTCAACTGTTCTTTTTTTCTGAGGGATCAAACTCATGACCTCACACTTGCCAGGCAGATACTGTGCCGCTGAGCTGTATCCCCCAGTCACCTCTTACTTCTTAATTCCTTCAGTTAATAAGTGACTTGTTTCCAGGTGTTTAAAACAGAGTTGAACCACACTTTAAAACATTACAACAGAGAAACAGAGGAACTGATGCTTCTCTGTGGCTTTACCTAATTTCATCTCTGCAGCATTTAATACTTGTTTATATCCTCTTTTGGAACTCCTGGATGCTAGATCATTATGCTTGAAGTTCTTCTCTTCCTTAACCACCATTTCTTCTTTCCTCTTCATTCTCCACCCCTTAAGAGCTAGTGTTTCTTCAGATTACTCCAGGGTCTTCCTTCTTCTGCTCCTCACACTTTCTCTGTATGTTCCATGTATTTGTAGCTAAATCAAATGTACACATGAAGCCCAGAACCAGCTCTCCTGTCTAGAGCTCCAGTATGAATCCATACTCTTACTTTCAGCTACCTATTACAGGCCCTCATTAATTCTTACTTGGGTTTCACTATCATCTCCTAAGTGGTTTGCTGACAACATCTTTTCAGGTCAACCTGCATGCTGCTATCAGAGTTGTTTTCTTGAAAAAAGTAGGGTCAGCAATGCCATTTACCTTTAAAAATATTTCTTATAGATTCCAGCGCTGCAGAGTAAATCATATCAGTACCACCACCACCACCACCACAACTACATTAGTGCTTGCTCTATACTAGATATTATTCTAATCACTTCACCTATGTGAACCCTGTGAGGTAGGTACTGTTTGTCATGGTTTAGATTTCAAATGTTCCCACAAAGTCTCATGCGTTCAGAGGTAGGACATTTGGAAGATGATTGGATAATGGGGGAGTTATGGTTTGTGTTTGGATGTCCCCCTAAAGCCTCATGTGGTCATGGATAGTGGACCTTTTGAAGGAGGTTGACTCAAGCATTTGTAATTGGTGAATTGTCTAGTGCTGGGATTGGCAGTGTAAGTGCTACACTTACTCTGGGGCAGATAGCCTGCGTACAGTATAAGGGAGGGAAAGAGGCATGCTCTTCTCCTATTTCCCCTTTTGCTCTGGTCACTTTTGGTATCTGCTGCAGATGCTGTGAACAGTTGCCCCTCAGCCATGCCACCCTGCCTTGGAGCCAGCTGAGTATGGACTGAAACCTCTGGAAACTGTAAGCTAAAGAAAACCTTTCCTTCCTTAATTTTAGGTATTGGGTATTTTGTCCCAGCAATGAGGGAGAAGTAGCCATGATGGGGTGATACCAATCAGTGGATATATGCATGGATGTGTTTATAGCTGCATGTGCTGTTAGGAGATGGGGGCCTGGTTGGAGGTGGCCACTGGAGGCATGACCTGGAAGGGTGTAATCTTGTCTCCTGCTCCTTCCATTTTTCTATTTCTCTCTTCTTCCTGGCTGTCATGATATGAGCTCCTTTCCTTCACAAGCCCTTCCACCATCTGTTTCTGCTTTGAAGCCAACCAACCATGGACTGAATCCTCTGAAAACTTCCAACCCAAGCAACTCTCTGCTCCTTTAATTTGCAGATGTCAGGTATTTTCTCTTAGCAGTAGAAAAACACCTGCTACACTGGTTTGTCCCCATTTTACACAGAAGGAAGTGAGAGCACAGAGATGCTGTATAACATGTCCAGGGCCATGCTACTGTCTTCTTGTAAGGCTGCACTCCAGTCACATTAACCTTTCTCCTATTTCTCAATATCCATCCTCTTTTCCATTGCCTTGCCTTGTGCCTGCTCTTCCCACTGCCTGGGAATGTTGTCAACCATTGTAGGTAAATGTTGTCATTCATTCATTTACCTGGTTAAATTTTGCCCAAATGTTCCCAAGCCATTTTCTCTGGGAAGATTTAGAATTCTGTGGGCAAAGAAAGTCACTCCCATCTCTGTGGCCTACCTGCCCCGTGAAAAGACATTCTCTGCTTTATTGCACTGTGTGTCTAACTCCTTAACATCAGAAAGCACTGCTTTTTCATCTGTTTCCTAGCATTTATCAGGGGCTTGTTGATAAATGTTTGTTGACCAGAAGCTCCATGAGGTCAGAGACTATGTCTTTCTTCTTCAGTGCTCTGTGCCCAGCCACATAGGGACTGCTCAGTTTATATCTGAATGAAAAAAACTAACCAGATCATCATCATCTTTTAGTGAAATTAATAAGCAGAACTTCCTATTTGTCATGACTTCTTTGTAGACAGTAGTCTTGGTAGCCTACATTTGTTAAGTATTGATATGTTAGGGTTAGTGAATTAAATATTTTGTAATGTGAAAGTTACCTTTCATAGATTGACAACAGGAAGGAGAAGGGAGGTAAGGGTAAGTGGCCACAGTTGCCTTGCCATGGGACCTTTACCTGCTGGCCTGGTTTGATGGGGGAGAGTGTGATGCCCTGGGTGTTGATCACAGGCAGGATCTGGTTCCCGATGACTGTGGCGATGATCTGACCCTGGGCATTTGTCAGGAGCTGGGGGGTGATAGGCTGCACTTGAAGGCCCTGAGTGCCGCTCGTTGCTTGGCTTGAAGGCCCTGGATTAGGCATCAGTGGAATGGTCCCAATAATCTGAAAGAGACAGGCACAAGGGTGAGGACCTAGCCTTGACTGAGGGGCTGTCCATCAACCACTGAAGACCATCTGCTCCCTGGGAGGCTCCCAGGAGGCAGCTCAGGATCTGTGAAAGGGGCACATGGAAGAAAAGGCAGGAGATGCATGTTCAAAGAGTCCACAGGGAGAGGACGAGTGTCTTCTTTAAAGATAGAATCAAGCACTGCTAGGTACATAGACATGTAGCACAGACCCCTGAGCATCACCTTTGTGAACTCGCATACTCCTCACAAGCACCTTGTGAGGTAGGTGCTGCTGCAATGATGGAATTCTCAGCACTCCTGGCCTTTGTCTACCGGGGGAGCCTAATGATTTTCCCACAAGGGGGTTCTTGTACCCTGAACTCCAGTGATCCTCAACCACAGTCAACGCCTTCCATCTATTCCTCCCCTGCCCTGTTGTTCCCTGACATCTGCTCTCTCTCAAGGCAGGGGCCGATGTCTTGACATCCCCATTGAGATCATAGGTCTTTAGCATCCCAGTGCTCATAGTGGTTGAGAGTCCAGTCTCTGAAGACAGTGTTCCATTCCTTGCTGTGTCACCTAGAGCCATGATGCATTTGTCAAGTGACCTAAGCTTTCCAAAAAGCTGGACAGAATCAGGATCACAAATAACTGTTTACCTGTCTGAAATTCTTGAAATAGATGGACAATGACTACTAAGGACTGAAATTAGAAAAATACAATGATTTTTTTAAACTGACGATTAAACTCAGGGCCTTCACATTGAATCAAATCTCCATCTCTTTGTAAAAAATTTTTTTAGAAAAGTTTTGCAATAGGGTCTTGCTATCCAGGCTGGGCTCAAACTGAAGTCCTCCTGCTTTTGCCTCCCAAAATGCTGGGTTTACAGGTGTGCACCACCATGCCAGGCTTTAAATGATGCTTTCCAAACTGGTGCTTGAAGACCCCTAGAAGCAGAGCCCATGTGGCAGAGAGCAGGACATTCTCTGCATTCAGTGAGTGCAGTGAATAAAATTGATTCCAGCAGGGTCCTGGCTGTATCCAAGTGCTCTGGTGGGTCAGGGTTAGTGAAGTTAAATATTTTGTGATGTAAATGTGACTTTTCATGGAGGAGGGAGGAAGGCATCACGAATAGGACAGAGCAACAAACATCCAAGGAGACCTTACACGTTGTTAGGGACAGAATTAATTTGCAAGAACCTGAACTGTGATCTGTCTCTAAGTGCTGTGGATTCCTCCATGGGGAGTCCTGGGGGAGCTTCCTGTGTGGGTACTGTTCTTCCTGTAAACACTGTAAGACAGTTACACAGCTCTGTTGCCTCCTGGATGTGAACCACAGCTCCCCCTGACTCAGGATTACCAAGGCATAGCAAAGGGAAGCCTCAGGAAGCCCTGTGGCATGTGTGCTCTCTTTTCCTCTGTATTCTAATAACTCCGTGAGCTGCAGATTGATTACTCATCCCTCCACTACTTCCATAAAGAGGTAAAGAAACTCCGTGGAGTCTCTTGAGGGAACAGTGGGGGGAGGTGACAGAACTGAAACTGAGGTCCAGCTCTGGCTGATCCCAAATGCTTGCTTTTCCATTTGCTCCCTGACTCCACCACCTGCAGATATTGGGGAGCACCTCTCTTTCACAACACATTGCAGCCTGGTTAGTTTCTTACTAGTGGAGGAGCTGAAGGGCACTGAGTTTATAAATGACATCAGTTTCGACCCCCACCAGACTCATGCGGGACATTGGAAATAGTTTCTCAGTAAATGGTTTCTTTTCCAGGGATGTTTGTTGAAACCCAGGGCCTTGTCCATGCTAAGCACATGCTTTACCACTGAGCTGGACCCCCAGATGAGTGAACAGTTATTAGACTCAACTATGACTGGGAAGCCAGATGCTACTGGGACCACAGGGGAACCCCATGGCCACACTATGTGGGACCAGATCATGTTGGAGAAAGTCCCCTCCTCCTGGGGCTGTTGCCTCCACCCCAAAAGACTCTGTGGGTTGGCCCTGATGGAGGAGTTGAGTGACTATCAGGTGTCAATGGAAGTTGTTATGGATTCAGATAAAGGTCAAGTGATTGCTGCAGAGTGGTCAGCTGTGCCCCAGGGAGCTGGCAGCCTATGGTCTCCAGAGAAACTCTCTGAGATTCATTTCAGAGCATCAGCAAGGAACATGCCTTGTCTGTACCAGCAGCTCAGGAGGAGTCCACTGGGAGAAGGAATAGTGTACAAGGATTCTATAGACTAGTGATTTTGCATTAAATAGCCTGGGATTCTGAGGCCACTTCCTCTGACCCACAGGCAATTTAAAGAAGGCCTGGAGAACAGAGCTTCTGTCCTAGGCCACTTTGGCTAATTTCCTTTGCTACACTTGCAGAGTGGAAATTCAGCCACCAACCTGCCTGCTCTGGCTGCCCTTGTGTCTCAGACCTTTGCCACCTCACTCTCATGGGCCTGAACTGAAAGCCAGGTGCATCTGTGGCAGGGTTGGTGGGTTCTATTTTAGGCAGGATGTCACTGTGTTTGGGAGTTTGTGGGAGTGGGGAGCCCAAGAGAAAGCACAGCCCATGACAGTCACAGAGGGCACAGTGATGAAGAGAGAGGCTTCTTGCCCTGGGGTGATTGCCCTGGGTCTCTGCTGCCCCCCTGGTAATAAGATGAGCTTTCTGGGTGGAGGAAGGAGTGGAAATGGAAACAATTCCCACCAGCTTTTTCCCTAAGGACAGCGTCACATCCCAGCCCTGAGCCGTTACATTGCTAAAACACTTGTCACTTATGAGATACGATCTAAAAATACAGTGAATGTTTAAATTTAAAAAAATTAATTGCAGTAAAAGACACATTGCCATTATTCTTCCTCAAAATCCTCCCTTTCACTCTGAACACACCCCATTGCTCTTGCCATTTTCTGAAGCAGTTCTGGAAGTCTTTTTCATGAGGGTCTTTAGTTGTGATGTTGTGGTTACCTCAGTGTCCTTAATTGATTAAAAATATTTCCCTCTAAAGGTGATTTTGACTTTGGGGAAAAGCCAGAAGTCACATTAGAAATGGATTGGTGAATAGGTAGATGAGGATATATAAGCCCGCCTTTCCCTTGGATGTTACTCAGCAGCAGCATTCACCAGATTTTTGATACTCAAGAAACATCTGGTAAAGTCACAAAAGAAGACTTCTAGAATTGCTTCAGAAAGTGTCAAGAAAGATAGGATAAGTTCAAAGCAAGGGGTGGGTATTTTAAAAGGGACAGAAAACAATAGGTCTTTTACTGTGAAATATTTTCTTAAAGGTTCACTGTGTCACTCCTTGCATGTCCTCGCCAAACTTACCTCTCTTTTTTCCTAGATCTGAGCATTACTCATAAAGCACAGGACACTGGTGGTATCAGAGCCAGAAGACTCTGCAGTGCCCTGGTGGAAGGAGCCTTGTGATAGAGCGAGTTGCCCATGAGGTGAGGGGCAGGGGCAGGCATGGACCTGAAGTCAGGGAGCATTTTATGAAGTTGTGCATTTCATCATTTGCTCCTCTTCAGGGGCACTGGAGCCACCTTCTCAGTTTGTCTAAAATGTGCATTGTGGAGAATTTTGTTATTTTCTCTAAAGTGTCACAATATGCTGGTTTTAATTTGCTCTCTTTTGTTGAAGGGTAGAGATGACTGCACACTGGATTGTCTAAAGAATCTCTGATGAGCCTATTTTGCTTACAATGGTTCCAATTTCCCTTAGCAATTCCACACAGCCATTTGGGACTCCCACTTTGGCTTCCTGGAGATCAAAGCGAGGAGCTGAGAAGTGCTGAGATACAGAAGTCTAGACTTTCTACATTCCATAAAGTTGTCCATCTTAGCACTTTAGGTCATATTTCCAACTGGTCTTAGATTCAAGGTAAGTATTTGCATCTACACATATTTCAATTAAATCAGGAAATTAAAACTTGAGGTTTGACGAGGCCATAGGGGATTCCTGGCAAAAGTAGAAGAAGGTGTTTTGAGACATTTATGGTCTTAAAGTTATATTTTGGAGGAGCTGACTACCCATTTCCCCCAAATCCTATGGATTTACTACCAGCAGAAGTCCTGATAGAAGACTGTGTTGCTGAGTGCAGGATAATGAGGATCTGATCCTGCTTAAGCCATTCAATGTTTGAAGGTAATTCATGTTTTCCTAAAGCATGAAAGACTCTGGTAGTGCAATTGAATACCTGGGGAGACTTCTTTCTATAAGCATAAGATCATGTGCTCTCACGATGCCAAGGAGATACAGTGGGACAGGGCAGGGGTGATAAAGCACTAAGGCAAAGTTCAAGGGAAGAAATGAAAAGCATTTCATGAGGGGCAAGGACAGCTCATAAATATCTCTAGACCTATACAGTGGCTGCTCAAAAGAATACTGGGAAGGAATAGGCTACTTCAGAGGAAAAAAGGTGGGGATGGATCAGGAAGAATCTCAGTAGGCATGGGGGTTAAATGGTGTCTTGGAGATTGGGTGGGTTTGGGAAAAGTAGTGAGACCTAATGAGGCACCAGTCATAAGATGGTGAGTGGAACAGCTTGGATGCAAGAGGAGGTTGAGGCAGGCCACAGGATCCATCCATGCAAGGGGCATGGATCATGGGTTTTGATGGAAGCTAGAGAGGAGGACTAGACAAAGCTATTGCAGGTGTGACTGTGACAGCATGGACGGAGTAGACCAGTGCAGCCACAGAGCATGAGAGCTGGGAAGCTATGTCATCATTCAAGTGTGAAGCAAAATGCCTTAGTGAATCCTTGGCACTTGATTCTTTTACTTCTGCTTTGAGTCAGAAAGCACAGCCTGTTCAATGCCCAGCTTGCAACATTAGAAATTTTGGAGTGAAGTTATTACCCCATCAATCCTACGGCAAATGGCCCAGGCATCGTTTGCAATGATCTTCTATGTCATTGTCCTGACCATCTTCCCGTCATAGTTCATCCTGATAGATGTTTGCCCCAGGCCGAGTCTATTCCTGATTCTAATGATAATTTGTGACCTGAAAGAGTTCCAGCTTCTCTGACAGGTAACTTATTTGGTTGTTACTGCTCATGTCGAGCCTTTTCCTTAGATGAGTGAAGAGGAACAGAGTTCATGTTCAAGAACAATTTAAGAAAATCATTGAAATGATTAGTGTTCCTGAGCACACATACTTAAAAGATCTCTGTTGCCACAAGAACTTGTGTGACTTACACCCAGCTAGGACTATTATAAATTTAGCAGTGATTATTAATTTAAATAATCTTGAAGAGTATGTTCTGATTGTCGCAAACCCCTGTAGTGTAGGTCATATGGCTGTTTTGGCTCCTCAGGTAGTTGTGTCAATTTCCCTTCTGCATCTCTGACCAGCTGAGTCAGGACTGAAGAAGGGGAAATGCCCTGTATGCATCCACTGCTGACATGCAGGTGTCAGCAGCATCTGCCTGAGGGTGGTGTTACAGAAAGTTGGGCTCTCAGACAAATCATTTGATGGCCACATGTCGTTACACTCTATGATACGCTGTTAAACTCTGCCAAAAGAATGTGTTTGCAGATGGCAAACTGACAAGTAATTTTGGTGCCAATATCTTTAAGATCAAGAAACCAGTCAAAGGTATAGACCAGGAGCTTACTCATGTTTTTCAATGCACCTGAAGAGAGCTGAGCTCCTTCCCAAATATTTGCGTGAGCTCAGTACTTTTGGTCAGGAAGGTTTTTCTCACACTAAGATCGCTTTGTACCTGAACAGACAGCTCGTAGCTTTTCAGAGCTGAGTGATCACCCAGTGGAAGCAGCCAATTCTCAGGAACTTACTAACTTAGTTAAGACTCTCAAATAAATAAAACAGGGCATGTGGGGGTATAGCTCTGTATAAAGACCACAGGCCCCATATCCTGTCACACACACACACACACACACACACACACACACGCGCGCGCACGCGTGTAAAAGATAATGTATGAAAAGTACTAAACACTGTGCTTTATCAATCACTAGGTATCTAATAAATATTCATTCATAATTAATTTACCCACATTTGGTAACTTCTAAGCAATAGTGCTTTGCTCCTTTGAATTATTTGAATGTTATAATTTTACCATGGAAATATATTATCATTAAGAGTAGAAAACAGTAGGCTGTCACTAAACATAATTAGAACGGAATGCTAAGTTGGAGGTTTCCATGAGGGCACCAAAATTCAAAAGGTCTTGTATTCAGAAAGAGAGGCTGGACCATATGCTGGATATGCAGAGTGGCTCAAGAAACTGCCGGACAATTCCAGAATCACATCGCCACCTTAAGATTAGACTCAGAGAGCTTTGGACTTTTTGCACATCTTCCTCACCTCCTTACCTTATGCTAATGAAGGTGACTGAGTGAATATTGTCCCTTAAATCTGGGGGACATACATTTGAGGGATGAAATGGAGAGAGGGAAAGAGAGAGAAAAAGACGGAAGGAGAGAAAGAAGAAGAGGAGAGAGGAGAAGGAAGGAGAGAGAAGAGAGAGAGGCTGCAGAAGAGAAGGAAGGAGAGGAGGGAGGGAGAGAGAAAGAAAGAAAAGGAGAGAGAAGGGGGATCAGAAGGAGAAAGAAGAAGAGGAATAAGAGGAGGATGAAAAGAGGGACAAAGAGGAGGAATAAGAGAGGATGTGGAGAAATAGTAAGAGGAATAGAAAGAAGAATAAGAGAAGGATGAGAGGGAAGAAGAAAAAGAGAAGGCAGAGGAGGAAGAGGAAAATGGTGAGGAGGAATAAGATGGGAAAAGGAAGAGGAAGAGGAGCAGGAGGAGGAAGGGAGCGAGAAGGAGCACCCCTTGCCTTGGCACCCCTGAGTGGCAGGTGCAGCAATTCTGTCTGGATAGAGTGGGTCTGGGCCATTTGGAACTTGGCCCCAAAGGTGCCCTGTGGAGTGGGCATGCGCAGTACCTCATGGGCCTGCAGTGTGGATCTGGAGCAAACCCAACCCTGAGATAGAAGCTGACAAACCCATGGCCAGAGCAGGGTTCCAGGGGAGTCGCAGGCAGCTCTCAGGGGACTCATGGAAGTGCCAGCCAGAGTTGGCTGGAGCACCTGCTCGCCAGGCCGCACGCCGCTGCCTCCCCACTCAAAGGAGTGGAGCAAAACCATCCCGAGTGAGCTGGGGAGGTGGGGAAACACCACGCCGAGGCAGGAAGAGGACCAGGGTACCCTGTTCCACAGCAATGAGTGGCAGGAAAGAGGCCTCATTGGAGGCTGCTCCTGTTAGCAGTGTCAAAATAACCACCACAGTCGAGTACTACTCTGCTACAAAGAAGGATAAACTTGAGTCATTTTGAGGAAAAGGGACGCACTTTGGGACCATAAAGTGAAGTGAAATAAATCAGACACACAAACTTAAATATTGCATGGCTTCTCATAGGACATACCTGAAGTGTAATGAGCAAAATGAAAATAGACAACGGCAAAAGGGAGTCAGATCTTTGGCAAAAGGGAAAGGGACCAAGAGATAGAACGAGGAAGCAGGAAAGGAGGGGAAGTGGACGAATAAAAGAATTAAAACATACTTGGTACAGGAACCAACTCCCCAAGAGGAATGTAATCATTATGTGCTGCAAAATGTACTAGTAAAAAATAAAAAATAAAAACGAAACAAAACGAATGGTCTCTCCTAACAACAACAACAACAACAACAACGTCTGGGGGGTGTAGCTCAATCAAAGGCCCTGGGTTCAGTCTCTACTAGTGCAAAAGACAAAAAAAGTTCATCAACGAAGAATGCTAGAAAAGTTGAGCAGAAAGAAAGACAAAAAGGAGATATGGAAGAAGAGAAGAGAGAAAATTTAACAAGCCACCAGAGGCAGAGACTATGTTCTGTGAGCAGAATATATATTTTCCCATAAACTATGAATTCGGTTTATTTCTGAGAGGCAGTGGCTTCCATATATAATATTGATGGTGGAAGTTTCAGCTGACTTAAAGAAGTATATTCTATTCAAATACATTAATTGCTGAAGTTCCTCTGAAGAGTTTGAACAAATTCCAAAAATCCTAACAGGGAAAGTGAGGGTCTACCAGGAGCCAGGAGACAGCAGTGAAATATTTAATAAAAGGCCCAAAGAGTCAGAAGCAATTTTGATCTGGTTATTTGATGGTTAAGTTAGAAAAATTATTCACATAAGTAGCCACTAATATTTATAAAGAATTAATAAAAATGTGCTGTTGTGCGTCTCTGTTTTCTCTTTATTTTATTTATTTAGTTTTTAATCTTTTTGAGACAGGGTCTCACTTTGTAGTGGCACCTAGCCTTAAATTCACTGTGTAGCCCAGGCTGGCCTCAAATTTGCTTTGATCTACCTGCCTCAGCCTCCTGAGTGCTGGAATTACAGGCATGCACCACCCCTCCTGGATCTCTTTAAGTGCAAAACTATCCCAAACTTCCAGACATACTCTAGAACACAGAAGAAATCTATAGTGTCTGTCTGTTGTGTTTTCCAATTACAATGGTGAGGCTAAACTTGATTCATTTTTAGGAAAATGATGCACGTTGGAACCATACTGTTAAGTGAAATAAATCAGACATACAAGCTGAAATATCACATGGCTTCTGTTATACGAGAAACCCAAAGTGTAATGAGCAAAGTACAAGACAAAAAACAGCAAAAAGGAGATAGATCTTTTGCAAAAAGGAAACTGACCAAGGTGGGTGAAAGGCTCCTTCCAGACCTTGATGTCATTAGAGAGGATGAATAATGTCAGTTCCAAAGGTGCTTTACAGGACAGATTTGCTTAGGCCATGGGCTGAACCCTGGTTATACAGCCATCAGCAGCAAACACTGTGGAAGAAACTTCACATCTCAGGGAACTGACAGGCCTCCCACCTAAGAGTCAACTGCACTGATACAATGATTGTCTTAATTGGTTCTGAATTTTTCTCAAGTCCTTTCATAAAATAAACTTAGCAGACTTACCCACTCTGAGCTCTTGACAGTTTCTACTCCAGTAATACAGCAACTAAATATGGCATGGTCTATACTCTAGACAGTGGTGGTCTGTGTGTGTGTGTGTGGGTGTTTTATTTTTTCTTAAATTTTAAACTATCATATCACATGATAGTATTTGTGTTTTCATCTATTACTGTAAGTGTGAGATTTGCTGTATTCTTTTATTTAATGTTCTTATTCAAGCAGTGAGAGATATAGATTTGATCCAGCATCTCATCAAAAGGTTAAATTTAATTTACATAGATGATGTTACATTGAGATGAGAATCAAATTAGGAATTATCGTTACTATTTTTGTGGTCTGTTCTTGAAGTGACTGCTGAATGGTGATCAGTATCCAGGAGCTGCATGCTTTTCCTGAGCAGAGCATACATGCTTGCTATCAGCACTCGGTTTTCCCATCAGTGAGACACAATACCTGATACCCACAGCTTAAAGGAGGAGAGGTTTATTTGGCTCGGAGTTCAGAGGGTTCAGTCCATGATTAATTGACTCCATGGCAAGGACATCATGGAAGAAGGACAGTGAAGCAAAGCTGCTTAGTTCATGGCAGCTGAAAAACATTAAGGAGCAATGCCAGAGAGGAAGCGGCAGTGACCAGCCATAGACCCCGAGGCCATGCCTCCATGAACCACCTAGACACATGGAAAAGTGCTTTAACAATCCTCTATGTAGCTCCCAAGACAATCAAGTTTACAATTAAGCTTAGTTGTCATAAGTTTTAAAATTATATCTGGGTGATACATTTACTATGCTGAAAAGCATATTGGCAAACTCTGTGTTATGCAGAGGTCCTAGGTTTTCTTTTTATGGTGCTTTTTTCCTTTTACTGTTCTAAATACTCTGTACTCACCTAGAAGGTGGTGGTGGTAGGGGAGATGACAGTGATGACAAGAGAGAAGAGAGTCAGATTTGCAAAACATCTCCAGTGACTGTTGAGGTTTGGTTGGCCACTGCTATTGACTACATGTTTATGAATCTCTGAACATCATATGTTGAAAGGATTTCAAAGTGATAGTATTTGGAGAAAAGGCCTCTGGAGAGTGGTTAGGTCATGAGGGTAGAGTCCTAATAAAGCAACTATTTATATAAAGCAACTGTTCTGCCATGCGAGGAAACAGTGAGAAAGATACCCCTGTGAATCAAGAAGGGGACCCACGCCAGACTCTCAGTCTAGTGGCACCTTGATTTTGAACGTCTCAACTCAAGAACTGTAAGAAATAGATTTCTGTTGTTTTTAAGCCTTCTGCTCTATGGTCTCCTGTTACGGCAGCCTGAATGGATTAAAATAGGAATGATGTTGGAATCAGTGTTGATCAGTTTCATCTGTGACTGGGGAGAAATAGTGGTAAAATGTAGTTCTTTCAACAAAGACCAAATAGATCTCAATTTGTAGCTTTTGATATTATTTATTCTTTTTTTTGCTTTATGTATTTATTTGAATATTACTTATTCACTGTGAAAAAATGAAAATATTTGCAAAGATGACCTACTAGTTCAATTTCTAATTCTCTTCAGAGATACATTTTCATCACATATGCTCACTAGGTTTAAGTATATCCCTTGAACCAGAAAACAAAGATAAATTCTTAAAGATAAACTGGAAACATCTCTTTTTATCATTCTTTTCCCTTTCCTCCAAAGACTACAAATTAAACTACAAATTCTTTTCATTTTCTTTGAAGCTACCAACATTGGGGAATACAGAACTTTTTTTTCTCCTTCCAAAGAGCACACAGCTATGGAAAAACATCATTGTGCAGAAACACCAAGTTTGTGAGACTTTATGTGGCTTTGCCCAAGACTTTAAGTTTTGATACCAGCAAAAAATACTTTGAATTCGGGGGTGTATTTTTGTGTCCACCTGTTGATGCCAGATTAAGTGACTAAATCAGATTAAAGTTATTTGTTGCTTGGAAGACCAATTAGACTCAAGGCTTGTCCTTAGAAGCTTTAGTCAACATTACCAAATAAAGCCCTAGACTTATGAACTGTTGATTTTATAGTTCTTCCCAAGTGAGAGAAGAGAGCTACAGCAATGGTAGCAAAAACAAACAAACAAACAAACAAAAATAAATTGGGGGCTAATGATCTCCAATATTCCAAATTCACTCTTCACTGAAATAGGTTCTTATTCAGTGGGAACTGGTGAAGAAAACGTTTGGCAACTGCTCAAGAAAGTGCTATACATATTTAGCATCTCCTAGTTCTGTGTTTATACTTGGTGAGCACATTCAGGCTGTGCAGTTGAATTTAAATTAGGAGAAACAGCAAAATAAATTTCTAAGGAAAAAAAAGGGGATAAAGGGAGTGAAATCACCCCCCAAAAACTATTAGAGATCCATTTGTTTATCACCACCTAGCTCCACAAGTCCAAGATGATACATGTGCTTTTTGTGAAGAGAATACCCATTGTTGTAACAAAAATTAAATGTATTTTGATACTCACATGTAAAATTTATCTACCTGTTCAATCAGAAAAAAGTTGTTTTCATCAATCTAACATATATTACTTTTTCAATTTCCTGCCAGTAATGTTTTCTTAATGCTCTTTAGGGTGAAACCACAGAATTTCTCATTTCTCACAACAAAGGCCACAACTCATTAGAATTATGCTGATGAGTTTTTCCTCATAAAAATGCACCCTGTGTTCACAGGTGCTCGATCTGTACCCTCTTCTCTGACGATACATTTTTGACAGAGGAAAGCAAAGAGGCCCAGGTATGCCCTTCCAGCAGTGGGTACACTGAGTTTTCTGGTGCCTGCCTTAAATGTCCTTCAAGATATACATATATAACTACTCTGGTACTTCAGATTTGGTCCTGGAACTCATGTGATTTATCATTGCTAATAAATCACTAACATAGTAAGTTTCTAGTTGTCCTGTTCTAAGTGCAATGATTTATACTGTATACCAATAGCCTGGATTTTGGACTTGTTAATTTCAAAAGTTATTTTCAAAATTCTGCCTTATCAAGAAGCTGTTTGTTGACAGACTTGCCAAAGGAAATTATTCACTATGTTCATATATATATATATATATATATATATATATACACACTCACACTTATAATGGAGGCTGGGTGTGGTGGCAGGAGAATCTCTACAAGTTCGAGGCCATCCTGGGCTACATAGTGAGTTCAAGCCCACCTTGAACCACACAGTGAGACCCTGTCACAAACAAACAAACAAACAAACAAACAAATATAAAACAAACAAACAAATGGAGGTGCTGATAATGTGGAAAATAGTTAAGGTACTTAGTTATAAAAGCATTAACCTAATCAGTAAGTCATAGTTCAAAAAATAATTGATCAAATATTTAAAAAAAATTGAGTGTTTCTATCCATATTTGTAGAATTAGGTTTGGTTTCTAAGAAGACTAAGTTCTTGGTACTTTCTGATTTTTTTAGGATCTTCATTACATGGACAAGTGCAGGTCAGCAACATCATGAATACCACCCCCATTTCTACTGTCTTATCTCCATGTAAGCTGAAGGAGGAAGCTCTACATTTCAAAAATTTAAAAATGTATGTGATTTTGTGGACCAAAAATCAAAAGAAGTTCTCAGAGTCCCAAGGAGTCACCATGTCACTTCCTTTTGTGTTCATTGAAGTAACTGGTGCATGACTTTTTAAAACAGAATCGTCCTTCTTCTCCAGGATTCCTTTATATTAGAAACCTAAGTAGTTCACTAAAAACTCAGCAATCCCAAGAAGATCCTCACTTTTACAAACCCTTCCATTTTCAACTTATAATGAAGCCTGCAAATTCTATGTACATTGGAAACAGATGTTCATTTTTCCTGCCAACATGTAGCACTCTTCCCTTCCTTTTGGTTACCCAGAATGGTTTGCATCACCACTCACAGGCTCTGGGAGGTCAAGGGCAATAATCTTGCTCCAGGGCAGCAGAGGTCACCAAGGGGACATAACTGAACCCAGCAGGTAATATATCCTGCTGCCCCATATTTTGATTAAATAAAGCACAACAGTTTGTTATGGAGGTTAAGTGAGTGCTTTTGTGTCTGACAACCACACAGTCATGTTGAGGAGATAGGATGGACATTACCTGGCCTGCTGCTGCTGCTGTCTCCACCCACAGTGGGAAGAAACAAGCTTGTCCAGCTTACCTGCTCCCAAGAGTGGGCAGCAGACTAAAATCTGTTGGGCTGGTCCCCTCTGCATGCTGGAGGGATCTTGGTTTTAAGACAGATGTGGTCAAGGGAATAAGCTTGGAAGGGCAGGATGTGCTGGATACCCACTCTGTGGGGGCCAAGTATTTAACACCTTTTATTATGTTTACTCTTTACACCAGCCATAAAATGTTAGAAGAAATTGACGGAAAGTTAAGCAAATGGACAATTGCTATTTTCATCAGATATGATAATGCTGGATGGCCCACTTAAAAGCATTTACACATAAAACTTTAATATATGAAATAGGCCTTAATTTACATCCACTACCCTGAAAGGATTAAAAATACACATCCATAAGCACTATATTTATGGCATGTCTACCAAACGGCAGGCACTGGATTAGGCACTAATATATACATTATGGGAAAGCAACTTCGTTCAGAGGAAATCAAGGCTTTGAAGCAGCCAGATCTGGGCTCAACTCCAGACAGACACTATCATTTCTGGAAAGCTGGTTAACTCTTCTAAACCTACAATTCATCCATCAGCAGTACACTGAGATAATAATGCAAGACCGTGGTGTGAATTAAATGAAATGCCAAATTTCTGCAAAATGCTTATTGAATCACACATTAGCATATATGAAATACTCTATTCATTCAGGACACAGATTTTATTCCTAGATTTATGCTCACTATAATGCCTAATGTGCTGTTCTTGCTACTTGGACTTTATCAGTGAATAAAACAAAAAGATTTAAATTATTATCAGAGTATGATGATGAAGAACAATCTCTGACATTAGACAAAATCAAATGTAAGTCCTGCCTTGTCTAGTTGGGCGATCTTGGAAGCTTCTTAATCTGTGTTGTGCGGGTGAGCAGTATCTTGTGGTGGCAGTAAAGATAAAATGACATAATGTGGTGAATGCCTGGCACTCAGTAATGCCAACAGTTTATTGATTTTATCATTGTAGCTAACGTCCACATTCTGAACAACTCCGAGACGAAGTTCTTGTTGTCACTGCATAGAAGAGAAAACTATAGCTGAAGGAGAGTGGATGCCTTGCCTGGAACTCCCCATTGTGCTGGATTTAGACCTCTGTCTGCCTATTTGAAAGCCCATATTCTTTCTCCTGGGCTGCCTACTATATGGGCACATGGGCATTCATGGTTTGCCCCTGTTACTTCAACAAGACCAGACTGTTGTGAGTATCTGTTGGTAAATATCTCATTCAGGGGGTGCTTTGTACTCATTTTTTATTTGTGTATCTGAGCATTATTTGTTTAGTGCCATTTATGTGTGAGTATCAAGCTGTGTCCTATCTTGACTTTACTGTACTATTCAGAACGTTTTTCTTTATGACATTTTCTCAGAATCTGCTTATGTCGTTATTCAAGGTGGAAAGGTTAGGTGATGGGATAAATGGCAATTTGGAGCAATGTCCTAGAGCTAATGCATTCAATTCAGTGGGGTCAGGCATTTGAACTTGAACCTCTGCACATGTGAACTTGAACTTGGCCCTTCTTGTTCTGAGTTGTGACTGTTCTCTTCCTCCACATCTCTGAGCTAGTTTTCATTTTTTCTTATTGGCCTTGGGAGCTGATGGCATTTTTAAGGGTGTGCATCATGTCTCTAGTCCACAGGCCCCAAAAGACAGTTGGGTACATTTTTGGGCCTATGGTGTAGGAAATGATACTGAATGCTTATTTGGGGGTGGGATATCTCTTCCTTGTGAATGTAATGCTTTCTTCTCTTTGCTAATCCTTTGCTTACCCATTAAATAGTTTGCAGGAAGAGCTGCTGCTATTCCAGGAATGTTAAGTCAAAATATGGCACTTCCTTCCTTTTTCTCAATATTCAAATCAAGGCTAATTTTCACCCTCTAGGTGGAAAACATAAGACATACATAGTTTCCTTCTCATCCTTGGCTTTTTACAAAAAGGGTGCTATCATCAATAGACTAGCATATACTAGATTTGGTTAAGGTTATTTATCAAATATGAAAAACATTTTCTCAGTTTCCACACACTACTCATTATGACATTTTAAACATTTGTGCAGTTAGGTTACCGCTAACAATTGACAGATTTGTCTAATGTGGCATTTTAATTGCATTGCCTCCATGGATGATGTAACTTTAAGTGTAATTAAAAATCAGCGGTTTCTTAGATTCAAAACACAGTAGCAAGTATTTCAGGGTTTTTAAATTCTTTCTTTCGTTCTTTCTTTCCTTTTTTGGGAATGCTTTCTTTGGAGAAGCAGCTCTAAAAAGGAAAAATCTAGGCATTGACACCTTGAGGCCATTTACTTTGGCAAGATGTACAGATTTGAAGTAGAATTTTTTTTAAGACTATCTCATTGCCTTGAGACTTTCCTGCAAATATCTTTTATGGTCTAGATCTAAAATATCCCCCAAAGTCTCATGTGTGCAGCAGTGGGACTTTTGGAAGGTGATTGGATGGTGGTGGTGGGGGTGCTGGACTCATCAGTAGGTTGATCCATAGATGAGCTCATAGCTGTTGCGTTTTAGGTGATGGAAGAGGAGTGTCACTAGGTCGTGCCTTTGGAAGCTCCTCCCTTCTGTGTCTGCTTCCTGGCTGCCCTGAATTGAGCAGCTGCCCCCCATCACTGCCTTCCATCACGACTTTTTGCCTTGGAGCCAGCCAGTCATGGACTGAATCTCCCATATGGTGAGACAAATTAAACATTTCCTTTGAGTTTTGAGTGGGAATTGGGTGAGACAAATTAAACATTTCCTTTGAGTTTTGAGTGGGAATTGGGTTCCAGTGACTGGAAAGGTGCCTAATATAGCTCCTTTGAGCAGCAAACAAACAAACAAACAACCAGTGGTGAAAATATAAATCCAAATACCTTGCATTTATTTAGAACAGCGTATTTCTGCAGTTTCCCAGTGTTTGTGCATCGATATACATTCAGGAGAGTTCTGTGACATTTATAGGGCAAGAAAGAACAATTCCCATTTGTAGACAGAGAAAGGAAGGTTCTGGGGTGTTTGACATGTCTATGGGGCATCCAGGAAACGAACCAGATTTTTAAACCAGAGAATTTCAGGGTGATGTGGGAGAATGACTGTGCACTTTGGGCTAAGATCTTGGTTCTGAATTTATAAAAGGTCTAAGACCCAGAATAGCAAAAACAATCCTGGGTAGCACAAACAAAGCAGGAGACATCATAATCCTGGACTTAAACTTATATTACCAAGCTATGGTGATAAAGAAGCATGGTACCGGCACAAAAGAGGACAGGTGGGTCAACAGAATAGAATAGAGGATGCAGAAACAAGCACATTCAACTATTTGATCTTTGACAAAGGAGCCAAAAGTATACACTGGAGGAAAGACAGCCTTTTTAATAAATGGTGCTGGGAAAATTGGCTGTGCACGTGCAGAAGATTGAATCTAGGCCTGTATCTTTCACTATGCTCTAAACTAACATAGAAATGGATTAAATAATTAAATGTTAAAACAGAAAAACTTAACCTGATGGAAGATAAAGTAGGTAAAACTCTTGAAGTCATAGGTGTAGGTAAGGACTTTCTGAAAAGAACCTTGGTTGTATAAGAAATTGTACCAAGAATCAACAAACAGGATCATATAGAATCAAAAGCTTCTTCACAGCGAAGAAACAACCAACAGAGTGAAATGACAACCTACAGAATGGGAAATTTTCTTGTCAGCTCTAACTCAGAGGACAAATACCTAAAATATATACAGAATTCAAAAATTAGACCACCCAAAATAAAAGACTCGATCAAAAAATAGCTAGCAAGTGAAATGAACAGACACTTCACAGAAGATAAGGAAGTACAAATGGCCGATATGAAGGAATGTGTAACATTGCTGAGTGTTGTGGTTGGTACATTTTGTCAACTTCAGAAGTTTATGAATTTAACTAAGACACTCAGCAAGGAGCCAGGATTCTTATTTTGTAAACATCCTCAGCCTGTACTCCAGGAGAGCACAGAGGTGGTGTGAGTGCTAATACCTGCCCTGCGTGGGCGGGTAGCCTGCTTACAACATGAGAAGAGCCTTGTTTTCCCTCTGTTGTTGCTCTGGCTGCTGTTGCTGGCTGCTGCCCTGAGGTGTTACCCTGGTGCCATGCCACCCTGCCTTGTAGCCAGCTGACTATGGACTGAAACCTCTACAAACAGTGAGCTAAACAAACCTTTCTTTCCTTCATTTTTGGTGTTGGATATTTTGTGTTAGCAATGAAAGAAAAGTAACCAAGACACTGGGCATTACAGAAATGCCATTAAAACAACACTGAGGTTCCATCTTACTCCAGAAATGGCTAACATCAAGAAATCAGTTTAAAAATGCTGGTGAAGCTGTGGGAGAAAAGGAACACTTCTGCATGATTGGTGGGAATGTAAATTACTACAATCACCATGGAAATCAGTATGGATCAAAAAACTAAAACTGGAAATTCCATTTGAGTCAGGTATTTTCTTTCTAGGTATCTTTCCAAGAGCGCTAAAGACATCATATTGCATGATTCATGCATACCCATGTTTACAGCTGCACAATTCATTATAGATAAATCTGGGAAGCAGTTTATATGTCCATCAACAGACAAAGGAAATGTGCTATTTATACACAATGGAGTACTACTCTGCCATAAAGAAATACAAGCCTGAATCATTTGTAGGAAACTGGATGCACCTTGAGACCACAATGTTAAGAGAAATAAATCAGATACAGGTTAAATATCATATGCTTCTCTTACATGCGAACCAATAGTCACTTGACCTGAAAGAACATTCAACCAAGGCCTAGCCCTCCTTCAAGAATTAAAATGGCTAACGAGCTTTCAATACTGAGATGAGCCACTTGATTCTCAGTGATACGATTTTATCATAAGGGAGCAGCAATTAGGACCAAATACAGTAGCGAACACAGATTCAAAAAACAATTGGAGTAGCTCTGACCGGCTCTGGGGGATGTGCAGGTGACACCTGGAAACTCACTTTGTGTTTGAAATTACAGCTGCTACTTAGGAAAGGGCAGGAATGACTTGGCCCCTCTCCTACGCTTCAGACACAAGAGGATGCATCCAGAAATCTTCACAAGACACCAACCATTCCCCTACCCCAGGGAAAGGACTACTTATTGGTGAAGAATTCACAGCCAAGCAGATGGCTGCAGACTGGTCACATAACATTCTGCATTAGGGGCCAGGGATATAGCTCAGTGGCATAAGCGCCTGCCTGACAAGCACGAAGTCATGAGTTTGATCCCAGGTACAAAAACAAAACAAAACAAAAAACAAGCAAACAAAAAAACATTCTGCATTAGATGAGACAGACCTGGGTCCTCTCTGGCTGGGTCTGGAGGAGGAATCCTCCAAGCTAGATGAGTCACTGTTACTGTCCAGCCCTTTTATGGTCCCCAACAGGTGGTGTGGCTGAGTTTTGCTGGGGAAGGAGGGGAGAAAGAATAATTTGAGAGGGAACTTTCTCAAATTGAATTGACCAGCTTTTGAGGGCTGAAGACCCTTTCCTTTCAGAAATGAAGGTAGGGTTGGATGGTGCGCTGGGAGGGGACAGAGAGGAGCTTTTGGAAAGAAAGACCTGGGCTGGACAATGCTGCCATAATGTGGGACAGCGCTGGCTCCTGCTGGTGGCCTTGCCTTGCTCTGAACCCTGATTAATCTTGTCTGTTGCCAGCAGGGCCTCCCCAGCCTCCCACAGAGCCCAGTGCCCCACAGTCACTGTGTACCAGGCTCCGAAGCACTATTTGCCACTAAGGGGACCCCAGATTGGACCCGCAGGGACTCCATCAACTAGTCACCTGGTCTCTACCTCCAACCTGTCAGTTCACATTGCAACACAGGTGGGAAAGAGTGTGGACAACTTCCTGCAGCGTTTTCTAAAGCCTGCTCTTCCAAGTGTGGATTCTATGAAGTGTTCAGCCAGGTAAAGGAGGTTAAGAAAGCTCAACTCCATGGGCAGCTGGCCTGCCCATCTGTCTGTGCTCTGGACAATGAACTACGCAAGTTACAGCCGTGCAGGATGGAAGTCCATGGCGGGCACTGCACAAGACAACTGCACAGCTTGTCTGACCAGGGAGCTCATTTGTAGAACCTCTTGAAGGCTCATAAGGTGCTCACTTAGGGAAACACTGCATTAATACAATTGCCTCTACTGAAATGAGGACATAAAACTCTTAACTGGGCTCCAAGGGCAGATTTGATATGTTATGAGGTTGTTTATTGTTGTTGTTTTATCTTTATTACTGCAATGAAACTTGGGTAAAATTCTCATAATGTTACTAACCCCATGAACATAGATTTCCTACTCTCTAGACAGAGTTGCCCTAAAAAGTGTTTTTCTATTAAACAATGCTACTTGAAATATGGTTTACTCAATGGGATTTAATTTTTTACACCTTTAAAAAAAAGTTTCCATCACGACATTTGCAAATGGGAAAAATAAAAGTCCTTTGTCAGATTGTTTGGATTTTTGGTTTAGGAAACATGGCTAAAAATAGAACAAAACGTATTATATAAAGAGATTGCTCTGTTTGTAATATTTGTCAGAAAATACATAAACACTAACTCTGAATTTTTCACAGAATGTTGATTCTTATTTATGCAAAATAACTAAATATAGTCTATTATTTCATGCTTTAAAAAAAGTATCATTCTGTGCATATTTTGCATCTTACCTTTTTAATTATTATTTTGCTCTATAAAAATAAAACAGAGCTGGTCAGAGCTGAGAAGAAAAGGTGTTGATTTCCCTATAATATTTTATTTTAAAAATAAATAAACCAAAATTAATCAAAAATATAAACAAGAGTACCTTGTATATATATACACCTATATATAAACATATATATAAAAATATATATATCTCTCTATATAAATATATATAGGTGATATATATATCTATATATATAAATATATATAGGTGGCATATATATGTTATATATATAATATATATATAGGTATATATATTTTTATATATATGTAATTATATATAAATATATATTTATGTATAAAAATATATATGTTATATATATTGGTATGTATATTTATATATATGTAAAAAAAAATTTTTTTTTTTTGACAGGGTCTCACTATGTAGCCCAGGCTGGCCTTGAACTCATGGTGACCCTCCTGCCTCAGCCTCCCTAGTGCTGGAATTACTGGCACGCCCCACTACACCCAGTTCTAAAAAGTTATTTTCATATATATATATATATTTCCTGCATTTAATTATTAAAATTAAAATAAAGGGATAAATGTGAAATTCTCTAATTCCCAATCAACTGGCTTTGATTGGCTGTGACTAATGTACCTGATGTGCTCTGGTTACATGGTCAGAAATTGCACCATTTATTTCAAAGCTGGGGCTTTGTTAATTTTTGTTTGTTTGTTTGTTTGTTTGTTTTGGTATTTTGAGACAGGGTATCGCACTGTAGTCCAGGCTGGTCCAGAACTCCCTATGTAGTCCATGCTGGCCTTGAATACACGGCTATCCTGCTTCAGCCTCCCCAGGGCTGGGATTACAGGCCGACCTTTCTTAGTTCTTTAAGCTGATCTAATAACATCTACAAATATCTCAATCCATGCTTATTGAATGAATTCATCATGTCTCAGTCCTTTGGGTGAGATTAACATTTATTATAACTTTATCTTCATTCATCTTACGGTATTTTGCTCTGAAAGATTCTCAGCTTTCTGTTGAAATCTTTGTGCTAAATCACTTTAGCAACCCATAGCAGGGTCAATTGCTAGCTTTTTCCTCTTAAAAAGAATAGCTGCAATTTATTAAGTGCCTCAGACATATCAGGCACCGTGTGAAGAGCTGTTCCTATTATCATGTTTAACTCCACCACAAATGTACACGAGAAATGAGATCATTTCCCCTCATGGATGGGAACACAGAGGCCTGGAGAAGTCATGCAATGCATGACAGCATTTGTGTTCTGACCAATCCCCAGGCTCTTAGCTACCCTACTGCCCTCCGAGGCAGTTGGGCAGCTGATTCTAACAATCGGGAGATGGATCTGCATGCTGCCTCTTCTGTGAGCCTCCGATACATGTTTTTAGTACATATGAAGTGGATGGGTTGGTGCTGATCACCCACAGGGCTGGAGATGGTCCTGACTCTCCCTCCTCTCCAGCCAGAGCTCCGAGTACAGGTGGGGCTGCTTCTGTCCCCGCAAGGGCACATCCTCCTCCACACCTCAATGTACAGGCGACCACTAGCAGCCTCTTCCATGTCCCCAACATCACTTCAGGAGGCAGCTTCTGTCACTGACTGCTACAGCAAGTCCTGTCTCACCAGACCAACTCTGCCCTGCCAGTCACTGTTCAGTTATACCATAGTCAAGTAACCTGTGTGGGTAAATCTCTTGACCTTTCTATTTTCTTTTTATATATTAAAAGTAATGTTGTTTAATCGACCTTTTTTTTTTTTCCTTTGGTAGTGAGAATTGAACTCAGGGCCTTCACACTAAGCTACACCCCTAGCTCTTTTTTTATTTTGAGACAGGGTTTTGCTAAGTCACTCAGTTGTTCAGACTGAGCTCAAACTTGTGATGCTCCTGTCTCAGCCTCCTAGAGGGTTGGAATTGTAAGCATGGGCCATATCACCCAATACTAGGTGATTTTTTTTGGTTTGTTTTTACTTGACTAGTTCTTTAAAGACCAAGAGGGAGGCAGTCACTGACTTTACTTGCTACTACTTATGAAAACTTCACAGTGGTCGAGGAATTAATTTTATCAGGAAACATTCTGAGGTTCTGGTAAATGTAAAATGCTTTCCTTAACCCCAGGATAAAATAAAATTTCATTTGCTTTTACTTTTCTGTAATAACACCAATAAGGAGAGATTGCCAGGGGCATGAGGGAAGCCAATTCTATAGCTGAACAAATCAATGCTAAATCTACTTGCCAAAACCCAAACATACTAAGTGAGCATTATACACACACACACACACATGCACGCACACATGCGCACGCACCCTTCTTCCCACTGAACTATCAGATAAAGATCAGATTTCCCTAAAATAACTTTGACATTCTACTACCATGACTCTCACACTCTCTAACACCTCTCACACACCTTTAGCACAGCTGTGCACGAGATTGTGGGTGAACACATTTCATTCTACAAATAGGCAGCACCACGGTGAGATGGCCATGTGTCTGACTCCACTCCAAACACCTCAGTCCTAGGAGCTGGTGTCCTTATTACTCCCATTTTCCAGATGGTGACGTCGAGGCACAGAGAGAGGCTTAGGAAATTGCCCAAACTCTATAGCTAGCAAATGGCAGGTCTGACTCTAAAACCCTCCCTCTGTGCCTGTATGCAATAGGGCCTCTTGCTGCATGCTGAAAACAGATACAGGTTTCCAGAAAATACTGGACCAAACTTTAAACAATAAGAATGATGATGATGGTGGTGACAGCAACTGCTGATGGAATCTGCCCATTTACTCAGATACTGTGGTAGTCTTTAAAAAAAAAAAAGCATTATATGATTTCATCTTCACAGCTTGGGGGCTGAGATTCTTAATATTCTTATTTTAAGGTCAGGAAAACTGAAGCTTGGAGAGCTCAAGTAATTTGCTCAGGTTATAGAGCCAATACTGGGATTCCAGGTCCACAGCTTATGTTTATATCCTTGCCAGCTTTTCATAACTGCTTAGGTCCCCAGTCCAGTAAGTCAAAAGAACCAGTGTGTTTGTTTCAACAACACTACAGCCAAGATAATCTGTGGCCACTGATTACCAGGAAAACACACACTATATTTCCCACCTCAGAATGGAGCTGGATACAATATAATTTTGAAATATCTTAGTATCTCTGGATGAGACACGTGCCTTGTGAATGTAGCACTTATATTAAAATTAACAATTCTACCTGGAGGCAGAGGCAGGAGGACTCCAAACTTGAGTACAGCCTTAGCAACTTATTAATAAAGGACTGGGGATGTAGTTCTCTGTAAAGGTTCAATCCCTATGACCAAAAATGCCAAAAAAAAAAAGATAAAATGAAACAAAACAATGAAACTGTATTAAATAATGCCTGTCTTTTGAATTAATACCACATGAATAATTCAGGCAGTTAAAAAGGTATAATAATGCCTGAAAATTTTCCTGAATATTTGCTCACAATTACTTGTTGGGAAAAAAAAGACAGGAAGTAGAAAAAAATCCTTCAGCATATCAAGATTTTCTATCTCTTTACATTTACTGGAATCCAGTTAATGAAAACAAAATCAGATTCTAAGACAAGAATGCAGAATTGAGAGTCCCAGGTGGTAGAAGTTCTTCCTGTTGAGAGCTGATGGCCAAGAGGCTGAAGGAAGATTCTGGCATGCTCCTCCCTCACCCCATGGGGGAGGCTGACCTAGTACCATTTGGCTGCCTGCCTTGCAGGGATGCAACAGCTTCACATGGGTCCATTTGAATTTTCAGGATAGGGATGAGTTCAAAGTCAGGGCTCTGCCCCACTGGGCAATCCTGTTTTTTGTTTCCACTCAGCAGGTGGGGAGAAAGGATCAGGCACAACCCCTCCCCATTTGATGCCTTCTCTGCAGACCTAACCTTGTTCACAAACGTTACTACCAGTGATATGTGCGTCTCAAATTTAGTTGTAGCTTTCAGTGATAGTACCCCTGGGCAAACTTTCAAATGTAAAAAGTAGTTGCTGTCAAGAACCCCAATAAAAGAAGTTTTAAATATAGTAAGAATTTTCTCTTTGTAGTTTTTCTAGGAAAATTCTATTGTTTTTTTTTTTTTTAAAGAAGGTAAAAATGGGATGGATATAGTTACGCTAGTTCACATTTATTTTTCTTTTTGTGGTATTGGAGATTGAAACCAGTGCCTTCATACTAAACCCCAGCCCTTTTATTATTTTTATTATTTTTCATTTTGAGACAGGGCCTCACCAAGTCACTAAGTTGCCCAGGCTGGGCTTGAACTTGCAAGCCTAACCTCTCAGAGTGTTATTCCATGGTATTTTGATCAAGACTAATTATGTTAACCTGATTCCAATGTACTGATACCTTTTGGATCACATTAACACAAGCCAAAGGAACATGCACACACACATACACCAAATAATTTTTTTCCTGACTCTTTCTGGCGGTATCTATCATTACTTCTAAAGGTTAAAACAATGACAGTTACAAGAAGAAGAAGAAGAAGAAGAAGAAGAAGAAGAAGAAGAAGAAGAAGAAGAAGAAGAACAACAACAACAACAACAACAACAACAACAGCAACAACAACAACAACAGAACAGTGCTTGATGAATGTGGCCACTTCATCTACAGAGAATGTTCCTTCTCATACTCTTTCAGTGCTAGAAGAAGGATGTGACCTCGTTGGAGATGTGTTAAAGCTTAGACAAGACTTTCTGAGTAGCCATTACTGATGACTCTGTGATTCTTTTCCACCTTAGGAGGCTTGTGTACCATATCAAATAAACCATCATAACACAGTTTCTGAAATAAAAATTTACAGTAACATTAGCAATCAGTCTTCAACTTGGAGGATCATTTTGACATGGATACTGGTGAGCTGGGAGAGCCACCGCTAGGACTAAGGGTTGGCAAAGGTTGTGACTCTAAGCCCTGAGAATCTGTAAGTGGCTATGTGATCAGCTACTAAATCATCAGAAGAATAAATTCTGAGTAATTCATTCTAGACAATAAAATATTTCCTCCAGTACAAATACTCAAGCGGTGGGGCATAGTTGTGTATTTTATTTAGAAGCTGTACAGGAAAATCAAAAGGGAATTCTCATCAGTGGATATGTTTTCTATCTTGAACTCTTAAAATTCACAGGAGGTGAGTAAGCACACACCTGTAATCCCAGCAGTCCTGGAGACCAAGGTAAGAGAATGGCAAGTTCAAGCCCAGCCTGGGCAATATAGTGCTTTAGTGAGACCTCATCTCGGAATAAAAATTAAAAATAAAAATAGGGCTGGGGATGTAGCTCAGCATGAAGGATCGGATTCAATCCCTAGCACTAGGAAAAAAATTAACATTTTAAGGGCTAGCCAACCTAAAGGTAGAAAAGCAAGCTGTTCCATTCTGGGCGCAACTCTAGGAAGCAGCTTCGCCCTGACCTAATGCAGGTAGGAGTTAAATGTATTTAAAACAACTCTTCCTCCACCCTGATACCCCATCCTTCCAGAAATCTTAATAGGCTTTTGAGAGCCTCCATTTAGAGTCAGCTGCATAAAATGATCTTTTGATGAAAAGGGATTGGAACAAGGGTTAAAGCAGACACTGAAAGGTTACTATAGAGGGCACAGTGTTCATACAACCCTCCTTTAATATGTGTGGTGTGCACCTGTGATAAGATGATTCATTGCATGGGGCCTCTCTTTGACAAGCGCCATCGTTCAGCCCTGCGACTTGTGATGGGACAATCCCGCACCCACCTAGGAAATAGAACAAGGTCAGCTTTTTTTTCCCCTGGGATGTAGATGGCGATGGTTTAGCTTATAATGCATCTTTGTTTATTCTTTATGTAAGATAAAAACGGGGTCAAATACATTGCAATTCCTGCTCGCCCACCAGAGCAGGCCGAGCAGAGGGTCTGCAGAAAATAAATAACACTGAGAAGGGAAATCTGTGAGGATGCATGCTGTCTCTCCCTGGGTTTCCTGATCACACAAAGCTACAACGGAGAAGCCAGAGTCCTCACCACCCTGCTGGGGTTCTGATTGGAGGGTATCCCTGATATCATCAGCGTCACTCTTGTTTGCTTTCCATGTCACTTTCAAGTTTACTGGGCCATCTGAGGCTCTCTCAATGTGTTGTCTTGGGACATGTGACATGGGCATATTAGCAGCATAAGGGCAGAGCTGCTTTCTCATGACATCACAATGACTGACTGGCCCTGACAGACTAAAGAAAGTCTGTAGGTGCGCAGGTGACTCCTGGCTTCCCTGAGCAGGACTGTGGGGGTGACTTACAATTGGCATCTGTCTAACTCCCCTTCTCCTTGGTTGCTTTACAGGGTTTCTTTTGCACTTTCCCCTACTTTACAAGTCACTTTTATGGAAACTCGCTTAGAAATAGCACAGCAGCCAGAGAAGGAAACTAACCAGTTTGCTTGTCATATTTAAGTGTATTATTTAAAAAGTGAAATATTCAAAAGCAAAACTGAAATTTTATTTCCAAACATTTAACTTTTTGTTGTTTGGTTCAAAAAAAGGCCTCAGTGATGAAAAAGAACTTCTTCAACAAAGGTAATAAGTCATTGCATAAATAAATAAGTACATAAAAAAAATAAATCTGTCTTTGACATTCTCAGGGAAGGAAAGAAAAATCTTGCTCCTAAAATATAGAAATACCTCCCAGCCCTTCTTCTATTCTTGACACTGCTAGTAAACATTATTTATTTGCCTTGGATAGATGTGGTTACATATCACTGTCATGCAAAAGAAATTCATTTCCTTTCCAAGTTCAATCTGCCATAAAAATTCACTCTTGTCCCCATCTCCCACTCACCTGTCCTTGTGCATTAGTAACTAGTTGACCCGTGACCCCCTGAAGGCTGGAGAGGGCATTGCCAAAGGCCTGTGAGCTTGCTAGGGAGCCCATGGCTGCAGCCGCTGCGGCCTGACTTGCTAGAGGATTATTAACCAGCTGCAAAGAAAGAAAAAATAAGGGTGAAAACCACCTAGAGGCACAGGCAAAGCACACAGACAACATTCACTGGCGGCTGTGGTGCTCACCCCAATTTACTCATGCAAAGGACCCTGAATCTTGCTGAAGCCAGGGAGCCTGAGAAGGGTGGAAATGAAGCTGGAAGGAAAACCTCTTCCCTCAGCATGGGGCTGCTTTATGGAGCCTGGGCTTCTGGTAGACTCAGTGGGGAGTGAACTTGAACTTGAGTGGCAAGGTGGGATATTTGTTAGGATCTTCCAAGTGGGAGAAATCATTTCAGAGAAGTTCCCAAATTTTGTCTCCTAGGCTAAATAAAGCTCCAACGAAATGTCTGCTATCCTGGAAATAATCATGGAAGTAAAGCATGACAAGGTACAGATGGGAGAGAGGAATGGATTTTCAGCAATTTTTTTGTGAATAAATTTATTATTTTCCATTTGTGAATTGTAGTTTCTTTTAGGGTCATTTGGTGAAGCAGGTACCCTAGTTTTCTTTCCCTGAAGAAGGAAACCAGAGTAGAAATGGAACTCTCTGTTACCAATGGGCAAGTCTGATTTTGGGACTTTGGGGAACTCACTCTACCCATGAGCTTCGAGATCAATGAGAAAAATCCTTTAGTGAGTGATAGTGTTGACATCGGCTTGCTGGTTTAGCTCATAGATGCCCTTCCTTTAGGCTCTTTGCTGGGACAAGAGTGACACGGGGAAGAAGAAAGAAAAGGAGAGAGAGGCCGGTTTGGGAAGGAGGTTATGACTGCCAAAATCTGTTTCTCCACGGAGACCAATTCAATATTCTTTATCCTGCCAATTTTCCACGCCACAGGTTCCCAGGCTTTCTGACCATGAGGCAGAATTGTGGCTTGCACTGAAATCTGCATTTAGGTTAATGACTAGATATAAATTCAAGAAACATTTAAACTAGTTTCACAGTATTGGTTTTGATACATGAATTTCATTTGTATTTATTCTAGGGTGTTATCTTTTCCTCCATATAGTTTCTCTCAAGTACAACAATTGTTGTGTATAATAATGCATTTTCCATCACCGGTTCCCACATCCATGAAATTCCTCCATTTTAGCAGAAACTTGCCTTGGCTAACACTTGGTGGAAAAAATCTAATGCTATGGCATTAGATTTTTCTTAATTCAAATCCTGGAAGCACTACTAAAAATGCCTTTTTTTTTTTTAAAAAAAAACTTTTTTCTTTACTTTTATCCTTTTCTTTCTTTTTCTCTTTCTTTTTCCTTCTGCCCTCTTTCTTTCCTTCAAAACATGATTTATAACTTAATTCCTTTGGAAATTTGCCTCTAGTTTTTATCATCAGATGATGGAGAAGTTACTATCAGAGGAAATGAGAAAAGGTAAGAATTTAATAATTTTTTCATTAGTGATGTCCTTATCTTATTGGTTTATTTCTTTTTTTATAACCAAATCTCAGATAACCAGTTCTATAGCAATCTTATTAATCTAACACATTGTTTTAGAGATGAAAATCCATTTTAAACTCATGATTTTCTATCTTTTTGCTTCTTCTATCTCTCCTTCCAGGAAACAATGATGCTTTTCTTTCTGAGTTTTTAGCTCAACTGCATACACTGAGAAGAGTTAACTGTCTTCTTTTACTTCTACAGTGAGAAGACCTTCAGGGGACACCCGTGCCTAATTGCCAGTACAGACATCTATGACTGGGACACTCGTCTCAGGCCATCTGTCAACTGCTATATTTATATTACTTTTATACAACACATGGTATCATAATACAACTCCTGAGTTTCAGGGAGATCTCAAAGTAAGCCTCTCAATCCTTAAAGATGAAATTACGTGCAGTATGGTTTTGGGTTGAATAGGCATTTCTCTCCCCCAGGACTTCTGGGTGAGAAAAATTTAAATCCATCCAACAGAATTTTCTCTGAAGAACAAAAGTAGTCATTCCTATTTAGTGAAAAGAAAATATTTTTAGGAATTGTGAGATATTTCCATGTAGGAAACTATGGGAATACTTTCTGGATGTGACACAATAGTAGAGAATCCCCAGTGTTCAGGATGTGTTGTGTTGCTCAGTGAGAGTTTCATGCAGCTACTGAAAATTCAAGGACTGCATCCAGGATAAATAATCACTGTGCATGAAAAAGAAGGAGTTATTTAAACATGCGCTTCTGAATCTTGGTGTTTGAGACTAGAAATGAGAATGCTTGAAACTGCCTTATAAAGTAGCAACTACAAAAATACAGGTTTTGCTTATTTGTACTATTTATTTCTCTATATCTTCATGCTGGACTGAAGTCTAATTTATTCTTCTTTCTGCTGTTTTTTCCTCTTAATGGAGCAAGGGTCAATGTGGATGATTCTCGAGGTTCCTCTGGGTTTTTGTGGAAGGCACCTGGGCTCTGAGGAGATGCCCAGCCAGCCCCTAGCTCTGCAGCTATAGCTACCAGCACCAAGAGCATGTGGAGGGTACAAATTCATCTGTACCTGGCTTCATTCTGGCTTCACCATAGGTGGTATTGACGGGTACAGCTTCATAAATACTCTTTGGCTTTTCTGTCTGTGACATCCAGGTCAAAGATGTAATGGACATTAAAATAAATGGCTGAGAGTTGGGAAGGGATGGTCAGGAAACCATAAGTGTTTTCCTTATCACCTCGGGTCATGTCACTTTGTATTGTCCCCAGTCATATCATGTTAGCCGTGCTCCTATCATTACTTCCTCCTGATTGAGGATTGAGGGTAGATTTGGACAGCAGCAAGTCCATGCACAATAAATGAACATAATGAGTATGTTAATATTCCTGGCCCAACTGGCTATTTTGGAGCTGCTTCCAAGTTTATGACTTCATGTTTTTCATAGCTAGTGGACCCACCCAGCAAAAACTAGCTCACATAAAACCTGACTGTGCTACATGGTCATGTTTTCAAGAGATCAACTCAACAGATGCACAGAATGCTGGTGCATGCTTGTTTATTATAAATGTGGAAGCTTTCAGAGCAAATATTTGCAAAAGGTGAAAGTTCTTATGTTAGATCCAAAGGGAGCCTGGGTTTGAATATATTAGGCTATAATTCTGGATTCCACAGCCAGTCTAAAAATCTACTCATAGAAGCATTGATTTCTTATGACATTTTTCTTTCTAGAATTTTACAGACTACCAACACAACAACAACAACAAAATACATATGTATTTTTCAGTGCTGGAGATCAAACCCAGGTCCTGCAAATGCTAGGGAAATGCTCTATCATAGAACTACAGTCCCCAGCCTACAAAATAATCTTTAAACATGGCTTTCTATCTTTGAAGTAGGTCTTCAGATCTCTCCTTCCTCCTGCTTGTCCTTATTGCAGCTGTGGGAATCACTCTAAAACCAGACTGCTTTGGTTTGTGACTCTGAGTAACCACATCTCATTTTCTCATGGGTAGGAATAAAAATAATATAAGGGTATGATGAAAATTCAATGAGGTAACAGGCAAATTTTGAAAACAGTACCTCGTATAGATCACATTCTTAATAAATTTTAGCTAATATCTTCACAGCTCATGCTACACATGAGAGTTTTGAACTGAGCAGTCCATTAGAATTAAAACTCCTCTCCATAAACATCTTAACTTGGAAATAATATAAACAAGCATAATTATTCTCTATTTTTATAGTACTTTTCTTTTATATTCTGAGAAAAAGGCCACTTGCAGAAAGCTACTAGCCAATTAACACAGTCATCAGATAAGGTGAGCTTCATGATTTACAATACATACATGACGTCTAAGAGAATTTTAGAGTGGATGGCATCAGGAAAAAAAAACGAGCATTTAAAACACTGTGTCACTTGCTTGTCTTGGCTTTTGCTGTTTTATGGGATTTACTCACTTATAGAGAAAGGACTATTTTGATTCTGAAATCAGGTTTTTTTTTTTATCTTTTGGAGGGAGGGAGTGGGATGACAGACCAGTAAAAGCAGACGTTATCTTTTTATGGTACATTATTCTCAAACTTAGTTTACAATTTTTTAAAGATTCCCAGAAGGATATTCATTTTGGAATTTAATTCCTGCTTCACATCAAAATATTATGGAATTTATCTCATGGTTGCTGATTTGACAGTGAGAATGTGACAGAAAAAAAGTTGCAGAAATTTTTTTTCCTTACTGCACAGCAAAAGAAATAACCAACAGAATAAAAAGACAGCCTATAGTATGGAAAAAAGGATTGCCAGCTATATCTCAAACAGAGAACAAATGTCTAGAATATATAAAGAACTTAAAAAATTAGACCACCAAAAATAAAAAATCCAATCAAAAAACGGGCAAATAAAATGAAGTATGAATGGCCAGGAAATACATGAAGAAATGCTCAATATCACTGGCTATAAAGAACAACCCCGAGATTCCACCAAACCCCAGAAAGAATATCCATGGTCAAGAAATCAAATAGCAATAATAACAAATGTTGTCAAGGCTGTGGTGGGGTGGGGAGAGGGGGTAGGTTGGTGAATGTGGAAATCAGTATGGAGATTTCTCAAAAAAACTGAAAACTAGTAATTCCATTTGATCCTTCCATGCTCCTTCTATATATCTTACTAAAGGGATTAAAACATCATATATTATAGTGACCCATGCACACCTGTGTTTATGGCACAATTCATAACAGCTATGTCTTGGAAGAGGCTGTATGCTCAACCACCAATGAATAGAGAAAGCAAATGTGGTATTTACACACAATGGAGTACTATTTTGCCATAAAGAAAGATATATTTGAGTCATCTGTAGGAAAATGGATACACCTTGAGACCATAATGTGATGTGAAATAAACCAGAACTATAAGATTAAAGACTACATGGTTTCTCTTACATGAGAAACTCAAATTATAAGGAAAGAACAAAATAAAAGATTATAGGAAGTAGAGAGAGAGATTTTTTTTCAAAGAGAAAGGGAATCATGTGATGGAGGGAAGTGGAAGAAAGGGGAAGAGAAAAGGATGGAAAGAGAATTTAGATGTGATTTGTAGGTACATGTACCAATTTCCCACAAGGAATGTAAACATTATATACTATGAACATGTACTAAGAAAATTTTCCCTTAAGATTTTCAAGGATTTACTTTTATATTCACATGTCAGGAGGATAATTGGATGCTTGTTTCATGGGAAATAGACCCACATTTCCAATCTATGTGCTTTGCAATCTCCTTGGGATCTCTTGACTGTCCATAGAGACTAAATGATGATGAGAGGAGAATTTTAATCAAGCTGTCTGATAGGCACCCTCTAATGACATCTATGATGACAACAGATAATCACCATGGATGAGCCACTGCCTGATGAAGGAGGACTTTTCTCCAAATCTTGTCCTATATGTTTTCTCTGAGAAACTCACATCCTTCCTGCTTTCTGGTAAAGACTTCAAGTTTCTTTTATCTAAACATTTGTAGTCATAATATTTTTCCATGAAAATATGTTGATTACATTATTCAATTATTATCAATTTCACAAAAATATGGCAGCATGATGAAGCAACTTAGCTCTGATATTCCTGGTTATGCCTTTCTTCCCAGAGGGCGTCATGAATTCAATAGGCTCAGACCTCCCTTTGGAGCATAATCGCCCATGATCTATAGTTCTATCATTCCCCTCATGAGCTGCGCGGATTTTATAGAGTATGGATTTTGGAGCTGTCTTTTTGCTACTAACTTTTCAATTTAGAACTCTGAGACTGTGATGCCATTTGTTTTCAAATGAAGATATTCAGAAATGCATTTATCACACTATCTTGCTCATTTAAGGTCTAAACTGATGTGCAGTGACTGCCTCGAAACAATAGGGCAAAGGCAGTGTTTTGAGTTCTTTACACACAGCAGGATCTTGATTTTCCCTATATTCTGATGTGTGAGAAAAATGTGTCTTTTGGATCCTTGGGACTCTTTTAACAAAATCAGCACTTAGCCTCAGTCTTACTCTCAAGTCTTGTTTTCAAAGATCAAGGGAATCCCAGCAGACAAATACTGGGTGGGTGGCCACGTTCCTCTCTCTGATGCACTGAGCATACGTGTTATCCTACTAAACTGTCTCCCAGGGTCTCTCAATGATCCCTGTATGTAAACCCTTATTACAGCTGAAACTCAGTTTTGACAGTTTTGATATAGAGCCAACCTCTGCCTCCTAACTTGCCTGTGAAGATGCCAACATACTAGATGCTGACCAGCAAATGTTCTGCCAACCCATGGAAGTCTCCATTGACCACTGAGGAGAGCTCTCGGGTGTGTGTGTGTGTGTGTGTGTGTGTGTATGCGTGCTTGAGATTGGCAATGATGGCTCTGAGGTCCTGCAACAGTCTAAAATATTTTGATTCATTCATGTAAAACTACATTGATTTCCAACAGGATCAGAATTAATTGCATTTTATTTTTAAGGGAAAACTATGAGTACAGTCACTTACGATTCTTGCTCCAATACATGGCTATATTTGCCTCTGGGAATTTTTAAATAACTTAATGTTTTGGTGGGAATCCCCAGAAACAGGGGAAGCAATTGAGTTTGATCTTGCAGAAGGCTGTGTTGGGCTCCAGAGTTGTCTCACCCTCACTGACCTTCCACACCCAGCAGCCACTAGTTTATAGCCCTGGGGGTGCAGACGAAGGCTGGCGCTCCAGAGGCCTGGATGGCCCTTTGCGCTTGCTGTGAAATGGATCCCGGAAGCTGGGCATGGTGGCACATGCCTGGAATCCCAGTACTCTGGGGAGCTGAGGTAGGAGGATTGCAAGTTTCAGTCCAGCCTGAGTAAATGAGCAACACCCTGCTGCATCAAAATGTTAAAAGGATAGGGTGGGGCTGGACTTGCAGCTCAGCCCAAAGGCCTTGAGTTCAAACAAACACTCAGCAATGGTGGCATTCAAAGGTGAAGATTTAGCTCCGTAGAAACTGCCTGCCTGGAGGAGGGGAATACAGGGCTGCATGTTACTGTCATGGTTCTCAGAATAACATTTTGGTGAATGATGAACCGCATATAGAAGAGTGATCCCATAAAATTATAATGGGACTGAAAAATTCTTATCACCTAGGGATGTCACAGCTGCCACGGCATCATAGCACAGTGTATTACCCATGTGTTTGTTTTGACACTGGGGTAAGCAAATCTACCAGCCATGTGAAAGCATAACATATCCAGTTATGTATAAGAGATAATATTTGGTTATGATATAAATTACATAGGTACTCAGTTCAGATTTTAGTGTGCTTTGTGCTGTTATCTTAGAATGTAGCCCTTATTTTAAAAAAAGTTTACCGTAAAACAGTATGCTGTGCTCTGAGGGCAGGCAGTCTCACTCGGGCTGCCTTTACCTTGTCCCTTGATTGCATCAAATGGCCACACTCCAGCCCACTGGGAGGCTGAGGTAGGCAGATTGCAAGTCTGAGCTCAGCCTGGACAACTTAGTGACCTAGAAAGACCCTGTCTCAGAACAAAAGAAAGAAAGTAAGAAAAAAGGCTGGTGATGAAACAGGACAAAGGCCCTGGTTCAATCTCTAGTATCCAAGAAAAAAAAAAAAGAAAAAGAAAAAAGGTCATAGGCAGCGACTGACTTACATCATCTAGGTCTGTGCAGGTCCCCCCTAAATGTTCTCATGATGATGAACTTACCTAGTGACACAGTTCTGAGGCTGTCTCCCTATCAGCAAGCAGTGCCTGGGGGCACTTGGGAGCTGCAGGATGAGGAGGCAATGAATAGGGGTTTTTGAGTTTTAGATCCCTGGGCTGTGACGATTGGAGAGTTGGGCTCTGGAGCCTGCAGCCTCCAGCTCAGACTAGGGCTGACATAGAGCCTGTGCAGATGGCAGTACGTGCAGTGCTGAAGGGACTGCTTTCCCCAGATAAGAATGGACTACCTATGCCCCTGAACATGAGCAACGCTGCCTGGTGACCAGGTGACAGTGGGACATCGTTTAAGGAGTGGACATTTTCTATCTTCGGGTAGCTTTGCTGTGGTGGGACTTCAGGGGCTATCATGCTCATGAGTATTTAGAATGTTCATGCACCCAGAGGTCAGTGAGTGCAGAGTCAAAGTGATGAACTTCTGAGAAAGTTTGCAAAGCCTGAACATAGGGGACCGTCCCTGAGCCCACATGGACACCTGTGAGAGCATTAGAAGTACACTGGAGAGAGAGGTAGACAGGATAATTGAGATCTGCACCTACAGGGCTTATGGATGCTAGATGGAGGGGAAGGAAATAAACAAGGGTTGCTGACCCACTGAGATTTGGTGGCAGGCTATTAGACAGCTCTCCAAAGAGATGCATTTCTTTTTTATTTTTAAATTTACTGATAAATAGCCAAGCTCAGAGTTGAGGGTAAAAACTAGCTTTCAAGTTAACCCAATACATTTATTTGATTTTGAAGAAGGGAGGTCAGCATTATGGAAGCACACCAACTCTAAAATCAGATTTTATCCAAGTTATATGTAGACAAATACTGTGTTACTACAAGCCTACACATCTCATTTCCTTTTCTGCCTAGTCCTCCATTTAATAACTGAAAAACTCATCTTTTTATGGAGTTTCATGCTATTTTCTTACTTACACACAATGGTGCTACTCTTACCAATTGCCTATTGTCATGGCACATTAGTTAGGTGAATTTGTTGGCATTTCAAAATTACTCTCTCTTTATATTTTATTCTATCTTCTAGTTTAAACAAGTGATTGGAAGCACTCCTGTGATGAAAAAAATGCAAACTTTTTTTTTCTTCTTAAGAAATAAATTGTTGCCACGGTATAGTAGTTAGTTTTATTCCAGTTTCCAGCTATGGAAAAGTGCGATATACTCTTGACTTGCCCATGCCTAATTTACGTAAGTAACTTCCCAACACTTTTTGAGCCTCTGCAAGGGAAAATAGGTGCTACAGAAGCAGAAGGAAGATGGGAAAGGATGAAGGACTCAGAGAAATCTAAGCCACAGCTTCAGGACAATCGGACTCATAAGATGTTTCCTGATAACCATGGGGCAGGCTCTGCACTAGGCCCCCGGGATACATAGATGAACACCACAGAGCATCTTGCCTGTAGAGACCTTTAGTCTCCCAACCCTTTCTAACCAGTCTATAAGGAAGAGGACAGGGAGTCCCAACCAGGAACCCTCCCCAGGCCTTGAGGAAATGGGGAATATTCTGGGGATGATTTCTTTGGAACTGAGTCTTAAATGATGTCTGGAAATTTGTGACGGTTTAGATCTAGAATATTCTCCCCAAAATCTTAGTTTTCAAAGGTCAGGTTTTGGAAAGTGACTGGGTGCTGTCAATTAATTCACTGAAGACTTCATGGCTGACCGTATTGTTTGGAAGTAGAACCTGGTTGAAACAGGTGGGTCACTGGAAAGGGTGTGGCCTGGAAGGGTGTATTCTTTGTACCCAGCTCCTCCCTTTTCTGTCTGCTTCCTGGCCACCATAAACTAAGCAATCTTTCTTCACTATGCCTTTCTATCATGCCACTTCTGACTTGGAGCCAGCAGACCATGGACTGAATCCCCTGAATCCCTTGAATCCCTTTCTTTATGTTGTTGATGTCAGGTATTGTGTCCCAGAGACAGGAAAGCTGAATAATACAAAGCCGATTGGTGGGGAGGTGAGGAGAGGAAAACTTTCCTTATCACTGGAATGGCATAGTCAGTGACATGAATCAAGAAACAAGATTTTGTGTACTGGAGCCACTTTTGTGGTATTTTTGATATTTGATATTTGGGAACATGAAGCAGAAAGAAGAAAACAAGATGACAGGGTAAAGCATGTATTTCCGGAGAGAGGATTTGGTCGGTCACTGAAGGGCTCTTGTGTTTTCTGTAGCAGAACTTGATCAGATCTGAAGTTTGGAGTTACTGCTTTGGAAGCTGAGTTTGTCTGGGCATGGGTGGGTCAGGCCATAGAAAGAGGGGACCAGGAGGCAGTGAGGAGCAACAACAGTAGGAGAGGTGCCCTGCTTTAAGAGGAGGGGGTACTGCTTAGGTCAAGTTTGCACACAGAGGTACTGTTTTCTTATCATTCATTCATTCAACATACATTGAGCATCAGGTACTTTGGTGCGATCTCTCCCCCACAAAGTGTTTCTAGGACTGGGAGAGACAGGTATGCAAGTACTGATTAAGAGCCTCTGAATAAAAACCAGAGTCATCTCATGGATCCATTCAAATACTAGGGCTGGCCCAGTAGAGGCAATAGTAGGGGTTTCAGAAAAGAGTCACTGAAAGAACTGATAGGAGCTAAGCCCTGAGTAAATCACGTATCACCTAGGCAGACAGGAGAAGACAATTAGAGAAAAAGAAAGAATATAGAGGGTCATGGGGTCATCAGGAAGTTCCCAGTGTGTCAAAAGCAGTTAGAACAGAAGACAGAGACAGTGAACATCTGAGCTAGGTTCTGCAGGCAGACAAAAAAGGCAGGAAACATAAACTAGGAAAAGTACACGCTAAGGGTGCATGTGAGCTCATACGGTATAGGGAGCCTCTTAGGTGACTCTCCTGTGAGCTGTTGCTATGCAAACACTGAAATATTCATATCCGCTTGTGATATTATAGAGAGAGCCTTAACAGTGCAGCAGCCTGGGGAATGACACTAATTGACAGTCATCAAGTCATCAAATACTTTTATTTATTTTATAGGAAGGAAAATTTAAACTGCTGACTGCCAAAAGATGAACAATTAAGCTTGAAGTAATAAAAGCCCATCATCTTTAAAAATACTGAATGTTCTCTGTTACAAAAATTTACAATGACAAATTACAAAGGGCTACCATCATACCATGTGTGGGTATGTGATTTTACAAATTACAATTTTATCAGTTATTTAGAAGGGTTGAACTAGTTTATGCTAAAAGCTCAAATCTCTGAGAATCTGCCCAGAATACATATTTATTTACTTTGGCACTCTATTACTCTTAAAAAATATTCTTTTTCAACACTGGCAATTGAGTCCACTGAACCACATCTTCAGCCCTTTTGTATTCTGTATTTTTGAGAGATGATTTTGCTAGTTTTCTCAGGTTGGGCTCAAAGTTATGATCGTCTTGCCTCAGCCTCCCAGAGTGCTAAGATTGCAGGTGTGTACCACCAGGGGTAGCTGTGTATTTTCTATAGATTTTAGTTTTACCAGCAAAACTCAAGAAAGTTTTTTTTTTTTTTTTTTTTTTTTTTTTTTTTTTCCGATGGTACCAGGGATTGAACTCACGACTCAGTGCTTGGCAGGCAGGCACTCATGCCACTGAGCTAACTCCCTGGCCCAAGAAAGTTTTTAACAGTCCAACCAATTCAACTTATCACAAGAACATAAACATCCTAAATATATGCCTCTTGTTCCTTCAATTTCAGTAATCACATTGGATATTAAAATGTGTTTGTAACAAATGTTATGCATCATATATAGATTTTATTAACCCATGGGCAAATGGAGAACTTTGTTTAAGCTGTTACTGAATTGTTATTGTGTATAATAGCTTGCTTGCCTCATAAAATTTATTCAGTGAAGAGCTGTTACACTCAGAAAATATGCTATTCTTCCTGAAAAACTTCCACATTTGGGTCATATACTATTTTTTCCCCCAAGGACCAGTAGAAATCAACCCACTTGATTTTGATATGCCACTGAGCCTTAGAAAGTCTTTCCTGAGTTCACAATAAGTGTCTGATATGCCATTTAGACTGCAGAGAAGAAAACGCAATTTATGGCCATATCACACTGTCTTATGCAGGATTCTATATACAGCTCTGAGTTACCCAGGAGGATTCTTTCATTGTAACAGTAAAGGAGAAGCTGGGGATAGTGGCACATGACTGTAACCCCAGCATACTGGGAGGCTGAAGCAGGAGAATTTAAAAGGAAGCCCAGCCTGGGTGGAAAACATAGAAACGTGGAAAACATGGAAACATAAAAATTTTTAAAAGGCACAGGATGTAGCTCAGTGCAAAAGCCCTGTGTTTAATCCTCAATAAAGCGCACACACACACACACACACACACGGTGTGTGTGGGAAGTGAGAGCGAGAGTGAGATACACACACACACACACACACACAGAGAGAGAGAGAGAGAGAGAGAGAGAGAGAGAGAGAGAGAGAGAGAGAGAGATTCAACTGGCCCAAAGCAAAGTACACCATTAGGGAAAATGTACAGTCCAAATTACTAGAGCAAATACGACTCAGTAGAAGTCAGAAGATAAGTACATGAAAGAGAAAGCAAAAAACATGGGCAGAATGCTCAAAGGTAAATAAAATCTTTCGGTGCTCTCAAAATATATTGCTTATAGGTTGTTCTAAAAACATTAAGCTAACAATAAGAACCACTACCTGTAGGAGCCGTAAGCCAAGAAAATATAAAAAGTTGTTGTATAGATTGTTTGGGAAGTTCCCATTAATAAAACTGAACACAGGTTTAAAAAAACCAGGCTTAATCTCACCCAGAGCAAAAGCAAGCCTGTGTCAGAATTTTCCACATTTAAGGAGAAGAGACCAGGAAGTCAGTGATTGAAGAAACCAATATCCCTAATCAGCAAGGAGAAGTGTGTAAAGAGAAAAATGTGTAAGAATTTTTTTTGCCAATACTGGTCATACTGAGAAACTAATGTGCATCAATAGCACAAACTCGGTAAAAGGGGATGCTGGGAGGACGTGAAAGTGCTGGAAACCACACTAGGGTACTTTTCCTGAGTCAAATGCTCAGTTCCACCATGTACTGCCTGAGCCTGGGTCTCTGTGTGTAAAACCAGAAGACTAAACTACATTAGTGGTTGCCAAATGTGGTCCAGATGAGCAGTAGGGTCCCTGCTGAAAATCCTCCATCTATACTGAGATCCAACAGTTACCCCTCCTGCCACTCCAAGACTAGAGAAAGCAAGATTCTACCCCTCCTCTTCAGGCTGTTGGGTTGAAGACCAGCTCAAAAAATGCATATTCCTTTGGAGTAGGCCTAGAAGAAAGGGCTTTTTACCTCTGAGACTCTCAGAGTGAACCCAGTACCAACCATATCAGCATCTCCTGGGAAGCATGAGAAATGCAGATTTTCGGCCTCCCTCCAAGACCTGTTGCCTCAGAAACTCTGGGTGGGAGTAGGGAGGAGGAGCAATCCGAGTTCTCCTAGCTCTGTGGGAGATGCTTGTTCACAGTGATTCTGAGGATCTCTGAGGCAGGTCACCTCCAAATTACAAAGGTTCACAGTCGTACCAATCAGCTTTCCATTACTGTGACCAAACATCAGAGATCATCACCTTTATGGTAGAAAGGTTTATTTTGGTTCATGGTTTCAGACATTTCATTCAACATGTGTTCTCTATGGCACACAGGGAAAAACAAAAAGGTCCTAATATTTTGTTTAATGCTACAGTTTCCTTCCACTAGGTCCCATCTCCTAAGTGTCCTCCACTTCCCAATAGTGTGACAGGCTGATGACCAAGCCTTTAATGTAGCAAAGGGTATTTGGAGGACATTCAGGATACAAACTATAGCAATGATGTTGAAAAAATGGAATAAAATAGGAAAAAGTGCTATAATTTCTTTGAACTCTACACCCATAAGAGTTACTACATAAATATATAAAAGGATGATTAAAATATATCCTGAATTTTCAGATTAAAAAATTGATTCCAGTAAAAGACACATTGCCACTAATGTCCCTCAAAATACCCCCTCATGGATTGAACATACTAATTGGATTGAACATGTTAATCCCATTGTTCTTGCCACTTTCTAAAGCAGTTCTGTGGATGTCCTCACCAATGGTGATTAAAACTAAGGTGACTGGACTGCTAAGTATCATTTAAAAGAAGGGAAGTCCCATTAAAACCATGATGGAGTGTCTTCATCCAGCCTTATTCACCGGATCTGGTACTGTGCAACTTTTAGTTCTTCCCCAAAGTCAAAATGACCATGAAAAATAAATGCTTTGAATAAATTCAGGACACCGAAGTACCCATGACAGCACAAATAAAGATACTCATGAAAAAGGAATTCCAGAACTGCTTCAAAGAGTGGTGAGAATGATGGGATAACTGAAGTGAGGGGGAGGATTTTGATAGGGATTTGTGGCAATGTGTCTTTTCGTGTGACATTTTTTAGAAATCTAGATACATTATTTTTCCATCCTACACTGAAGACAATTTTCTAAATCTGCTTTAGCAAATGGAAACAGGTGGATGGAAATAAGCACTGAGGAAGTTAGAGGGCTTATGGCAGGTTTTTGGCATAACGGTGTAGTGTGTTGATCCCAGTGTTACCTTTCTCCAGTCCAAAGTCAGCAAAAGTAGCCAAACAAGCACTCTGAGCTGACATTAGGACTAGAGCGCTATCCGACATAATCGAAGCTATTTCAGTGTTCTAGCACAGAGAAAAGGGGTAGAATTTGAAATCTCGAATAGATTTTTAATAAGGAACAAATTATACGATTCTAAAAGATAATTGTGAGTTAACCAGGCAAAGGCTTTCAAAGACTGTAGCAAGGACTGAGAAGAGGCACATCTTGGTTTTGGCTATATGTTGATGAGTACCACTGCAGAAAGAGCAAATGAAAGAATTAATAATCACCATGAATTTCAGGCAGAGATTCAGCTGCTGAGGTTTCCTGTAACTAGTATGAATCCAGAACTCCAGAATCATTTGGGCTTGGGAGGGCATATTCTTGTGACTGGATGGTTAGAGAGCTTTATTTATGTTTATTTGACTCTTCAGATTGTTAGGTATATCACTTAGTTCTTGTTTTGTGTATGACTTAAAAAGTGAGAGCATTTATTATTATTCTTTATGCCTATATGTTTCTCAATGGCCATACATGGAGGAAAAATAAAGCAAAATGGCTCAGTGTAAAAAAAAGAGGAATAAAAGAAAATAATCAAGTATATGTAAGTTTTGGTGATTATTATGTAATTATCTTATGGCAAACATCATTAAAATAAAAGACAGGATGAGAAAAAAAAAGAAATGGAACACATTAAATATGGTAACTTTTTCAAGATGTTGGTTTCAAGATCCTGGACAAAATGATCAATATAATCATATGAACTGGAAAGAAAAAAGTCATCAAGGAACAAGGAGAAATACAATTTTCAAGAATTGATCAAAATAAAATGAAAGTTCATAACATCTTTAGAAAAATGTTCTTTTAGTTCATAGATTTACTGCTAATAAATGATGATATTTTGGTAGAACATCTGAGGATTAGGACAATTCCCAAAGTATATTTTTGAGAACCCAGGTCCCAGGTATTGCTCTGAGAGTAAAATAAGCTTGGCAAACACTGCATGAAGTGCCTGCTTCCTGGTGATTTATGATGCATGTTAATGTGTCACCAGTTCTGGAAGTTTTCCATGGGTAAAAAAAGAAACCTATTCAGCTCGTTTAACTCTGTATTTCCCAACATTACCTGATCATACTGCTTCCTTTCATGTGACACCACATGGGAAACCCTTGAGAACTCAGCCCTATGGTAGGTACTTTGGGAAAAGCTAGATGATGTATCAGCTTGTTATCCATGGATTTAACAATTGAGCTAATGGAACATACTTGCAATTCTCCTTGGCTATTTTCATCTACAGTATCTAAAGGAAGAACTTTACTTCCTAAAACTGGATGCTTTGCAGACTACCTGGGTCTGGAAAACATTCCCATTTGTGCTTTAGTTGATGTTTGTACAAATTGGGCAAGATAAGATTTATTAATTTTAAAAGTTCCATGGAATTGCACAACCTTTGAGAACTCAAAAACACATCTGAGGTGTTATCAGAGATGGTATTATTTCTGCATTACTATTAAATGAAAAAGAACCATTTAGTGCGTACAATCATGCCTGCAACTTTGCATTCCACAGGAGAAGTCTGAATGGGATGAGTGCGATAGAAGGCAAGCATATGTGCCAAGGAAACCCTTGGGAGAAGCAAACTGGATGATGGGTCTCTGTATTTAGGTTGGGGTAGGGCCATGTATGTCTATGTGCAATTGTTTATAAGGCTTTTGACTTATAATTCTATTGTGGTTGACTTGCATAAATTCTGGGTTGAGAATACCACTTTTTTCCCCTCTCTATTCATAAATTCCTTAGCAGACAATTGCTAGATGACTAGTAAAATTTTCATTTTGTTGATAAACCTCAATTAAAAATATTTGTTAGCAAAAACAAGAAAGATGTACTTTCATACATAGTATAGTTTAAAAATTTTCATATTAAAAATCAAATTAACATTTAATCTTTTCTTTTTCTTAGTTTCTACAAGCACAGTTTTCTGTTTTTTAAACACAAGAAGTATTGGTGAGTAAATTTATTTGTAGGTGTAGATCAATTGCTTTACTTTACAATTGCAAGAAAGGAAAGTTAGTCAAAGATGTTGCCTGAAAAAAATATTTCTTTAATATAAAATATAGTCATTGTAGTTATAATTAAATCTTACAAGGAAAAGCCTGGTCCTGAAATAAATCAATTTAATGGTTCAGAAGTTGTCACTGACAAAATTGTTTTGAAGCACGTTAGAATTAAAAGTAGAATTATTATTTTTGGAAATTTATTCAAAACACAATGCAATCATGTGCGACTATCTTTTATCCTTAATTTTCATATATGTATGAAAAAGCAATAGGTCACAGTGCCTTTCTGAATATTGCTGAAATGAGTGAAACTGTTTATATTTCTTGTGACTATTGTTAGTAATACTATAATCACTGTAGATAAATTTCTCTGTAGCAAACATCTTCTGCAGAAGGAGGAGAAATCAAAGGATACAAAGAGATGTCTATAAACAATAAAATTATGGCAAATAAACATAAAAAATGTAGTGAAAATTGCATTCCATGTTAAAGAAATTTTTGAAACAATCTTCTAAATTTCTAAACATTTTAATGCATTTTTCTCTCATGAACTTTGTCATCTAGTATTGAAATAGTAATCATGCAAAATGCTATTAAATAGGTTATTCTGAGTACAAGTGACTTCACATATGAGATAGGCTTCATGTACTAGCCATTAATTTCACCGAATAGATAGAAGATTAACATGGCTTCAAAACCAGTACTTTTTCCTGCTTTCTGGTTTTTGTTTCTTTTAGAAGACTGTGTCCTGGGAATTCAGTTCAACATTACAAGAGTCATTCTACAGTACTTTCTTTGTTTCAAAATTATTCTAATTCTCTTCTTTCACTTAATAATGAACATTTAATTTCCTCCATGCCTTTTCATGGTTAGATAGCTCATTTCTTATATTTTATTTGAATATATATTTGAATATTCCAAATATACCACATTTATCTGTTTACATACTGATGTGTTGACATTCTGGTTGTCACCAAGTCTGGGGAATTATAACTAAAGCTACTGTAAATACCCATGTGTAGGTCTTTATTGTGGGTATAAGCTATCAATTTCTTTGAATAAATACCAAAGCACGCAATTGTCGGATTATATATGTAAGACACTGCCAGTTCATCTTTCAAAGTGCTTGTATAATTTTGCATTCCAGCAGCAATCCATGAAAGTTCCCATTGTTCCATGTTCCCTCCAGCATTTATCATTGTTGATATCCTTGACTTCAGCCATTGTGTAATCTGATTCCAACTATATGGCATTCTGGAAAAGACTAAACCATGGAGACAGTAAAAAGACAAGTGGTTTCCAGGAGTTAGGGGAAGAAAGAACAAACAGACAGAGCACAGGTGATTTTTAGGGAATGAACTCTGATACTGAAATAGTGGATGTAGGTCACCATATATTTGTACAAATCCACACAATGTACAGCACCAAGAGTGAACCCTAATGTGAACTGCAGACTTTGGGCAACAATAATGTATCAGTGTAGGTTCATTAATCATAACAAGTGAACCATTCTGGAGGTGGATGTTAAGGGAAGGGGAAGCTGTACTATGCAGAAACAAGGATATCTGGGAAACGTCTATGTTTATGGCAAGTTTGGCTGTGAAGTTAACATTGATTTAAAAAGTAAAATATATTTTTAAAAATTCACCCAGGACCCTTTTCCAAACTATTTTGGTCATTAGACAAGGATATCTACAGGACATTGTAACAGTGGAAGCAAGGAGATGCCTTGTGTTGACCAGGGTCTGTGATGAAGCCCACGAGAGCTCCATTTTCTGTGATGCAAGATTTTTTTTTCACATAGCAGTGCTGCAAAAACAGTGAAACACTTAAAACAAATACACACTTGAATACGCTCTCACCTACATATAGCTCTCCATTCACTTTTATATGAGTTGGAACACATCTATTTTGTTTCTCTCTTGAGAGGCCATAACTTAAGGATTCACGAAAGCACATCTGCGGTCTGACCCAAAGCTACAACTCCAGCCCAGTCTCCACTCTGCTGTGTCAGGAAATGGGACACATGGTCAACCTCTGGAGACAGAATGTGTGAGTTCTAAATGATGTAACTCCAACCTGTCACCTCGACAGGGTTCCGAGTGAGTTTATACAAGAACAGACTCTGAATGTGTGCAGTGCAGGTTGTGCCCTGGGGACTGGCCTCCAAGATGGGGGGAGCAGGTGGCAGCAGGAGGGAGCAGAGGAGGAAGTGACTTTGATGCAGGCTTGACATCTCTGCCAACTCCATGGGGAAGCGTTGGTGCTGGAATGGTCCATAAACATGGCCTGAGCCGAGCTCTAAAGCTCCACTGAGGAGGGTTTTGGATATGAGCAACCTGGGTTGGGCCCTGGATGAGGCATGGGAGGAGGAGGAGGAGGAGGATCTTTAGCTGAGGCCATCTGGGAGGAGCTGCTGGGCTCAAACGTGGTGAGCCAAGGGCAGATGGGGGAAGCATGGCCTCCACACCGACTCTCTTTAAGACTCAGTGTCCTCCAGAGTCACTGGAGATGAATGAGAGCATTGACTTTAGGGCTGCCCAGACACTCAGTAAATGCTTCCCAGAGGTTTGTGGTTATAGAGTTATCACCAAGGTCTTACTGCTCCAACCACTCTGAATACCTCTGGTCACCCTAGAACCTAGTATGTTCTTTCCCATTGCTGAGCTTCTTCCTGGAACACATCTTTTTCACTGGTGAGCTCCTTTCCAAACCAGAGCCAGCTCAAAGGTCCCCAAAATCTTTCCTTTAAGCAGTGAATTGTCCTTGTTATTCTCATAGCAGTTATATGGGATCTTAATTATATTTTTATATTGTAAATTATTATAGCCATTTCTGAGACCTTGCTTGTATGCTAGGACCAAGAGCAACTCAAGGGACAATACCAGGTCTTACTTCTTTTTACTTCTTCCCAAAACTTGATGGTACTGAGCACTATGTCTTGTAAGATAAGCAATAGATGGGTGCTTGTTGACTGAATAAATACACCAAAGGGAAAATTCAGTCATTTGTCATGTGTGAATACTCTTCCTTTTGCAAGGATTTGAGATTTATAGAACCTACTTCTTCCTTTTCTAACTTCAGTCTTAGGAGGACAAGAGTTAAATTTAACTAGCAATTACAGAAATCATATCAGCCTAGCCATTTGGTATCTTATTTTCCTTTTACTCTGCATTGATTTTGGTGTTTATTTTATTGGCTCTGCTTATAAGTATTACAAGTTTTTGAACATAAGCCTTTTCAGATCCCGTTTGGATGTAGGCAGATTATAAATTTTATGTATGCAAATAACAACATCCCTTCTAAATTGAGGCTTCCAAAAACATTTAGGTATTACTATCTGAATGGAATTCATCCTTCTACTTATAAGAATTTGTTTATAGAACACAAAGCTTCCAAATGTGCCCTGAATCAACTTGACCCAATATATTGTACTTCCATTCTATGTTTATGAGGAGTTATAGCAAAAAAGTATTACAGCCCAGATATGGTAGAAGTATGATGCTGAACCAAAAGGAAAAGTAAGCAGAATCATTCATTCACTCATTCATTCATTCACTCATTTGGCTGGTATTTACTGAGTGACAGTCATATGCCTGCTCTGTTCTTGATATTGGAAGTACAGCAGAGCCCAAGAGCCACATAGGGAGCAAATACCTAATCCTGAATTCTTGTGGAAGGCAAACAGTGAGTAAACAATGGCAAGACAATTTTAGGTATTGAGAAGTGCTATGAAGAAAATAAACTAGGGGAATGCGGTGGAGGGACTAGTGGAGGCAGAACAGATCTGTTAGATTGTGCGGTCAGAAGATATCTAGGTCTCTGAGACTGTGACATCTGAGGTGAAAGCTTACCGAGGAGAAGAAGCCAGCCATATAATTTCTGGATGCAGAGCAGTGTGGAGACTACAGGAAGTGCAAAGGCCCTGAGGCAAACAAGCAAGGCTATTTATAAGGCCCTAGATGTGAAAAACGTTGACAATTATCTGGATATTTGTTATCTGAATTTATGTGCATAATACACATGGGAGATTTACTTTGGTAAAGAATCACAAAGCAGAACAAATCAAACTGACTTAATTGTCAACCTACATCTGTAGACATCAGATACAATTGCCACTATGCACATACTTTTGAGTTGCAGTGTATTTTGTTAAAACTTTTAAAAACTTTATGAGGATTTTAACATGGCAATCTGTCACTGCTATTGCAAAAAAGAAATAGTGTGGCCATGCTGTCTGGTCCAAGCCTGGGAGCATTTGATCCTAACTAAATGCAAATATTTCTAAGGATGGAGTCTATTATTTTATAAGGAACAACCAATAAAATTTCTCTCTTAGTGGAACAAATGAGAACCACTGGGCCTTGTTTGGATTTATCTTTCACTCCCTGACCTCCAACTGGGCAGTGCTTTGGGTTACTGAATTGACCTTGAGAGCAAAGATCTTTGATTCTTTACTTTTGAATGATTTGGAAATTACTACATATCTTAAGATCCCAATTTGTGATCCTACTTATATTTCAACTAAGTTCTTGGGGAGATGTTTAGAATTGAATCACTCTGCCTTTGGGGAAATGAATGCGAGAGGGCTGCTAAAGCTGAAGACGCATTTCCTCTGTTAGCCTGTAACAGAAATGCAATTCATGGATTATTGACAAAGAAGAAACAGAAACTTAGTGAAGTTGCTCAGGTCTTAAGGTTCAAAAAAATCCTCACTACTTCACCTAAAGTGGCAGCTACCTCCGTACTTTGATAGTGACTCAGGTTTGCATAGATCCAATGGTGATACATATGTACAAGGAGCCCAGCAACTGAACACTGGTTTTCTGTGAGTTCTGAGACATTCACACAACTGTTCTGGGGTTTGGTCAATGGATACGCATCTCAGAATGAGATCTATGGATCCACTGTTTACTTTGATATTCTATTGGTGAAAACAGAAATGATCAAGGACACAGCTCTTTGTGTTGAAGAGTTTACACCATTGAGTTGATCTCATCAGAGGTCCTTGATCTCTTGATCAAAGAAAATTAACATTTTTCTTATACATTAAATTATTGCAGTAATAATTTAATGCAATAAATTGAGACAGTAGAATAGAAAAGTATCTGTTAACAAGAGTTTAGAACTGAGGTTCCCTGTTGCAGATAAAGGCACTAATCATGTAGTTCACTAGCACTTCTGGGTGACTCAGGGATTTCAAAACATTTTTAAGCTTGCACCTGGAACTGTTAGAAAATGTGGGGCTAATTTCATAACTTTCTTTTACCCTGTATTAATCTTATTACCCATGAAGGATATGTTTGTTGTAGAAAAACCTCAAAATAGAGACAACCAAAAAAATAAAAATGAAAACTTCCCCAACTCCAGAAATTACAGTGTTAACATTCTAGTACTGTATCCGTCCATTGAATTTCTCTCTGGAGACATCCATATAAACAACAGGAGCAGAATATAAGTACTTTTTTTTTTGCAGGGGTAAGTAATCTTTGTTCTCATTTTTTTTTTTACTATACTACATATAGTTCATATCTTTTATGCCAAAAGATTTTTCTTATGTTCCCAAACTTGATGGAATGCTTCATTTTCTTGATGACTTCAAAGTATTATGAAAATCCATTAGTATTTTTGATCTGCCTGTGTTTCTGCCTTTAGTCTTGTCTTTTTAGGGCATCTGAAAATCTTGATTTGAGAAACATTGCTTTCTTAGAGAAGCCATACACTTAGACCCTCTGTGACTTGGAACTCCATGCCAAAGTTCTGGGTAGAATCCAATTCTTCTAAACAAGGTCATGATCATGTTCTCTGTTGGTCAGGTTCTTCCCCCCAAGAACTGGTCATGTATAGCTCCTTCATTGGGTCACCTTTTAATTTTCCCAACCTCTCATAGGACTGTGTCTCTGTCCTGAATTCTAGACCTTCCTGCATGTTCAGGCCTGTGTGCTAGGCTAGGATGCCCTGGCCCAGTGTGCAGTTTCTTCTCCTGGTATCTGTGATTGGACTCCAGGGGGATTCATCACCTGCCTCACCCCCTTCATCCTCCTGCTGTGGCTAATCTAGCCTGTGTCACACACAGTGCTGGTACTGGTGCCCTCCACCCCTGGTAGACTCAGAGGATCTATGTTGAATTGGCTGTTTTTGCATCTTTCCATTTGAACAGTCACTGTCATTAATCTCAGCATCCTTCACCCATTCCCAAAAGCACCTCTTTCCTTTTTTATCTATTGCTTTTAATTTGTGGGAGCTTTTGCAACCATAACACCTATCTGGTTGGATTGGGATCAGAATTTAAGATCTCTCTTAAATAATGTGCATGGCATTTTGATGAAGATATAATAATTTTAATATTACTAATTTTTGCTTGTTTTTTGACTCTCAGCTTGTCTCAAAGAGACAAATTGCTGGACAGAAGAATTTCCAATAGGAAAGTCATCGATCTGGTTGTGAGTGTACACAATTTATTTTTCTTACATTTAGTTTCAAAATTATGTAACTATCATTTTAAAGTGAATTCTTCTATATGTTCTGGAAGAGTTTGTATAACTTTACTAAAGACATAAACTGGGTTAATAAATGGAAATCAGAGAAACTAATCAACTGATTATGGGCATCCATTTAATAATTAGGTCATTTTTTCTGCTTCAATTGGAAAGAGGCCTTGTCCCCTGCAATCATGCAAATAGTCTGAGATGGAGAGATACCTATACATGCAAATCAGCTTTTTGAAACCTATAGCAAAAGACTTTAATGGGATGCTCTTGAAAAAAGCTCTGGATGGGCTGATGAGTGGTGACTCAAGGTCACCAGCTTTGTGCCTGGGAAGGAGAAAGCATAAAATTGCTGAGTGTGTAAAAATGCAAGAAACGAGGAGAGTGAAACGCTGGTCATATTTTTCTTATGTCACATCATGCTGTTCTTGGTGAATCTGTACTTTGATTGGAGTTGTTATTATTATTATTTTTTTTTACAAGAGAGGGTTATTCTTTTAATTGTCAATTTTTTAATAAGGAGCTGATACATCCAATTATAAAGGTAAATATAAGTGTTTCTTTTTTCTTTTTAAATATCACTCACTACACGTTAATGGATCTTTATTTACTCAAAAGTTTACAATACACTGCATTCTTTTCTTTTCTTTTCTTTTCTTTTCTTTTCTTTTCTTTTCTGAAATAAGATCTCACTGTGTAGTCCATACTGACCTGGAACTCTTGATCCTAGTAGCTCAGCCTCCCGAGCACTGGGTCTACAGGTATGTAAAGCCCACCTGAGTCATTCTTTTTTAATGTGCTCATTTAATCCAATTTGGTCAACAGAGAATCTTTCCAAAACAGCTCCTCTGGCCTTTTGAAACACTTGTTAGTCTTCCCTGCTTTCTTGAACAAAGTGCCCCCCTCCCACTTAAATTTTGAGGCCAGCCACTTCTCCAAGGAAGTTCTTGTCAGTGGGGAATCAGGACCTGAGCGTTCCATTGCTACTGGCGCATTGTTTCCAGATCATTTCAGTCAGCAGAGATAGGACATATATATTTTAAAACTATGAGTCCATATTGGTATTTCCAATTCAAATTTAACATTAGGGACTCTGCGTGGTACAAAAGGGGTTCACACAGAGGTTCTATGGGGGACCACTGTAGTATACTATGGGCTGGGCATGAGTATAATTGCTGGTGGAAATAGCACCATAAAGCAGGATTTGGAGACCTGTTGTGAAATCTGTTTCAGCAAAGACATCATCAAATATTCCAGTAAAGAAAGCCCAAAAAGAGATGATTTCTAGGAGAAAAAGGATAGGATCCAGCACTTTGGCAACTTTAAATTGCTTTGCCTGTGTGCAGATATTTATCACAGAAGCAGATTTATGTTACTATAATAATAAATATGGGCTTATAAGGATGTGATTTTTTGTGAATATTCTCACATTCACAATGTTATTTTACAACAGGAAACAATTTTTTATATTTTATAAGACAGAGTTATACTTATTATAGGAAAAATCTCCTGTAATTTGCAATATGAACAGTGCAGAGCTAAAAATAAAGGGAGAAGCAGAACATCTTCTCATCAGGCTGGCAGAATGGTGCATTCAACAGTATTAGCAGTGCAGAAAGAATTCTGCATTTAATATATATGCTACAATTGCTAAACATGTATTATGTCACTTAACCCCACACAACACTGAAAAATAGATTCTGCTATCCCCATTTTTAGATGAAGAGACTGAGGTTAAATACCTCACAGGATAGAGGAGCAATTGCCATGAGAATCTAGGTCTTGCTTCCCCCAAGTATTTTATTTGCTTCTTAGACTTTAACAAATAAAAGAAAATTTTGTAGGCCAGGTTTATATAGCCCAAATTAAATGGAGTTATGAAAATATTCAGTGGGAGCATCTATACTTCTCATGTGAATAATACTGCAGTTTTTTCCTGAGTTATCTATATTTCTTCAATTGGGCTGGGATGAATAGATCATTTCTAAATAAAACAGGAGAGCATAAAAAAATGAAATGAATGGGCTCAATCCCGGTTGAAGCAAGAAGAGTAAAATACATTTCCCTGCTTGAAAGAAAACGATTCATCTATTTGAGGTTCTATAAATGCCCTCTTACAGAAAGTCATACAGCCCTGTCTGGAAGGGCATTTTACCTTAAAATGATGAGGGTCTTTCATTTAGAGAAGGAATGTCCTCTCCCACATTGACCCAAGTGAACATTTCTCTCTGGAAGCCAGGGGAGTGAGTATTACTGCTATTGGGAAAGTCGGGGGGGGGGCAGGATGGCAGAACCAAGAAGAAAAACTGACCCCAGATTTCTCTGAGTACAAAGAAATCTAAAAAGGAAAAAGCAGAACAATAGTTACCGTCATGGAAAACAGCAGAGCCTGTAGGCTGCCTAGCTTCTCTGTGCTATCACAGAAAATGGATGGAATTTTACCTAAGGAATGTTTAGTCACAGGTTGTGCAAAAGAAGAAAAGAACCCGTGGAATGGTAGGTTCCTCAGCATCGAAGCCAAGAGGGCTGGGACTAAAGGAAGTGAAACTGTACCACAAAGGAGCAGACACAGGGTAAAGAGGGATCATAGCTTTGGGCAGGAGAGGAAGGATGAGCTGAGCACATGGACTTTCCAAATATCACAGGACTAGGAAACCAAGAATATAAAAACAGAGCAGAGAAGCGTTCTTACATCAGGAGAGACATATTGCGCACAATCCCATGCTTCTAGCTCTAATTTTACTTACTTCCAGATCATTCCCAATGGTCTGGGGTGTATTTCCATGGTAACGATGCACAGCCCCTAAAACCCAGGGGTGTTCAGAGCAGAACTGAGCTTCCTTCCTCAGAGCCCCTTTCCTTAGTCCCTTTGTCCTGCAAATTTGATTCCTCTCACTCCTCTCTCCTAACATCAGTTAATGGCTCAGTCTTACTATTTTGGCTTTGAAGAAACATCCACTTTCCTCTTTCCTTTGCACTGGCATTGGCCTAAAGTCCTTATCTCTTCATATTGGACTACTGCAAACTTGTTTTCCTTAAACTGCCTCTAGCATTTTCCATGTTTAATTAATGTTTGCCACAGGAAAATTCTCAATGTCAGATGCTTCTGCGATCACATGAGTTACAAAGAAAGAATTATTTGGTCCTTCAAACAATCGGAAAAATTTCGTAAGGATCTCACATTGCTCCTCCTAGGATCTAAAGTTTTTGCCACTATTGGAATGACCCGAGCTGCAAGGATGACAAGCTACATGGCCTTGGATAAATGTCACAATGTTGGAGAAAGGAGGAGCCTTTCTGAAGATCCAGATAAGGACTCAATTTTTTTCCCCTCAGAAGTGAAAACTGAGGCTTAGTAATGGCAAGAGATTTACAGGACATGGAAGAGAAGCAGAGTTTGGACTTCTGGAATTCTCTCATGATTCTTCATTCATGCTCCATATGCCACATTGTGCCACCATTGCATACCATGTCACACCACGCCACCAAAAGGCTTCAGAACCGAAATGCCAGATGGATTGACTTCATCTGTAGCATGATAGGGAGGGGCTTTGGGGAATCATGAATCAGGGAGACTGGGAAGGTTGAGGACTGAACCTCAAGAGCTGTTACATCTTAATTGTTAGGGGGGATAGAGAAAAGGGAAAACAAGTTTTGAAAGAAGGAATATGATTTCATATCCATAAACCACTGATTTTTCTCCCAGGACAATGACTGTCATTATAAGAGGAGGACTAAGTCACTCATGAGATGCCAGCAAACTTGAGTCAGGAGATGAACTGTGCACAAATATTTTGAGGAACGCAGATTGCTTGAGAGATGTATGCTACTGGTGGTAGAAATTTATTAACGAGATTTGACTACAAGTGAGAAGGAAAAATTCTCCTCTTAATCTAAATCTCCTTAGAGGTCTCCTTGTGACTTTCAGGCAGGTATTGAAAACTTAGCTACTTTTATAAATTAAGAAAATTGCTGTTTTTTTTTTTTTTTTTGTAATGACTCTCTACCCTCCTCCCAAGCCCTCTTCCAAACTCACTTACAACTTTTAGGGAATTACCACCAGGATTACACCTTCATGTGTCTGACCTTAAAGATATGTTTGAACACATGTGTGAAACAAGTTCATATAAATTGCTTTGCTTCAATATTGGCTCGGAAATAGTGGTCAGAAGGTTGGTCACTGACATTTAATCTTTGACTGCTAAATGCAATTCTGGAAGTTCTTTCTGTTAAAGCTACTGATGCCTGATGGCCTATGACATGGGAAGAGAATCTTTGGGTCATTCTCCTAAGAATGGAAAACATGATATATTTTACGAATAATTAAATTTAAGTGTATTTACATATACTTAATATATGTAAAATTTTATTTTAGTGGTTTACCATATCATTTACATGTAATTATAGGATACAGTCATCCTTTGATACCTGCAGGAGATGGTTCCAGGATCCCCTAAAGACACCAAAATTCACCAGTGTGCAAGTCCCTTATATAAGAGGATACAGTAGTTGCATATAACCTATATACAACCTCCCATGTACTTTATATCACCCCCAAATTACTTATAATATCTAATACAATGTAAGTAATTGCTATACTGTATTAAGAAATAGTTCTGTTCTGTTCTCATTCAGTAAATATGCAACCATCGTGGACCGGGGCCTGTCTGAGGCTGACTGAATCTGTGGATATAGGACCCACAGATATGGATGGGCAACTGTGCACATTAAATAATTTATGCAATTAGAATTTAATTTATATCATGATATATATTTGACTGATAATTTACTTTGTTTATGCAATGTATTATGACTTCTATTTGATATATAATTAAATGAAATATTTACATATAATATACTATGCTAAGTCTTAACTGTAAGTATATATGTATGAATGCACTGAATACATATTCAACTACAATAAAAAAGTGCATTAAGATAATATTAAAATAGAATAAAGTAATACCAAATGTAAATAATAAAAGCTGGTCCGTCAGAGCTAATGATACATTTGAAGTGTCATTTTGGGTCTGACATCTAGTGTAGAAACTGGGGATTTCTAGCTCTGTGACTGTGACAATTTCAAACAGTAAATGTTTTCCATGTATAGATCAGCAGAGTTGGAGGAGTCCTTGGAGACCACTGGCTCCCTGGGTCTATGTGGCCTTAGGCACGTGTTTGAACAGCTTGCAGTCCTACTTTCCTACTCTGTGAAAGGAGGGAATAGAGGCTGTTATCTAGGGACCATTTATCCTGAGACCCTCTCCCAAAGTCCCCAGGACTGCCTGTTGCCATCCTCCATGTCCCTGAGCCTTAGTGCTCCTCTGTGAAACTCTCTCTTGACCACTTGCTTTTTCAACACTTCAACCATTTGTCATCACACTTACTTAGTGCAGTCCAGGAAAGAAAAGGAAGTTTCAGGCTTAATCTACCTCTATTTGTTGCCTTAAAGAGATGAATGAATGAATGAACCGAATGAATGAACCGAATGAATGAACTGAAGGAATGAATTGAATGAATGGACTTCCTGATACTGCAAGGCAGGTTAATCACCACAGGAGGCAAAATGAAAAGGAGTCATACAATGTTAGATCTGGTGAATAGGTGGATGAGGGCACCCTGTAATATTTTTATGAGCCTATTTTTCTGCGGGATGCCACTGGCAGCAACATTCACCATATTTTTAATCATACCTCGAAAAGACAGTCATGAAAGAGGACTTCCAGAACTGCTTTGGAAAATGGCCAAGGATGATGGGATAAGTGTGCTCACAGTAAGGGAGAGTATTCTGAGGGGGATTAATGGCAATGTGTCTTTTATAGTGATAATATTAAAGAATTTAAGCTTACAGTGTTGTTTTTTTATCAGCTCTTATATACCTAAAATGGGTAGAGTATATATATGCCACCACTTAGGGAGGCCTTTTCTTCAGTACACACAGAAGATGTCATGCTAAATGGTTTTTCTCTCCCCTTAAAAAAAAAAACAGAACCTTGTGAGGTAAGCAAGTTTTATAGCCCCATTTTACAGATGAGGAGGCTGAGGCTCAGAGAATATAAATAACTCACCCAAGGTCACACAGCTAATGAGTGGCAGAGCTGGATTTGAAAGTGTTCTAGCCATGATCTTCTGATTACTTGAAAGAGGGCAGGGAGAGTTTGGTGGTTGAGAGAACAACAAAATAACTCCCTTTCCCGAATAAATTTCTCCATCTGCAGAAGTTTTTCCCAGACTAGAGTATCTGGACAGTCCCAGAGCAGCTCAGACTATGGCTCTTGAAACTAAATTTTTCTTTCAGGGCTAACTGATTTTCCTGGGCAGGGGAGGGGACTGTGTTGAGTTTTGCTGCGTATACCCACTCCGGGGACTCCCTCCATTTCCCCAGTTAAATAGGAAACCTTAAATGTGTGAAAAAATCAAGTGAGCACTGATTGGGCCAGAGAATCCATTTGCCCCAAAACCTCTGCAAAGTGCAAGACAAATGGTGAGCAGAAGCCAGGAGGAAAAAACCAGAAAACAGCCCTGTGCATCCTTTCGCGGGGAGCCTGCCTGGAAGGGACAGTGGCTGAGAGGTCCCCAAGAGCGTCAGAGCCTGGGGTGAGGCCCACTGGGAGGAGAAACGCTCCAGCCCAACACCTGAGTGAGTAAATGAAAATAGCCATCCCCAGAGAAACGTATTTATTCATTTAATGGCTGAAACAAAGTGCCATCTCTGTTGTGATAACAAAAGGCTTAAAGTGCATTACTGTCGTCTCTCAATGCACTTGCAGTCTGGCTCCTGGGTCACATAGCACAACAGTCCATGTAATCCCCTGAATGGAAAAAAAATTAGGCTCACAGTGCCAAATGGACGCCCACCACATAATATCAGGTAAAACAAGCATATTCCTTTGTCCCCTACGCCCCACCTTCCAAAACCTCCCCAAATGTTAGAGAAATAGAGAAAAATTCCAGTCATTTCTCATTACTGTGAAGGTCAGCCTGGCTGGGAAAATTGTTTCTGCTTTACAATTCCCCAAACTGTAGAATGCAGTTAGACTTCTGGACAAAAACTAATGTTGCATTCAAAGGGAAAAGAGGCTGAGGCGGCACTGCTGCTGTAATAAGAGAATTTTTTACTCTTTCCACTTCCCTGTGAACCTAATCAACTGTGACATGAGAAAATATACTGGGCTCACCCAGCCAGAATCTGACTGCCACCTGAAAATGTCCTCAATATTCTACTGTTTGGGACTTTACAATGATCCTTCCGACATCAATTTTGTGCATGTACATCAAAATGCCATTAGAAATGCCTCCCCTGCCTTCCGCGTGGAGATGCCCTGGGCCTCCAATCCCCTTCTCCTGTGGCTGACGGATGGCTCCTGCTACTCATTTGAAAGTGTTTGCTTATATGGAAAGCTGGGGGGGGGGGACCTAGGGATTGCTCTGCGGAAAGCACTTTTGAATATCATTAGACTGGACTTCAGACTCTAAAGGGCTTCAGGAATCAGCTTTTAGCACTTGATTAGGATTTGTTGATTTATGGAGATCTCAGGATTTCCTGCGGACCCAGCCAGCTGGACAGCACACCTCATGTTGGCAGGAGGCTGGAGTTTAAGAAGAAAACAAATCCAGCTGCTGCCTGCATCCTCCCAGCTGTTGTCAGATGCTGAGGTGTGTAGGCACCACGTAGGCGGACAGGTGGATTTTTACTCCTCCTCTGTGCCGCACACGTGTGTATGTTTTCTGGGTACACACACACACACCTTGTATACAGGTATAAATGATGCACAACAGTTTTTGACAAGTGCCGGGTGTATATAATGAAATTCTTACTGACAGTTTTATTATTTATCAGTTACGTGAAGTTGAGAAAAATCTAATGTGACGCTCCACAGTGGCATTATCATCTTTTCCTTTGCCCTAGTATTTACGGAAATATTACAAGTGTTTGACATATAAATTCAGCATTTGACTGACTTTAATAACCATGTGATCAATAAGAAGTGATATTTTTATAGTCCAAGTTCAATATTTAAAGGGTCACAGTGGCAAATCTTCATCAAAGCAATAAGGCCAGGTGTTTTCATTTTTTAGAATCCATCATTTCTCTTCTTATCATATCTCTGGAATGATTTCAATCAAGAGTTAAGGTCTGTACAAACTACAAAGGGTGTGGGCATTCCAGGGGCACAGATCTGGACACACTTGCTTCTGAATGGCTGTTTTAGATACTAAGAAGAAATTCAATGTGGTCAACGTGGATAAAAAATGGATAGGAAATCAATGGATGTAAATCTAGGGGCTTATTCCTTATTCAATACAGATACTAATTCCCAACCTCTTTGGAAAATGACTGCTTCTCTGGTAAATGCACACAGTTAATCAGGACTGGGTAGAGAGTTTATCTTTCTCTGTGCTAGGTTGTGAATCATTTCTGAAGGTGAGGAGCAAATTCTTCATCCTGCATTTTCCCCAGCCCATATTCTTCCTGGGTGGTTGGATCTTCAGAATAAAATAAAATAAACATTAATAATCTTGGCTATTGGGCTACAATACAAGACCATGACTATTGTTGTAGAATACAAAAGTATGTCTCACATTTGAGTTGCTAATGGAGTTGGTCAGTCTCAGAGGTCAAGAAATCAATATTTTAGCAGTGCTCACAGTCTGAGGGAGACTACTCGGCATCCCAGGGTCATAGGAGGCATTTCTTATCTTTGGGCTCTTCCCTTTATCCATCAGCATAGCTACAATACCCACTGTACCTACTGCTTCAGAGCACACGAGAGGTCCCAGGCACTGTTTTAGGAACTTCGCAGATGCTAACTAAATCCTTATAGGAACACTGTGAAGTTGGTACTTTTACTTGCTATTTATTTGTATTTTTTCGTGCTCACTTTGGTGGCACATATACTAAAATTGGAATTATATATATAAAACATTTGTAACATTCCAGGTTATTTTGAAAGCCATCTTTTCTGATATCCATATAAGTTTGAGAATGAAATTACCAACATTTGCCTATAACTTTCTTATTGACAAATCAACATTTACGGATACAAATGTAATAAAAACTTTCCAACTTTTTAATTTTTTTATACCTGAGCCAATTTGTATTTGACATCTAAGATTACACATGTATATCAAACAAACAGACCCCTCAATGGCTCATAAATTACCTTCCTACAGGTCTTGTTCTCTTTAGATGGAATTAAATTTTTAGGGGAAAGTGGCTTAAGTGGGAGCAAGTAAGCAGACCACTTCATGAAATAAACTAGACAAAACCAAAAACTATTAAGCCAATACTTCCACTAATCTCTCTTTCCTATCTTAAATATAAGAAGTATGATAAAAATACAGTGAATGTTCAAATAAAAAAACTACAGCAAAACACCCTTCCATATCAAGGCAGCCAGGACAGCCCAACTAGAGACACTCAAGAAAGAGGACTCCAGAGCTGTTGCAGAAAGTGACAAGACCAATGGGACAAGTGTTTCCAAAGCAAGGGGGAGGATCCTGAGGGGAACTCATGACAAAGTGTCCTTTACTACAAATTCTTTTTTTAAAGTTTAAACATTCAGTGTATTTTTTGATCCCATGATACAAATGTGCACAATGACTATGCATGAGCTAGAGCACTGTTAAGGTCAGTGAGGAGCTGCTGTGGGTGGGCTCTGTGACTCTGGTAGAGGCCTGGGCAGAGAGGTACACAGGTGAGTGGAGGACACCATCTACACACTCACTTGAGGTAGCACAGATTATCCAGGTTCTCCAGGGCTAAGAGGCTGATCTGGGCCTTGGGACATTCTTGCTCCACTGAGCTCTGTTTTGCTGTTCTGTACTTGTTTGTTTCACTATTCTTTAAATAGGGCAAAGTGGGATGTTTGGCTAATCTATGAAAATTTGCTGTACTCCTTAAATGCCAAATCAAGCAAACATGTTCATTGTTCTGCAAATAGAGCAGATCTGCACCTCCCATTATCTTTAAGAGAGGAAACACTAAGTCATGTGGAGAAACAAGTGGGGCCTGGGGATTGAGCACAGGAGAGGGCAAAGCTGGGTGGGATGAGTGTGGGTCAGTAGTGGGGCCTGGCCTGCCCTAGCAGGCCTTCTCTAGGAAGGCTTTGCAATACCAGAGGCACTGCTGGTACACCAGCTCGGAGTCTGACTCAGTCCCATAATAGAGATCTTCACTGATGAGCTGCTTTTGTGAATCATAGCTCCCAAGCAGTTTACTTTTAGCTTTGCAGTTTTTAACTTGGTTACTTTTTCTATTCACATCTCTCGGGTAGCTTTTGTCCATACACAGTATGGAGTTGAATGTTGTGAAGTCCTTTTCAGTGACCTGCTGGGCAATGTGATTCATGGGGATGCTGTGCTTCTTCATGCAACTTGGTAGTCAAGGGCGCTTCCCACTTTATAGGTAGACGCGGCTGCACTGTCTGTCCTCCAAGTATCTGAAATGTTTTGACACATGAACAGCACCACCTTTGGTCCGCATTTGGCCATGTTCCCATGTAGTCACCCAATATTTGTATTTTTTGGTACTGAGCTACATCCCTAGCTCCTTTAAAATTCTTTATTAGTACATGTTTGCTGTACATAATGCTTACATTTATCCTGAGGAGTTGGCATATGTGTGCAGTACATCTTAATTCTTCTTTTTCCTCTTCTCCTCCTTCTCCTCCTTTTTCAGCCTCTCTCCCTTCCCCTCTTCTCTGCTCCTTCCAACTCTCAGTGCCCTTCCCATTTACAAAAGCTCTATGTCAATCATCTTTCCCCTTCCTTCCCCTTTCCCCCCAGCCCTTTCCTCTCCCTTCTCTCCCCTCCTCTCTCTCGTTCTTCCATTCATTTGAAAAAGATCTCCCTGCTTCCTATTTATCTTTTGTTCTGCTATATATATTTTGAGTTTCTCATACAAAAGAATCCACCCAATATTTAAGCTTGTATGTCTGACTTACTTCACTTAGAATTATGCTCTCAAGTTGTATCCATTTGCCTCAACTTTGAGGCAGGGTCTTGCTAAATTGTTAGGTTGCTCAAATGAGGCCTCAGCCTCCCGCAGTGCTGGGATTACAGGCTTGTGCCACTACATATGGTTTTGCCTGCATTTTACAAAGAAGGAAACTGAGGACCAAAGGGCTAAACAACTTGTCTAAGATCCTGCAGTTACTAAGAGCATCAGAATTCAAATCCAAGCATTTGAGCATTCATGTCCTAGACACTAGATTATCTCCATTATCTTTATTTTGAGGGCTATTATTATTATAATTACCATCAGTATTGTACACAGCAAGGGTAGGCAAACTACTGCTAATAGGCCAGATCTGGCCAAAACACTGTTGTGTATAGCTCACTAAGCTGAGGATACATTTTGTAGATGAACATTTGCCATTGATTTGATGATGCAATTTCCAATGAAGTGAAATATTATCCCTTTGTGTTCATGAATTTTATGTGTCAACAAGACTAGGTCATGACATACCCACATATTTGGCCAAATATTATTCTGGGTGTTTCTGTGAGGGTGTTTTTAGATGAGATTCACATTTGACTCCTAGGGCTCCCTTTCTTGTGCCAGCCCTTTGACTTTCCCTGTTCCCTCACAGAGGGAGACTCATGCTGGCTGACTGTGCTGTTTAACCTCTTTTGCTTGACTCCCCTGATGATTCTATCAAACCCCCACGCAAGGCAGATGACAGACCACGCAAAGCAGGTTGTGCTCCATTACATGGTGGGTCTCATCCAATCTGTAGAAGGTCTGGAGAGTACTGTAGAGAGAATTCTTTTGCCTGCCAGTCTTGGACTTGAAGTGGAACTCAAATTCTGAATGATTTGGGCTGACAGTTCTCGCAATTACACAAACTAATTCTTTATAGTATCTTTATCTCTGTCTCTGTGCATGGAAGCTATTTGATTTGACTACTTTCCCCAGACTTGGATAATGCTGAGTGAAACACCTCCCACAAAGAATTCCATGCTTCTTATTAATAGATTCATACAATAATTTTTTCCAATCACTATTATTATACTTCAAATTTCATCAATAGAAAGTGTGGGGAATTTTTTTCTTTTTTTATATAAGTACATAACGAAAAGAAAGCCTTGATTTTGCCTATTATTTTGCAAAGTCTAAAATACTTTCCACTTGGCTGTTTACTAAAACATCTTCTGACCTCTGCACTGTGGCAGTGGGCTGTGGTTGAATCTTCAGTTGGTTAATTTGGTCTGTCATCTGCCTTGCGCGGGGGTTTGGTAGAATCATTAGTGGAGTCAAATGACAGAGGTTAAACAGCACAGTCAGCCAGTGTGAGTCTCCCTCTGTGGGGGAACAGGGAAAGTCAAAGGGCTGGCACAAGAAAGGGAGCCATGGAAGTGATGGGACAACAGGCCAATGTGTTCTGAACAGAGTCGTTGGTGGGGCAGGGAGGTGAAGGAGAAGGGAAGATGGGTCTCCAGTGTCCTAGGCCTGGATTTTTCATGGACCCAACTTTGAGAACCACTCCCCAGAGTAGTGATTGTGAATCTTTCAGCCCACTATGACACAAACAGCCCACTATGACATGCACACCATGGGTTCACACTACTGCCCCACAGTTTGACTTCTTTTGCTCAGATAAGCACAGGGACATCCTCGATTATGTCACCTGTGAGAAAACGTTGTCCTTTCTGTCCACTGCAGAGACCTACACTCTGGAGTGGAGAATTATACCCTTCTATCTTTCCAGAAATTCATACTATCTATAAGAGAGGATCTCTAGAGGAATAGAATCAATTGAGTAAGTGTGTGTGCGTGCATGTGTGTATACATATGTAGATATAGATGCCTGTATGTCTAAACCTATATCTATGTAGAGAGAAAGGCGTATTTTAAGGAATTGGCTCATATGACCACCCAAGCTGACAAATCTAAAACCTGCAGGGTGGACTGACAGGCTGAAGAGAGGGAGGAGCCCATGTGGAAGCTGCTGCAGAAGTCTCTCTTGGTTGAAGGAATCCAGTCTTTGGTTGTCTCCAGATCTTCAGTGGGCTGCATCAGGCTCACCTTTGTTTGAGAATGGAATTGTTTATAAACTGAAGTGTTGGCGAACTAAGGCATCACTGTATAATCATGGCATGGGTGTTATTAGGCAAAGGCTCCCCAAGTTTACTTTACATTTGAACTTTTAAATTTCAATATATTTGAATTTTCTTACTTGGACAAAAAAGGTAAAATAGCTTCCAGACTATTATTATTGGCAATGGTTAAATTAGATGAGGTTGATTCATCAATATATATATTTTTTGATGAATCACTTGGATAGAATAATGTTTGCCAAAAGTGAATAGATCCCAACGGTTTCCTTGTGATTCTCAAAATATGATCTCTCCTCTAGTTTCCACCAGTCTCTGGGAGTGAGCATGAGCCCCCAGACTTTTGTGTACTCATGGAAAAATCCCCATTCCTCTCTTTTCTGGGTTCTCAGAGATCCCGCTGTTGTCTGTGTACCTTGGAAGCCTTCTGGAGGAGTAAGCTCTGGTGTATGCCAGGCCAGCCCTTTCCACAGGATTCTCTTCCTCAGTGGCACCTGTTCATTCCATCTCCTCGCTCCTCCAGTCTTGGAGACGCTCCTTGTGCTCCCCAGAACCCATGGATCCTTGTCAGCTGACATCTCCACAACAGCTCTTAGGAAAATTCTCTGCATGTTTTTGCCCCAGCAGAGTCTGGCTCTTTTCTTGAAGGCCTCTAATGTAGTGGCTGTTCTCTCCCCATTCCTTGGGTCCCTGGGTCTGCAGGTGGAGATGGGCATTTCTCTTGCTCATCACTGATGCTCTTATATTATTCACCCAGTTCCCAGGAAAATCAAGTGTTTTGAAGCTTACCTCCGGGATTACACCATTCTATACTGGTTACTACCTTTTGTTGCAAAAACCTACATATTCTAAGTCACCCCACCTCAGGCATCAAAGGTTTTCTCCTGGTTCTCTGTCATTATCTGTGATATTAAGACTGCCATGGCCTGCCCACATGCATGCACACACACACACTGTTTGTGTTACTTATATATCTTTCTGATACTCTGGTTTCTCAGATTTTGGCCTTCTTTCCTTCAATGGGCATGTTCTCTGCCCTCCATCAGCCACCCTGCTAAGGCATCCTCTGCTATTGCCAATAACCATCCCCTCCCACTGTCTCATAAGCACCCCACTCTCGAGCCTCTTTCTTCTGCATTTCCAGTTCATTCTCTCAACCACTTTGAACTCCAACAATTTTTAATTCATGGAAATTTATAATCCTTGAATCTTCCCACCTTTCTGCTGTCCCTACTTTCCAGCTGCTTGGGTCCTTCCTTTCTTACTCAGCTAAGATACCATGACCCAGCTCCTCACCTGCTCAATGCCCACACCTGCCTGCTGACCTTGACTGGAGGAAAACCTCGTGACCATGATGTGATGTTCCCTGGAGGAAGGAGAGAAATTGGGAGCCTCATGGAATTACAAAACCACTAATATCCAGGGACAGACCCTTGGTGTCAACCAGCACCTAAGACATTTTCCCACACCACTGAAAGGATTGTTTTATATCTTTTCATGTCTCTAAGACCTCCATTCTCAATCTCTCAGCCACTGACTTGCTTCTCATTTCACTGAGAAAGTGAGTCAAAGAGCAGAGAACTTTCCCACCTTGCACTGCTGCAGATCCCCACCCACTGCATCCACACACGTGGACACAGGTCCTGTGGGTAGCACATTGTGCTCCTCTCCCAAGAAAACCCTCCACTAGTTCAGTGGGTCCCATGCCTCTTACCTAGTCAAGCATATCCTGATCTGTTTCATCAAATTTCCCACTTCTATAAGACCACTGCTATCAGGATATAAACAGGAAGTTTTGGGCTAGGGATTTAGCTCTGTGGCACAAGCACCTGCCTGGAAAATGCAGGGTCATGAGTTTGATTCCCAGTACAAAAAAAATAACTACATAAACAAACAAATTAGAAGCTTTAGTCTTCTCCCTAAAAACCAGATCTCTCTTAGTCCCACATCTCTTTTGGCTACTCCATCATTTGTTGCTGTCTTTCAGAGCAACATGCTTGGAAAATGTTTGTGTTTGCTGTTGTTTTTGATGGCACTGAAGCTCACTTGGATGGTCTCATACACAAGCTTTACCATTGGGCTACATGCCCTACAATTGTGTCTTCTCCATGTCTCCAATTTTTTTTTTAAATCTGTTTTAATCACTCCAGGGCATCACTGAAGTATGGTCAGGATTTATTTCCAAATGACAAATACCAGAGGTTAATTCTTAGCTCTTACCAAAACCAGTTGACAATAGTTGTCATTTCTTCCTTGGAACACTTGACCTGTGGCTTTGGGACACCCATATCCTTGTTACTGGTCACTCTTTTTAGTGTCTTTTGCCTATTTCTGTCTCTCCTCAAGAATCATTTGTTCACGTTGGATAGCTCCAGGACCAGCACCTTTGTCGCCCTGTGTCATTCTGCAGGTGTCTTACACAGGGCCCTGGCTTTGCTTGCCAGCAGGATTCTGATGAATTTTCAAGTTTGTTTTTCTAGCATGGGTTATTCTCTTCAACTTGCTCCCCAAGTTCTTCACTAACATTTAGTGCTCTCTCAAACATCAATCATCTCAAATTGATACAGTGAATAGGTCCATGAATCAGCTCTTCCCATAATCTCCCATTTCCATAAATGGGGAACATCACTTCTCCAGTGGCATAGGTCAAAATCATTGGGACAGCCTTGATCCCTCCCTGTCTCTTGAACCCCAATGCCAATCCATTGGCAAATCCTGATAACTCTGCCTTCAAAATGTACGCTGAGTCTGATTACTTCTCACCATTTCTGTCACATTCAACCTGCTACAGGCCATGGCAGGGACCCATGGGGATCCTTACCAGGCTTTCTGGCTGTATTTTCTGCTTCTGCCCCTGACTTTCCACTGCCCATTCTCTTCACAGAATCCAAGAGCTTCCCATTGCCTTCCAAGAACAAGCTGAAGTGCTTAGTGATGTGCAAGACCTAAGATGACCTGACCTTGCTTTTTCTCTGGCCCCGTCTCAGGTCACTTTGTGCCTTCCTGCTCCATTCCTATCTTGCTGGCTTTTACGTTCTTCCCTTAACCTGCTGCATGTCTTGCTACCTGAGGGCTTTGTGCTAGTCTCCCGCCCCGCCCCAGGGCCGGCTCTCTCCATTACCTGGCAGTTTTCTGTTCTAATAGTGATTGCCTTCTCTGCGCTACCCACATCGAATAGCAACATCCTACACCCATACTTTCTTTTGCTTTGTCCTCATTTCTTATTCCTTTCAGAGAAGTGACTGATGTTTGATTTAGTGTGGTTAGCTGTTTATTTGCAGGTATCCTTAACTGCTGTCCTTACTCCTGGACTAGGACTTAGTAGATGCTAAATGAATGGATGACTAAAAGGATTAAAATGATGCTAGAAGCATAGTAAGAAATCAAAATCTACAATACTATCAAGAATATAAAGAAGAAACAAGTTCCCCAGATAATGAGGTCTGGAATCCTCTGTGAACCTATGTGTCACACGAGTGCTTCTGATCTCATCCATTTTCTAAGCAAACTTGCCCAGGATGGAGGAACCTAGCAGGTTCTCTCTTGAGCTACTAAACCCTTAGAATGATTGGAATAAATGATTGCATTCCCCCTCTCTTTTTTCTTGGTTGCTCATAACTTTTAGTTGGGGTGAAAATATATTGTCCAAATGTCTGTTATCTGAATTTTGGTTAGGAGTAGAAACATCAAGATGTATTTTAGTGGAAGGTGTTTTTGGAGCAATTTAAGGCTACATTATAATTTTGTTCAGATTCAGTGGAATTGCAATTCTGTATTTCTGGACAAGGGGACAACAAGGTCTGCGTAACAGTGACAGGAAGAGGAAGCTCAGTAATAACACTTGGTCCTCTCAGACAGTGCCACCAAGTGACGGCACCAGAAGGAGACCTTGCTATCTTGTGTGGCTGGTGGGCACTTGACTACTGGCGGCTGGGAAAGGAAATGCTACCTCCTTGTGACAGAGGCACTTTCTGAGGGCTCCCCCTCAATTTCTGTAGACAGCCTCTGACTCTCTAGAATCAGAGCTCAGACACTGGCAGTTTTTCTTTATTCAGACTCAAGAACTTGTAATTTCACATTGACCCCTTCAAACAGCATGAGTGGGGAGAAGCAGGGAGAGAAGCAAAGCTCTTAGTGCTGTTTCCTGGCTCTCAAAGTAAGTTACATAAAAGAGAAAAGAACAAACTTTGAAATGATTTTGGAACTGTCATTTGATGATGTGTTCAGCAATCTTCAGAAAATAGGTACATGTTACTACCACATTAGGGAGAAAATAAGTTAAATAAAAATTTCCAGCAGCAAGCCTGAAGGCTATCATATTGTCACTCAATAATTGGTTTCTGAAAATCCCTGAATGCATTTTAGTAGGGCTGCAAGCTTTCAGCTTTCTGGATCACACACCATACGCATTAGCCCCAAAAGGAACAGGCACTGTTGAAGTGACAGATTCTAGTTTGGAAACTGAAAAGTGAATCTTCCATTGTTTTTGAAGGTAAAAGAAAAAAAAGACAGTCTTGCTTTTTCTCCTGCAAACTTACCTCTAATTACACTTTGTGGTGGGAGGGAAACAGCGCCCTTGCTAATACATGGGTTTTTAAAGCTACTTTTGATGAACTTATTCATACTTTCATCAGCAGGTCAGAAAATCTGCTTTTCAGAGCCACACCCAGGATTATGTAGTTTGTAATAGGTGCATTCTTTCCTCTTGGATTTCTCAGTGCTCCAGGCCAAAGAAAAACATGTACTCTCGCCCCTTCAGACCACTCCTGCATCACAAAAGTGCTGCCAGTGTGGCCTGGGAGTTTTGTGCATAGCAGAACACACAGCTGGGGCCTCCGTGGCAACTCCATCTGCCTGAGGAAAGGCAGGGAGTAGTCAGTCTGGATACGGTCAGCAGGGAAGAGGGAACAAAAAGAACAAACCTAATAGTCACCAAGTGACTGACATCCCAGGTACTTAAAGGTGCTTCGTACGCACTATTTAATCTTCATGACAAATGAGTTTGCTGCTTAACATTTCACAATTGTAGAAAGTCTCAGACTATTTAGAAATGAATTCAAAGTTTCTACTCTATTTTAAAACGTGTGCCTGAAGTTTACAAAAACTGTTCATTTTACATTTGATGTTTGCATTTCATTCATATTGTAATTTTAATTTTTTTTATTTTTTTATTTTTTTTGAGACAGAGTCTCACTCTGTGGTTCAAGTTGGTCTTGCTTGAATCCACTATGGAGCCCAGGGTGGCTTTGAACTAATGGCAATCTTCTTGCCTCAGTCTCCCAAGAGCTGGGATTACAAGTGTGTGCCAACATGCCAGTTAGTTTTCAAATTTACAGGTTGAAAACTTATAGTTGTATATATGTATGTATGGGTTACAAAATGATGCTGTGATTTAGGGAAACAGTGTGAGATAGTTAAATCAAGCAAGTTCACATAACTGTCGAGCCAAATAAACGTTTTTAGGGATGAGAGCATTGAAAATTACTCCTACAAATTGGAAATGTAATATACTTTGCTGCATAACTATATCATAGTGTATAGAAGATTTTTAAAAAATTCCTATCTAATTAAGATTTTGTATCCTTTGATCACTGTGTCCTCACACTGCCCACCCAGCCCTGGCCTCAGTAACTAACTACTCTTCTACTCTCTGTTATACTGAAGTTGACTGTTTTATATTCCACATAAACGTGAAAATATGCAATGTTTTTCTTTGTATGCCTTATTTCACTTACTATAATGTTCTCCAATTCCACCTACATTGTATCAAATGAAAGATTTTCTTGTTTTAAGTTTGAATAATACTCAATTGTGTCTGTCTGTCTTGAATGTTTTCTTTTTTTGTTCATCTGCTGACGGATACTTAGGTTGACTCCATAATTTGGCTATCATGAATGGGACTAGTGCCGCAGTGACCATGAGAATATGGACATCTATTTGATTTTAAATCTTATGGGTATGTATCTATTAGTCGGAGTGCTGGTTAATATGGTAATTCTTCTTTTAACTTTCTGAGGACTGTCCATACAATTTTTCATAATGGTCTTACTATGTACATTCCAAAGATAGTGTATAAAGATTTCCTTTTTTCCATCTTCTCACCAACACTTGTTATCTTTAGTCTTTTTGACAATAACCATTCTAACAGGTACATGATGATATCTCGTTGTGGTTTTATTTGCATTTGTTTTGCATATAATGATGTTGTATATTTTTTTCAAACATATGGTGACTATTTGTATGTCTTCACTTGAGAAATGTCTGTTCAATTCCTTGCCCATTTTTAATTGGCCTTTTAGTTTTTCATGATAGTAAGTTGTGTGAACTCTTCATATTTTTTGAATATGAATCCCTTATTGGATGTACAGTTTGCAAATATTTTCTCCCAAACTTCAGCTTACCCTTGCTCAGTGTTAATGGTTTCCTTTGCTGCAAGAAGCTTTTGAGTTTTAGTTTGATGTAATCTCATATGTCTATTTTTTGCTTTTGTTGCTGGCTACTTTTTTGTTGTTTTAACAAGTATGCATGGTTTGTATCTCATCTCTCTCTAAAAATACATTAAGTATATACATTAGAAAATCTTTACCAAATACTAAACAACTAATAGTAATTAACAAAATCCCAATCAGTGGTAATAGCATAGTAGAAGTATATCTCAAAAGGAACATTTTCCCTGAGTTAATACTTCACAAGTACTTTTTAATAGTAAGAAGATACTATCTGAAAATGCAATTCTAAATAAGGATGTTAACTATCATCTAGAAAAGTGCCCGAATACTTCACTGCAAACAAATCTGGCACATAAAATATAAAAATTCTTTGTGCTGCATTTGCAATCTGATAAATATTTATTATCAATGCTGTTTGCTTTTAATCTGTTCAGGATACCATTTCTCCAGTTCTTAGAAGTTAAACAAAAATGGCATTTACATTACAATATTGCTTGCCAACAATCTCATTTTCTGGTTTAGTCAGCAGCCCTTCATGCTTGATTAGTCTTTAATTATACAAATACCTACATATTAAAAAAAAGTTTTATTTTTTCCATATTTTGAGCATGTAATTATTTTCTCTTGCATGCAATAACCTTTAATTTTAGGATTAAGCAACTGACTCTTTTTAGTATGGATGGGCCTTTTCAAGTGTTAAAGCAAATTTGGTTATTGTATTATGAGAAAAATTAACTCTGGGAAACCTCACATCAGTGTGTTTGACAGCTCCCTGATCAACTGTTAGAGAAAAGCAGTGGATACCTGACAGCAAAAAGAAGACTTCATTCCTCTAGCTTTTTACTATGTACGCCTATGTCTTTAGCCTAGGAATGTGGTCATTTAATCAGTTAAAGTCTGTAGTAAAACTATTTTTCTATTTCCAAAAATTAGGAAACTCCTGTATTTGTTTTACATAAAATATTTTAATTCAAAGACTGTTTATGGCTGTAGCATAAACATTTATAATGCAAGATTTTTTTTAAATAAACAATTCATAGAATGTTTAAAAGTCTAGGAGTATCTTGTTGAATTAGAAGTGTTTCTAGACCAAGATTTGTGGCCAATATGAAGACCAAACAGCAAGTAGCACTTCCATTCCCAACACCGTGCATAGAGAAGCTGGGGAAAATTCTTTCTAAACTACCTCACACACTGCTGAATACTTATTCCATATTAGTTTTCTTCTTTCTCCTCTATGCTACACCCAGAAAAAAATCACTTCCTCATAAGAATCACCTCAAGAAGCAAATTAATCTGAGTACATCAAAATATTTAATTAGTCACATTTAATGTGTACCATGTTCCTGGGCCCATCTTAGTCTTAAAGGACACAGAGGCAGATAAGATTCAGAGATGCTTTTGATCAAGTCTATGCAACAAGACTTCAGGCTGTGTTTAAAGTGCTACAAGGATTTCTCTTTAAATTTCTGCTACTATCACTTCCAAAGTTCAGTACACCTGGTGCTAACTGTATCTTCCTGTCTGACCTGTCTGTTTGTTTGTTTGTTTGTTTTTAACACAGAAGTATAATTCTATTTCCTTTTCTACTATATTCTCAAGATTAGTGCAGAATCTCAGAGTTGGACAGGATCAGAAAGTTCATCCAGTTCACAACACCTCATTTCAAGACACCCCCTAGAGTCATCCCTGATTCTCCCTGAAGAGACCCTGCCAGTACCCCTGCCAGCTCACCCCAGTTTTTCACAGTTCCCCTAGAAAGCTCTATTTGGTAGAGTGTGTTCCTGCTGCTCCCGGTTTGCCTACAGGCATGCCAATCTTTGCTGAGACATGATAAGGAACGAGACAAAATTCCTGGGATTATGAAATTTACATTCTAGTTGTAAGAAGAAAATAAGAATCGGATAATCTACATACATGAGCTATTAGGCAGTGACAAATTCTCTGAAGAAGAATGAAAGAAGGAAGAGAAGTGCTATGTGTGCATGTAAAATATGACAGTGAGAGAATTTTGCCTTTCCGATGAGGTGAAATTTAAGTGAAGACCTAAATGAAGTGGAAATCTAAGAAAGGGGGATCTAGGCAGAGGGATGGTGAGAGCTAAGCCTCTTAGTATAGAAAGTCAAACAATAAAATAGTATAACTATAGGTATCTGATTATATATATAAGAGGTGATCAAAATACATACTATATATTTACACTTTTAAAAATTTGTTATGGCAAAAGACACATGGCTATGAATTCTCTTCAGAATCTTCCCCTTCAATTGGACCATTTATCTCATCGTTCTTGCCAATTTCTGAAGCACGTCTGGAAACAACCTTTTGTCAATATTATTACAAGGTGTGATAAAAATAATAGAGTGAATACTGCTGATGAGCACTATTCAACCAAAAGGCAGGCTCATAAAAACATTACGATGTGTCCTCCTCTGCCTTATTCTGGCACTGTGTGACTTCTAACTCTCCCCCAGAGTCAAAATGACGAAGAAAGGTAAACATTTTGAAACAATCCAGGACATCAAGGCAACCACGACAGTGGAACTAAAGACATTCAAGAAAGACTTCAGGAACTGCGTCAGAAAGCATAAAGTTGAAGGCTGAATTTTTATTTGCTTGCTTAGTTTTCCTTGTTTCTATCTGGAATTTTCCCAAACACCTGCAGCAATGGTGTGACCGAAAGTGAGACTCCAAGTGTTCTCTTAGTTTCTCTTCTGTTTCTTCTCCTCTCCTATTCCTCCTTTCCCTTAAGGTCATCCCTCTTGGAATCCTCTATATTTCTACCCCAAGACTATTGCCCTCTCAACTTGTCTGTCACCCTGGGATTCTTTTTGGCCTCTTCTTCATGTGACTCTTTAGTCTTTCTGTCTTTTTTGGCTTGCTCTCTTATGTCTTGCAGTAGATTTGATGAAGGATGCATGAGACAAAATTACCTCTCCAGAGACTGCACCTTTCTCATTTGCTTATTTGTTTTTTCTTTTTCTTCTCTTCTCTTTTGTTCTACTTTTTGAGAGACACTCTTTATCTTCTAAATGTTCCACTGAACTTCTAATTTCAACTATTATTATCTTAGCTGTTATGTAAATATCTTCTGAAATATTCTCTGTTTCTGGCATACAGCTCTTACATGTTTTGTGGAGGTCTAGCTTTCTGGTATGCCTGGAAAGATAGTCATTTTTAGGTTTTTGTGAAGTTTCTCTTCTTCTTGCATTGTCTTTATTTACAGTGAATTCTTCCTCTTGTTGTTTGCCTTAGTTTCTGATTTCAGACAAAGGCAATGCCTAAATGTCCAGGCATTCTTTCTTGTCCTTCTAATATGAAAATGAAGCAGAGGCTGGGCCATGTTAGAGAAGCCATGTATCAGCAGCAGGTTTCTCCAGAAAGGAATGTGACAATCTCCTGTCTAGGTGGTGGCCAGTGGGAAGGTGGGGAGGTAATTCAACACTTGTGTACTTGACCATTAGCACATAGATCTGAGAGATCACCCAAGCCTGGGCTCATCATTTATAATGTACACTTTCCCTGGATCCTACCATAAAGGCTAAAGAACTGTCCCCCTAGTACAGCTGCGCCATGCCTCATTCAATTTCTAAGGAGATTGCTGTCTATCTGTTTGGGTTGAGGAGGGAGCTAACCTTCAGCTATTCATTACACAACCATTTAACCAATCCTCCTGCTTTTAGCAATATGCCAACTTCATCCCCAGCTTCCTAGTAGCTGATGTTGCCAACCCTCAAGGCTTTTGGGGTTTTCAGAGTTGTTGCCTGTTGTTCCCCCTCATATCCTTGGCATTTAGTTTTCTCAACTCAGTGAACTATTCCACCTATTTTTCCAAAACCTGTTGACCAAGTTTACCCATTCTTGCTTTTTCTTGACTTCTCATCTCCCTTTTGGATTTAAACCATTATATTTTTAATTGTCATTTTGTAGAGATGAACGTACTTGTTCAACCTACCCCATTAACAACAAGTCCTTCCATTTTTTTCCTTAAGAATTGGAAGGCTGTTTATGTGAAGTTTCTAGTACCTTTTCATTCTTCATAATTCCTCAGATATTGACAATCATCTTCAGTCATTTAATCTTTCAATTAAAAAACTATCTCTTAAGATTCTCTTAGTCCATTTACCATTTTTGAGTCTTGCCCTGAGCCTTCACTAGCCTAAAACCTTATTTACAATTCTACATAGCAATAGTCCTTAAATCCTATTGATCATCAAAATCACTGGCTCCACCCCAGAGATTCTGATTGTAGCTCTGCAGTTGGAGGAGGAGAATTTGTATTATTCAAGAATCCCCAGGTGATAGAATTTTGTCCTTTAATTTTTTTTCTTATCGAAAAATTTAAACCCATAGAAAAACAGATCCAATAGTCTCATTAACTCCCAAGGACCCATTCCCTAGCTTCAATAATAATCAACTTATGGTCAATAGACTTTCATCTATATTCATCTGACCACTCTCACTATATTATTTTTTTTCTCCCATGCTATTTTAGAATAAATTTCAGACATGCTAATCATTTCATTTGTATTTCAGTATGTATCTTCAAAAGCTACTCAAAACAGAACACAACAAAACAAAAAATCCACATACCACTATCACATAGAAAATATTAAAAATATTTTTCAGTAGCATCAAATATCCAGCCAGTGGATGTGTTTCTGAATGTGTTACAAGTCTCATAGTTTTTCCCAGTTAGTTTGCTTGAATTGTAATCTAAGTAAGGCCCAACAGTATTATCAGTTGCTATGTCTTTGAATCTGGGATCAATTGTCCCAGCCCTCCTCCCCTTACTCCTTCTCTTCCTCCTCTTCCTCTCATCATTTTCTTTTCCCTTTTCACTTCCCCCTCCTCCCTGAAAATTTATTTGTTGAAGAATTCTCCCATCGGTTTTGGATATGTGGCCAATTCTGTGAAGGACTCTTGTTTATGGAATTCTTCGCTCTCTCCCCTCACTGTCAACAGCAAACCATTTAATAACATTACATATTTGGCCCTAGAAAGAATATTATATCTTTATAAGAATTACTATTTACATTCTCTCACTGAACCAAGAAATCATTCAAACTTAGCTTCCTGGGTGGGGAGTGAAATGAAATCTGGTGGAGATGGTCTGGATAAACTTTACAGGTGGTTTGGTGAGCATGGGTTTGGCACAAGGCACCCAAATCATGTATACTCCATGCCAGGACAGTTTTGAGGGTCAGGTGGGTGCTATGAGTAACCACACTGGATGACAGACAGGAAACCCGTGTTAAAAGGAAATGGGAGTTCCCTCCACTGGAGCCAAATACACGGGCTCACAGCCTAGCTCCACCTCTCATGAATTTGGGGGTTTGATGAGTTCCCAGATTCTCAGAGGAGCCATAGCTTCCTTTTTCCTATGGTCATTCTCAGGTGCACCTGGAGTGTGTTAGTGCTTGATAGTGGTTCTGTTTTTTAAACCAGACCATCACTTTGGGCTGGGAGATTGGTGTGTGTCTATCCATGTTGTTGGTGGGACTTGGGGGCAGGCAGAGACTGTCATGGGATACTCCCAGCATCCAGTGGCAGGGCATCCACTACCAATTTCCTTAGTCTCCCTACCTGCTTTAATAATGCTTTTATGCATTGGAAAACATGATCTAACCCACAGATCAATCAGATCTATAAAATATTAAGAAAGCCTACTCTTCTCTCTATTATATTCTGAATGTCAAAACCCATCATGAGATGATGGAGAAGAAGAAACAGATTAATTAGAAAATGATGTTCTTTATTTTGATGACATTTTCCCCCAAACAAAAGAAGCTGATTGAAAGCAGGTTAAATCAAACTTGGATTTCCTATGGCAGAAGAAATCATAATCCTAATTAGACGTGCAGTTTTTTTGGTGCTTACCTTGTGCCCTAGTCATTGGTCTAAATATAACAATAAATAGGCACTATTTCTTTTATTACTAAATGTATTCTCCGTCAAATAACTTTATAAATAAATTTAACATAGTCTGACAAGAGGCACTTGCGTTTGTGTGAAATGAATAGCTGCTAAATGAGGAACCCTCGCCTATAACAATTATTGACAGCTCTGAGGTACACAGAGGTGTAAGATGTAGTGGTTGCTCTTAAGGAGCTTATAACTCAAGCTAGATAAAAAAAAATGAGTCCAATAAAGTAACAGAAGAAAAAAAAAAAGATTCAAAGGGCACATGCTATGTTTCCAGTGTGTGAGTTCAGACAACAGCACAATTATAGAGGGCCCGGCCAGCTGTGGGCACTTTGTGGGAGAAAGGGCACAGGAGTGACCCACAAGGGATAATGGTGATTAGGAGGAGTGAGGGCTTCCTAGATAACAAGCATGGCACCAGCAAAGCCAGCAAAGACATGGCACAGGACATGGCAAAACATAGGGAGAGGCCAGGCTAAAGCAGTGGAGGAGGCGAGGGCCACAGAATCCTGGCTAGGGAGACTAAAGGGTTTGATCATAGAGCTTGATGTGGTTTGAGTGCATTCCCTGGAGCTCATGGGATGGAAACCAATCTCCAGTGCAGCAGTGTAGAGAGGCAGGACCATCAAGACGGAATGAAGTCATGTGGATTCTGGCCTCATGAATGCATTAATGTGGTTATCACAGGAGTGGGTTTGTTACAAAGCAAGTTTGGGCCCCTCATGCTCTTGCCTGGGTGACTCCTTTTCCCATGTAATGACGCAGGAAAGTCTCAGCAGATGCAAGCTACCATTTTAGGCTCCTGGCCTCTAGGACTTTGAGCCAAAGGAATTTTTGAAAATTATTCTGCTCTCACACAAGTTTAAATACTGCATTGTTTCTCTTATGTGAGAAACTCAAAAGGTAAATAAAGATCATAATGGAGGGCAGATACTGGGGAAAAAGGGTTGAAGGGAGAGGAGGGGAAATGGGAAAAATGAATTAAGATATATTATGTACAGGTACAAATTCCCTCTGATGAATGTGATCAATACACATGGCAAATCTATACTAATAAAAATACATTAAAAGATAAAAATACAAAAACTCAAATTACTCTGCCTTAGATATGCTATTAAAACAGCACAAAATGGATTAAAACAGAAGTGTTGTTAAAAACAATGTTTTCTTGTACCTTCTGGAGGACACAGTTCTTTCCACGGACCTAAATTAGCCAGTTTATCCCTGTGGGGCTCTGTGTTTCCTTTTCTACCACTTCCTCTTTTACTTTCTCTTTGGAACTGTACATTCATTTTTAAAGGGACTATTTTGTTAGCTTTTAATATTACTGCTTAGTCTTTGAATTTAATAGGTTTATTAAACTCTTGATTTCATATGAACTTACAATCAGTGTTCTGTTGAGTCTTCAAATTCCCTGCAGCGGGTGCCTGTATTTGTGTGCATACATATGGGTAGAAGATGTAACCGTAACGTTTTGAGTTTTTTTGACTGTTGGGTAGTGTTTAGTAGTTAGGAGCTCACCATCACAGGCAAATGTTTGGAACTGTTAAATCTACTTCCTGTTACACACCTAAGAAAGCCCACTTCAATCTACCTGAAAAGCTGGGTCTTTCAGGATAGGGTTTTAAAAATTATATTGACATTGCTTCATAGAAACAAAATAAATTTTATATTGCTGACATAATATTAATACAGTTATATTGACCTTTCAATACATATATATGCCTTTCCACACGTGAATATAAATGTATGCGTATATATGTATATATATGATAAAATCTAGAAATATGGAAAATGCTCAAAAAACCTTATTATAGTAAAAGATACATTGGGAAAAATAAAGGAATAAGTATGATCAAAATGAGGGGGATTAATGGTTATATGTCTTTTACTGCAATAATTTTTTTAAAAGATTTAAACATTCATGGTATTTTTGACCACACAAATCACATATCACAACAAAGTTTTAAAAGAGAAAAAAATATAGCCTTATTTACTATGTGTGATAAGCAATGGCATTTGATTTTTTTCTTTTATTATTTTCTGGGAAAAAATTACTGGTTGCTAACTAGTAAACAGAAGTAATAGCCACACACAAAGTCATGATGGAGGACAACGTATTTTCCCCTTTCTCATCTAATTCGACATAGAACGGTGGAATGACCCAGAAGGCACAAGGCCATCTTGTCTTCTGTGATAGTCTGTCTTCCCATTCCTGGTTACAAATGTACCAGATTTATTCTGGGCAGGCAGAAGGGAAGACTGTGAACCACACAAAGGGCAGAGCGGGTCAACATGCAATCCAGGAGTAAATGGGATGCGGACAACCCATTAGGTAGCCAGAAAGAGTGGTCTGACTACTCCAAAGCATTGACCACCTCCTAAGGAGGACAGGGGACCCCTTCCCTCTTCCTTCCCAATGATCCCTGCGTTAAGATGGTCCAGAGGCTGGGCCGTCTGTCATCCAGTTTCCTGATAAAGCAGAACTAATCAAAGACAAGTCCTACATTGCTTCTGAATTCTAACTGAAACATCTCAATGGAAAGTCTAGACAATATGCTTTGGGGTCTCCTTCGTGCATCTAATGGGTCAATCATTTTTATAAACAAATTCAGTGGTACAGAATGAAAAGTCTAGATTCTGATTTGCTTTCATTAAAAAATAGTATTTCTACCCACTTCGCCGCTGAACACATGTATCTTATCAAAGCGGTGTTTATCTAAAAATTAGAATCCTGGGACCATACGCATGTTGGAAAATCTGATCTCCCAACCTAGACTTTCTCTTTCTTGGTCCTGACATTTTAGATTATTTCAATCCATGCCTTAGTTGTAGAGCCACGCTGGCATAGAGATTTTTTTCTGAATGTTTTTTCCCCCATTGCTCAGAGTTAAAGGTTTTGTCCTCTGACCTTTTGATTCCCGTTCTGCATCTAATCAATGTCAGATCACCCTGAGTAAAACTAAAACGAGGTTAAGTGGAAAAACTGAAAGTACAACCCAAACCAGCACAAGCAAGGCCCCCAATCCAGCTGGCTGAGTTTTAAAAGCTCACCGTTTTGAACTAGTACAATAGTACAATCCTTGAGTAAGGGAATATTTCTTGTTTACCCCCCCCCCCCCATTTGTTTGGTGCCTGATTTGTTTCCAGTTGCAGCAGGGAGGTCAGGGCAGCCAGGAAAATGAATGGAATCAGCCTCCTGCCGGGCGCCTAGAGCTGGCGGTGTTACGGATCAGAGTCAAGCCAGCTTCCTTCCCAAGCCCGGGCCGATGTAACTCACTGGAGTGGCAAATTACATCAGACCTACAGCTGTAACCCGACATTATGATTAATTTGATCAGTAATTTCTCCTGTTTTTCATTTTAATCGGTGTGACTATTCTGCTGTGGCAGGTCTTTCAGATCTAATTAAGATAAATTTCCCAGTAAAAGACTTGGCAGACTTTCTGAGTCAAACCCAGGCATCCAGTGTGAAGACCCGCAGCCCCAGTCAATCACCTCTGGGGAGGACCGGCGGGAGCGCTGGCAATCAACCATTCACACGTAAGCAAATGCATAATCTCCGGCACTGCTTAGTCATTCTCTCAAAAACACGGCCCAGGCAGGACCGAAAGGCAAGACAGACCCCAATGTCACTCCTTCCCTGTGCTTGTGCTTTCCTCCACCAGTTTGCCCAAACTGCACGGATAACCCCCAAGTGACTACAAAATCCCCGCCTTCGTGTTTCTAAAAAAAGGTTTAAAATATATATGTGTGTGTGTGTGTGTAAAAAATCACCCTTTCTGTGTGTATATGAGTGTATCTGATGTACAAATATTATACACAAATATGGAGTACACACGCATATGACTATATTAGTGACAGTGTGTATATACACACATAGTCTAACCACAGCCATATATGGATTAAGTTTCAGGTAGCAGGCTTAAGAGTTTATTTTCTCAATTTGTTTTCTTTTAAATCAGCCCAGGCATTCCTTTATGCACCTTAAAGCTGATACTTGCCTAAGTACTGTTAGGTACCTGTTCCTTGAAGATGGAGGTATTAATGAAATTTCAGAGTTGTTTCATCAACAGAGACTGTGGTTCAGTTTGCTAGAGGCAGACACTGGGGAGGTGTCAAGGATTTGTCTGGGCTCCTAGGTCCACATACCTTCTCAAAGGAAGCAGAAAGACGAGACAGGAAGGAACTATAAATGACAGCACAAGAACTTCAAAAGGATAGTGGCAGGGATTTCTGAAACTTATACCCTTTTACAAAACAATTTTTGTTGTTGTTTGTACTGGAGGTTGAACCCAAGCCTCCGTTCTGAGGTATAGACCCAGACATTTTTAAAAACATTTTATTTTTGAGGCAGAATCACACTAAATTGCTAATTTGCCTGGTCTGGGCTTGAAATTGCAATCTTCTTGCCTCAGCTTCCCAGAGTGCTGAGATTGCAATGTGCACCACCATGCTCATCTTTTCTCCCATTTTATAAAGAAAACATCACTCTATAATGATGTCACCACTCTCAATTACTATAAAGTAAATCCCCCTTCTACCAGGAATGGCCATTTTGAAAATAGACATATAGTCAGAGTTAAAATGCTGAATATGAATGTCATTTTGTATATAGCCTACCATCATCCCTATTAAGATGGTGAAGAATTTCCATTAATTACTACTATTTGACCTGAAACCATGTAAAAACAGCCACATTCTAACTCTGTGTGGCCACTGCATTTTGAGGATAATTTTGCTAGTTCTTGCATGTAGCTTGACATATGATCCCAGAGAATATGGTGAGAAGAGTATGAGGGAAGCTGCTTCCTCTCCCTACTGAGGCAGACAATCTCACATGTTGTTATGGTTTACATTTAAAATATCCCTCAAAATTATCATGTGTGTGGAAGGTGACTGGATCACAGAGACACTGGACCTATCAGTAGATTTGTGCATGGATGAGTTCAGAGCTGAATGTGCAGTTAGAAGGTGGGGCCTGGCTGGAGGTGGGGCCTGGCTGGAGGTGGGGCCTGGCTGGAGGTGGGGTCTGGCTGGAGGTCGGTCTCTGGAGTGTGACCTGGAAGACTGTACTCCTGTCCCAGGCTCTCCCTTCTCTTGCTGCTGCCTGGCTGCCATGGGCTGAACACCTTCTCCCCTGGACCCTCTGCCCTCCTGAAGATCACTGCCTGAAACCGTTAGCCAAAATAAACTTTTCTTCCTTTAAGTTGTGGCTGTTGGGTTTGTTCCAGTGACCAGGAAAGTAGCCAAGACAAAAGTACTTGGATTGTTGTGTTAAAGATGGTGGAAACGTAGGTAGGTGTGATTGTCAGTCATACAGCAAGGTGATTTGTGGCCTAAAAACTAGTATGAGATTTCCTGACTTCTCACAGGGATCCCGTTGGCTATCTCAGCTCTAACTTTAGTGGTCACAGACCACTGTACTCTCTTTGTAATTCTGTCTCAATGTGGTGGAAATGATTTCAACAAAAAAGGAAAAAGATGTGTGGTCTCCTCACATCCAACCCCAGAGTTAATCATGTAAAAACAATGAATTATGAGATCAAGATTTAGAGTAAAAGAAAGATGAGACAGGAAGGAAAAAAAAATCTTTCCTTCAACAGTGTTATCTCCTCCATCTTCAAACGTAAGGAAAGAAATGCTGTGATTTAAAGGAGATCTCTTTATGAAGAGGGAAATCCCACAATAAAACAGGTAGCCTCCTGGACATGGTTCTGATGTCAGACACCCAAATTTGAATCTTGCCTCTTCCAGGCCCTCGCACCCAACTCTTCATCTCTGAAAAGGAGCTCGTGTGATGGGAAGCTTCGCTGAGTAGAGCTGAGGCCCAGCAGCACCCGTCACTGAGAAGTTGGTTAGAAATGCAGGCTATGGGGTGGGCTCCATCCAGGAAGCACTGACTCAGAGTCTGTAGTGACTGAGACACCAAGTGAGTCATGGGCAAATGAAAGACTGGGAAGCCCTAGTGCTGACTACGTGAGCCAGGTAGAACATCTAGCAGCAGGTAGAACATCTAATAAACATTCAGTCAATAACTATTGTTTTTGTTGTAAGAAGATGTTAAAGATTATGAAAGGAGTATTTATGCCTATTACATTTTGAGTGTCAGATATAAATCAGTAAGTTTGAGGTTGTTTTATTTTTCTCCTGTAGATATGGGGTCATGAAGCCAACTTTGGAGTCCTGAACAAGCTGGAGTGGATAGCAAAACGTCTATATGGTTTTGTCATTCCCTGATTGGGAGTTAATCTGGGGAGGGACAGGGCAGAACGGATGCTAGCTCATTCTCTTCAGAAAAGAAGACCTAGTCTTATTATAAATTATAAAGTCCTGCTGACTCCTGTAACCAACATTTTAAAAGCATTTTATATAAAAAAGTAGGAATTTTTTCTCTTGTAAATGCATAATCTAGAATTAAGTCTACAAGATCAAAAATGGTTGTGCTCAACTGTGGCTATATATGGAGATCTCCTAGGAAGTTCAAGAATGCCAATGCCCAGCCTCAGTTAGAATCTCTGGGTGCCCTTCAGGCATTGGTACTGGATTTAAGAAAAAGGAAAAACTCAGTTTATCCCAGCATACAGCCAAGGTTGAGGATCCATGGGCACACAGTTTGGAAATTTCCTCTTTAAAAAATTAAAAAAAAAAAGATCTGAAGGAATTGCATAAAATATAGCTGCATATGGTGTGGCCTCAGTAATCTGGAGATGATGCAGTTTGTGAAGGACAAGAGAGGGACATTTATCAGCCAGGCAAGGTTCCAAAGCCCCCAAAGTTGATTACAGGCAGGTCTTCCCTTTAGGTTAAAAGATAGGCATTTTATCACTGAAAGTAGCCAATGGAGAATGAGAATGGTATGTTGGATATGGTTTGAAGATGCTTAAAATGGATTTCATAGGATCCTTATACTTTAGGGATCTTGGAAAGACCCTATGCTGGCTTTCTGCCTTTATTAACTTTCTCCTTGCTCAGGTTGGTTCCAAGGGCCATTTGGCGTTAGCCCTAGTTTGATCAGATTTCTTCTGTGAGTACAGATCACTAGAGGTAGTAATGACTGACTATTATTTTTCAGGACCTTAAAAGTACAGAATTATTTTCCTTTTAGTTGAAGGGGAAAAAAAAAACACTCTAAGCCTTCCAGACACTCTGGAAGTCTTTCTTACTGGGGAGAAAGAGGGTTTCTCTTTTACTTTCTCCTCCCTGAACCCTTAAACTTTGAGCTGTTCTCTTTAAATGCCACATTTTCAACCTCATAACATAAGGACAGAGAGCTCCACTATGGAAAGAGCAGCCAGTCTCTGGGAGGGTCTGGAGTCCAGCTGAGAAAAAGAAGGGGATCCCTAACTTTACTTCTTTTTTCTGACAGCAAAATATCTTATGGTGTTGAAAAGTAAGTGGTGGTGCCAGCTGATCCCTGTGAAAGGACAGTTCAGACAAAATGTGTTGGGCTGGAAAGTTACATTGATTGGAGCCCAACTGGGCTTTCAGACACAGTCACTAGTTCTGAGAGCAGAGCCCACAGCATACAAATGTAAAGCTCTTCCTGCACTGGCAGCATTCATCTCTGACCTCAGAGGCATCCCCACTGAGTGACCAAGGAGACAGAATGGCCCTCTCCAGTAGAAAGCCCCTCCAAGGAGCCCCTGCACCTTTGCCATGCGAGTTCCTCTTCTGCGTGACAGAGGAGGCTCTGGGGCTGACATTCTCAACATGGTGTCTTTCTCCGCCTTGTCTGGTACCCACAGGACCCCGATATTGGTGTTTCCAGATAGAACGACTAATTTAGTTCTTAGCAGTGGAGGATGAAAGGGAAAGGAAACACCAGTGCCTCTGAGAGTCCAGTTTTAAAGACACCTGGAAAAGGAGCAGTGTGGGAGTCTGCTAAGAGAACGCCCCTACAGACATGGGGTGTAGATGACTTCATCCTGACATTCAGACTTCATATTGATTTGATTTTTCATTTGAAATCTGAACCCTTTTAAAACACAGGGTGGGGAATGAAGAAAGCAGGCTCAGGAGGTATCCAGAGCCATGGACATTCCTCTGTCAGACGACCAGGAGGTGGGTTTGCCTGAGGATGTGCTGTCCAGTATCCCACGCCCATTGCTTTCCTGTGCTCTGGAGTGGGGAGTTCAGGGCGAGTGTAATGGTAGGAGAACTGAATAAAAATAGCAAAGAAGAGGAGAGAGGGGACTTTCTAAATCACAGAGTCAGGTGCTACGGGGAGCTACCCCTCTCCAGACTTCTAACCAAGTGATTTTGCTCACTGCCAACTCATAAGGACCGCCTTCAGTCTTGTCTTTTACTGCTCTTGTTTTGGTTTTGAATTTTCTTGCCTTTTCTTCCTATCCCCGTCTTCCTGTGCTTTCATTCTCCACAGCTCAGCCTACTGAATCCAGTCTGTGGACTTCTGCATACTGTGCTGCAAAAGGAGATGGAAGGTTATTTTAGCTGTACTGATCTTACAACCATGAGAGGAGGCACAAGAACGATGGTTCCTGCAGGGGGTGCATTAATATTAATTAGTATTACTTGGGGAGAAAAGGGGCCAGTGGTTACATAAGTTTTGAAAATTCTTAGTTAAATAATATTAATTATGTAACAACTCTACCTCAAGATATCTTTTAGCTTTCAATATTCTAATACTCCCTGAGAACTACCTAGCAGTAGCACACTATTGCATCTCTTTCTCTGTCTCTGTCTCACAGCAGCATACACTGTGCATCTCTTTATCTCTGTCTTTCTCTTCATCCATCTATCCACCTTGGAATCTGTTGTCAATAAAGTTTCTTGAAACTAGTGTTTTATGGAAAACATTGGAAATGGCTCCTTTAGAAAATGTTGGTAGCCAAATAAAGAAATAATATGTATTTCCCTAAAAATCAAGTGGGCACAGCAGAGGTGGTAAATACAAATGGAGGCACTTTGAAGTCAGACCAGGTCTGAAATCTCAATTCAGTCATATCTATGTGAAATTGTTTCAACTTTCTGAGACTCAGTTTCTTTGGATGTGACAATAACTTCTGGGTTTTTGAGTTGTTGGCAGGAAAAAATGAAATATTGAAATAGTTATAGAGGATAAAATATATTAAGGTCAATTGATAAATGTTTGTGATTAGTCTGATTAAAACCATGAACTCACAAGGCCATGCATGAAACCATGAATATAAAAATTCACCTTTAAAATTACAAATAGCACTGCAAATACTAGCCAGTTATTCTCAGGAGTATTTCTCGAGTACCACATTGATGTGGGTAATGATGTGGCACATAGCAATTCTTTCCATAGAATACAAACAATGCTCTTTGTGTTATTTTGTAAAGATAATATGGAGGTGGAAAGGACTTAAATATCATCCAATATAAACTTTCATGTAATAAGTAATGCAACTGTGTCCCAAAGGGATTTTGTGACTCCCAAAGCTAGTGGCAGAACTGAGATCAAAATTCTTTTTCTTTATCTACATATTGGGAACTATAATGTAAGAGAATTTAGAAGGAAAAAAATGTTCTTAACAATATCGGTGGTGAAACAGGTTTTGTGGGTTCAAGTGAGAAGTCTCTAGAATGATATGGTTAGTGACGTTAGGACTGTGCATGGTTACCGTTCTTTATGTTTCTGCTCCAAATCCCCTCAAGGCCCTACACCTCCCTGAGTCGCTGCTGGCGCAGGCTTGACTTGTGTTGTTGTCCTTCACAATACCTCTGTCAAGAACCCCTCCTCAATGCGACCAAACTTGTGTAAAATGATTAAATTCATTTTCGCCAATGTGGGTTTGCCAGTTTGCAGTACATATTTTTAATGTGTATATATGTATTTTTATATGCCCACAACCATTTGTGTTCAGTTTCAAGTGTGAGTGTTGTTTCTGTTATGGATTGTATCTAGATGTCCCCTCAATACCTCATGCAGTCATAGATGGGGCTTTGCAGAAGTGGCTGGATCTTAGGCATGTGATGCTGCAATCAAAGATGTGATGCTGAGATTAAGGGTAGGTAGACCAGATATGATATAAAGGACAGAAAAACGGTCATTGCTTGCTTGTTGCCTGCTGTTTGGATGCTTTTGTTGCCTTCTGCCTGCCACGAGCTGTTTCTCCCCTATAATACCCTCGGTTGTGTCACCCTGCCTTGAAGCCAGTGGGTTATGGACTGAAACCTCCACAAACTGTGAGTTGAAATAATCCTTTCCTCTTTTAACTTTGGATACTGAGTGAGTATTCTGTCTCAGCAATGAGAAAAAATAACTAAGTCTAATATCCCTTCACAAATTATCACAGCAACAGCCAGCTCTCTACTGGGAACCAAAGTAGATGTTTTCATGTAAGTCATTTAATCCCCCTCCAAGAAAGGGGAAAGGGAGCTGCAGAAGGGTGTGCTTACTTGACCCAAGCAGCCAAAAGAACCCACATTTGAACCCAGGTCTGTCTGCTTCTGAAAGCCACACTGTCTAAGCCATCGCCTTGTCTGTAAACTTTTCTTAGTGCTGCAATGCACACCATAGATCCTCAGTACATGTTTGCAGATATTGTAAGAGTACTTTCCTTACAATATTTACTTGCACGTCTATGCCTTGGAAGTAAGTTTAAAACCCCATGGAAAATTTTCTCCAAACCTGTGGGAAATGAATTGCAACTAAAAGGTGAGAAAAAATATAATAAAAATACTAGGATGTTACATTAAATTCACCTAGATATTGGGTAAGATTTGCCTTTTCAGAGCCATGTGCCAGCCACACATTCTGGGCATCTCAGATTGCCACTAAAACCTCAATGTGCACACATGAAGGCACTGATGTTTTAGAAGCATCCTGAACGAGTGTTTGGGGTCAGTTCTTCAGCCACCAGCCACAGACAGTGATGGGAGTGGGCACTATGTATTGGTCCTGGCTTATTGATGATCTCCCTGCAGACAGTCCATAGGTCTGACCGACTGTCACCATTAGAGTGTATCTGTTCTCTTTGAGAAGTTATAATTGCTATGTTAAAATCCTGCAACCCTTCCCAGGTCTGGCACCCTTTTCTGTCTATCAATACTTGACAAGAGCTTCCATAGTTGGCGGTCTGAACACAAAGCCTCCTTTATGAAATCCCTTTTTCCATGATTTGACTAATCTGTGGAGCAGTACACAAGGATGGTAAATCTAGACAATGACAAAGAAGCACCACAGTCTCTAAGTATATTCTTGGTAAACTAATTTTTTCCCCTGCCACTCTCAAAGCAATATAAACTTTGTTGTTCCTCCTGGATCTCAAATGCTTGTAATAAATTCTTTGAAATGTCAGTAATGTTGAACTGAAGGCTTTTTAAAGGAGATTTTCTTTCTTTCATAAAAGGAAAAATTGTCCCTTCCAGAGTATATAGATAAATATATTTTGTTTATTTTATTCAGTGCTTAATACAGTTGGATAAAGGAGATTCCCATGTACCACCTGACCTGTTGCAGAGTGCATTAATGAGTGATGTATGAAGATTCAGTCTTCTGGATGGAATAAAAACAGAAATAAATTCATATTCTTTCATATCTGTAGACTAATCAACACTTAACAGTTTACCCTGAGTGTCGCTCAGGCAAATACCATCTCAACCATTTGATTCCTGTACTGAATAAATTTGGTTCAATTGTCATTCTTATATTTCCTGTTATATTAACTAATAAAAATATATGCAATGTTTGGTTATTCTATATTTAAATAATTAAACTGGCAGGTAAAATGTTTCCACCACCATTCTGTGTTTAATCTTCATGATAACTCTCTGAATTTGAGTGAATTTTTTGTCCATGATAATCAAGGTTTCCCTGGATATTTGGTCCAAGACGGACCTCTTCCCAGCCTGTGTGGAGTCAGTGTCCAAAGGTTCTCCTTGTTCTGACTGCTCCAGGAGAATGTTGTCTACATAGTGATAGCTTTATCTGCTTCATCACACTTACTTAATTTCATAAAACCTAAGTTAGCTCAGTAGAATGTCAGCCAAAAGAATTATTTGATTGTCATAACATTTCAATTCAATCAAAAATGATTGGTTTATTAGTCTTGTGTAGTGGGGAAGATGGATTTGCAACGCCCTCCCAGCCCCAATCCATTATCCGACATGCATTTATTTTTTTCTACAGTGCAAAATTTGGTGCATTTTTCAAGTTCAACTAGTAAGCAGGATTCAAGACCTCGCTGAAATTTACAGTGGACAGAATGCCATTGACCTTGGAGAATGTTTGCTAACTAAATCATTCCCACAACTAGCAAAGCTTGGAGGAATGAGGGTGAGCTGAGTGAGGCACAAAATTTAAGGATGTGTCCAAAAAACACACCCACAAGATAAATAACATCTCAATATAACACTTAAAGTAAAAAAAAATGCCCAAATTCATGATCAATGAAATATTAGTATTATGATTTTCTCTTTTACCTCAGGCTCCAATAAAGTTCAAAACTATTATTGCTTTTGCACTTTAAAATGTGAATTTTTGTTAAGTATGGAGCTCTGAAAATTCATATTACCTCTTGCAATTATTGCATTTTGGGTTTCACCTTTAAACTGTGCCTTTGAGATGAGGGCCTCATAGCCTCATCTTGATCTTGGTCCCTTTTGGGAAAATTCTGCAAGTGATTCAGCCCTGTGGAGACATGTCTGAGTCCTATCAGAGTTTATGGTGGGCACACCAGGGTCTGTATAAGCACACCAGCACAGACCACTCAATACTACTTAGTTTTAGAATTTATAACTCCAAATAGAACTGAAGTTTTAAAAAACATTTAATGTTACCCTTTCTCTTTATGAATGAAAAATCTTAGGTTTGCAGAACCTTGACAAATACTGTGTTAAGCTGATCGAGACTAATTGCTCCTGGGACAAGGAGTTTGGTCCAGGTCACCAGATCTTTCTTATGGTCCGGGGAGGGACTCACAGTTGGAGAGCATTTGTTAATAGGGAATGAAAGTCTTCTAGATATAACTACTTCTCCAGGGTTTGAGTGCTTTTTTAAAAAGTGATAATGTAAGCATGTGTGATGGTGCATACCTGTAATCCTAGCACTCTAGTAAGCTGAGGCAGGAGGAACACAAGTTCAAGCCCAGACCAGTTAACTTGCTGACTTGGTGAGAGCCTGTCTCACAGTAAAAAATAAAAACAAGTTGGGGATGTAGCTTGATGTGAAGGCCCTGGGTTCAACCTTTAGAGCCGAAAAAAAAAGTGATAATGTATGCTAGACATAGTGGATGGTAGGACAGCCTGTAATGCCAGAACTCTGAGAGGCTGAGGCAGGAAGATTGCAAATTTGAGGTCAGCTTGAGTAACTTACCAAGACCCTGTCAGAAAATTAAAAAGCAGAATGGCTGAGTATATAATTTGGCGCACAGATCCTGGGTTAAACCCTCAGTACCATGAAAAAAGGTGACTATACCCTGCCTTTCCCATAACATATACAGTTTGGAAGTTAATGCTAAGTTTGTCACTTGGGAAACCATCCCAAATGAGAAGCTCAGAAGGCAATGCCCACTGTAACAGGGGACATTCTGATGTAGTTTGATTACACAAAGCCTGAGTCCCACTAGATCCCTCCTTTAACTGACGCACATTTGAGAATACATTTCACACTATCTCTCAAGCACCTTCACCTCTGAGGAGGTGACCATGCCCCTCATTCCTCACACAAGCACATATAGCTTTCTTGCTCTGATTTCCACTCATCTCTCTCTCCCCTTGTTGTTTATTAAAATGTGCAATGCAACAAGAAAAGGAAAAGATTATCCTGCTTCCTGCCATGCAAGATGGCCAAGGTTAAATGCAGCATTTGGTTTCCTAAGCTTCTCTAATGTGTAGGTATGTGAAAACCATCTGAGAGCAGAGCTTACAGCAGTGACTCTCTGTGGATAAAAACCTGACTTTAATTTGGACTCTCTGGCTAAGATAAAATCTGCTTGTGCTATCATTAAAGCACTTATGTTTGTCCCCCACTCTCTTTCCACTTTGCCACCCAGCTGAGCAGGAAGAAATTCATCTGACCTTGAAGAATACTCAGTGAATCTTCAAGACTACCAGGTTTTCAATGGCCAATAAAATACCAGAGACTTAGCCACATTTAGATCATAATGTGGGGGTTTAAAAAATCCTCAGAAGTCAACAGTTCACTAACCATCAACAGGAAGCCCAGAGAGCTACAGTGACTTGTCCCAAGTGTGAGTTAGCTGTTGACAAGGCCAGAACCAGAAAGGAGGTACAACCCTCCAGCTGTTTTCCTCCCAAGACACAACAGCTGGGCTCTTCCAAGCCCAGTCCATCTCCAGACTACCCAATAGGGCAAATGAACACAGTAGGGCTTTTGCAAAATGTTTGGGATGTCCGCAGTGAAAATTTTAAAAACCTTCAAAGAACATTTTCCAAACAAGTACTCTGAAAGTGACAAAAGGTAGCATTTATTTCATCATTCTTATGCTTAAGGAACCTTTATCAAGATCAAAATTACAGCCAGGCATGGTGGCTCACGCCTGTAATCCCAGCACTCGGGAGGCTGAGGCAGGAGGATCATTGCAAGTTCGAGACCAGCCTGGACTACAAAGTGAGCTCAAGGCCAGCCTGAATTGCATAGTGAGACCATCTCACAAAGACAAAAAAAAAAAAAAATCAAAATTATATTCTCAAAATTAGTTCCTTTTTCTAACCAGAAATGATTAAATCTTGTCTTTTTCCTCTCAAAGTTTGCTTCCATATACTTTTGATTTGCTTCTCTCTAAAAACATTCTAGATTTGTAGTCTTAGATTTTGGTTGGTGGGTTAAAGTAAAATGAAGGTGTGTGGACAGATGCCCATCCTGCATCCAAGGGTGAAATTGTTTGTCCCACACATTCTTTTCTTAAATTTAATTTCAGATGTTATTCCCATGTCTACTATTTACACTACCTTGCTCCTGGACACTTGTGTGCCTACATTTTCTGTTTAGAACATTTCTCATGCCTCTCGGGAGAGAATGAAGTTGTGAGTGGCAAGGTCTGGAGTCCCAGTGGAGAGACCAGTGACAGACCTGAGGGTCCAGCTGCTGGTGTCCACTCTCACCTTTAACATATCATAGCCATGAGTGGTCAAAGTTAATGAAAAAGTTATTCCTCTAGCTGGGCTTCTCTGAAGGGATAATACTTTTGACTCAAATCTGTCTTAAAACAACAGCCTGGTTTTATAAATGCAATCCATTTCATGGAATTGAGTAAAAGAGTGAAATAAAATTATACTGCAATTTTACAGAAAAACCTGATGAGAGCTATTTGGAGAATTTTTGTCTAGAGTATTACTGCACGCCTGCACTATTAACTTTTGTTTTTCATCTTGAGAAATGACCTTACCCAAATAAACCTTCACAACTTTCTTTCATTTATTATATTTTTTTCCTGATGACATGACAGTATCAGTATAGTTTTAGGAATAATTCTTATCTTTCAAAAAATTTTAAAGCAAAAAAGAAAACTTTCCAAGGAGCCTTCCCTATATTGCATAGTTATAAATGAATACCTCTCAGATGGATTTTGAATAATGTAAAAAGATAAATCCCACATGAAAATAAAGATTTGAAGAATGAAATTTAAGCTGTCATACATGAATTTAGTTGATGTTTATTCCCTTAATTATTTTCAAACAAAAGTACTTCTTTCTCATTCACAAAGATCATTGCCTCTGGGAATTAAATATCTTTGCAGTTCCTTTTAAATAGTTCTCTTTTTAAAAAGTTCAAACATTCCATGTTCTACAAACTCAAGAAACCCTGCAGCTCAAGTTGAAAAAAATTCAAACCATGAAATTCTCCATTTTCTTTGCTAAGCCTGTACTAAATGGAAAAAGTTCTTTTATTCCTACTGACATAGACCTATTCAAAATCAGTTCTATATCTACTCAGTAATATTTTAAAAATCTGTATCAAGTTACTCCTTTGGTAGGTGTTCATTAATTAGATCCACAGAAGAAATTATCTATTGTATAAATAGACTAAATATACTTATTAAGTTCATAATTGAAGCTACAACAACAAAGAATTAGAAAACTTTTTCAGAGTTATAAAGAAAGAAATATGATTCCAAGTCTTTGTTGCCCAAGTAACATAAAAAGTCCTGTATTTCCACAGGAAGTTGTTAGGAGAACTTTTATAACTTTTTTTTTTTTTTTTGAGACAGAGTCTTGCTTTGTAGTTCAGGCTGGTCCCGCACTCAAGATGTAGCCCAGGCTGGCCTTAAACTCTCAGCAATTCTCCTGCTTCAGGCTCCTGAGTGCTAGGGTTATAAGCATGCATCACCATGTCTGATCAAGTTAGTATTTTTAAGAGAATTTATTTCTATGTGAAGCAGTGGTCGCTTCACATAAAGTCCTATCAACAGTCATTCTAATAGGCTTGTCCCACCACCGCATGGTGGCTAAAGATGCTGACAGTTTTCAGGAAAGGCTGATGTCCACAGAGCCCAAGACTACCTTTACTTACTGCGAAAAAATGTGAGACCACAGACAATACCCAAGAACAGACAATACCCAAGCAGGGCAAATTTTTTCCTTTGGTAATTGTGCCTATTTTGGTGTCTGGGTAAGAAATGCTTGATTATGTGGTATATGGGTACATCTAATTGAACTGCTGTGAAAAAGCATTAGACTCATTTTTCAGAATAATACAGGAGAATTCTAGATGCTGAAACCATTAGGGTTGTTCTAATTATGTACTTTGAAAGTTGGATTACTCCTACTTGCTCCTAAGATGTTATGGTTTAGACCAAAATGTCCCCCAAAAGTCTCATGTGTTTGGAAGCTGACTGGATTATGGACTGTTGCACTCATCATTGAGTTGACGAGCTCATGGATGAATGTGCTGTTGGGGGGCGGATCTTGTTTGGAGGTGGTCACTGAGGAGGAGGTCATTGACCTGGAAGAGTGTGTGCTTGTCCCCTGCTCCTCCCTTCTATCTCTGCTTTCTGGCTGCCATAGGATGAGCAGCTTTCTCTGGGATGTCCCACCACACCCTTCCTGCCTTGGAGCCAGCCAACCATGCACTGAACCCTCTAAAACCATGAGCCAAAATAAACCTTTCCTCCTTTAAGTTTCAGATATTGAGTATTTTGTCCCAGCAAAAGTAACTAATACAGATGCCAAGTGTCCATTAAAGATATTTTTTAAGTGTATGTTCACTTCAGTCCCATGTCAATGGTATTAGGTTGTCTCACTCTTATATTTAAAAAAAATACATCTTCAACTTGACTCAAGGAAATGTTCATTTTGAAAGTTGCCCCACTCATGTAACCAAGAAAACACAGTTATTTCCCCCAAATATTTTCATTTCCAGGAAACTTTTAGGTAACACTGAGAATTCAAATTCAAAGAGACGAAGCTATAGGGTCATAAATAAAGACAGTCCTCAATTCTTAACTCACTTGCCTTCTGTCTGTGCACCAACCTGTCTTGATTTTGTATATTTTTCTGCATAGCAGCTATGGATGCCCCTGTTACTGTCACCCTTGGGTTGGGGAGAGCTGGATCAACTGAGGTTTGTCACCAAGAAATCAGGGTATGTTGACATTTGAGATGATATCATAAACTGCTCATTGTTGGACTGTGTCTCTATAAGTACAGGAAGTCATCTGAAATCTTGCCGGGAGAATCAGCCTTATGTAAGTCCAAGAATGGGTGGCTTGGTTGAGCTATTAATTTCCAGATCTGATCTGCTGGCATGATTCATTATGCTTGGAGACTAATTAATTTTAAAGGCTTCTATGTTAGGAATGGTTTTCTGAAATGCAGATGTTATACACTATTACCTCAATTTATGGACTTAATTCTTGCAATTTGGTTGCAATCAGAATCATGGAGAAAATTCTGTGATCAGAATCATGGAAAGAAATAAGTTTATGAACTGAGGTACCACTGTGCACTCCTGAAAGCTCCTCTTCTTTCCTTCTCAATGATGGCCAAGTTAAAGATGCGCTTTCCTGATTAACCCGAAGCATCTATTTTTGATGCCCTCATTCTCACAGTAATAAAGTAAGTGCGGAGCAGCTTTATTATTTTATAAAGATGCATATTTAGTGGGACTCTGGGCATGAATTTAGAGTACTTGTTAGTCGATGGAGTAATGGTTGGAATCTGGGATGCAAGACTGGGGCTAAATTTCTTTGCCCTCCTAACCCCAGAGAGTCTTTAGAAAAATAAAAACAAAAGAGCAGAACGTACTTAAGGTAAGGCACTGCTGTATTCATAATATAGAGAAATAACCTGCGTGCCTCATGGACAGCAGACGCAGCCCTCCACGGGGCTACAAAACTGTGCTAGTAATAATTTTAATTGGATGCTATCTTTGCTGCCTTCAGAAAGTATCATAAAGTGGAATTATTACAGGCTACAAGTGCACTTACAGTGCCGGCCTCTCACAGAGGAAGGAGATAACATTTATCCTTCCGAGGGCAACATCAAGGGCCTTCTATTTGTTTCCTTTACATGCATTCCCCAGCCACCGGCTTTCCGCTTCCCCTTCCCTGGGTCTAAGAGGTCTATTTTATTTATTTATTTATTTATTTATTTATTTATTTATTTATTTATTTATTTTCCTACATGCACACAACATACTTTAATAATTTCCTCCATCACCTCCCTCGCCAGATTCTGCTCCCCCCTCAGCTTCATGTGCTTTCGGGGGGAGGGCTTCCAATGTGCATAGTGTATTTTGATCCTATTTTGATCATATTCCTTCCACCTTATACCCCCCTTTTGTGTCCCCCTTCTCCCCTGCCTCTGGGTTAATAATAGTCTCCCTTCTGCTTCTTTTTTTTTTTTTTTGGTCGTCTCTTTTGGATTCCACCTATTAGGGAGAACACAGGATCTTCACCTCTCCGGATCTGCCTTCTTTTGGGGTCCCTTTGGAGCGGGCACAACCCCACCACAAGGCCCCTGGCGGGCCCGCGAGCACACCTACCTGCAGCGGGGTGGGAGGCGTGAGCGGAGACGGAAGGCCGTGGCCTGGAGACTGGCTGGGCTTCTGCGAGGGGCTGGAGCTCTGCTGGGTGGGAGGTGACTGGCTCTGGCTCTGGGGGTGGGAGTGGGGCTGGTGTTGCTGCGGCTGCTGCGGGGCCTGTAGCAGCTGGGATGTGGGAGCTGCCGGAGGCTGGGAGGTGGGTAGTGGCTGTGGGGCCTGGGGTGCAGGCTGGGGCTGCTGGTTGGTTGGTGGTGCCGTGGGTGGCGGCTGCTGCTGCTGCTGTTGCTGCTGCTGCTGCTGCTGCTGCTGCTGCTGCTGCTGCAGTTGTTGGAGCTGCTGAAGCTGTTGCAATTGGGAGTTCAGGGATGAGGTAGCTACAAGGAAAGAGAGAGACTTTAGCATGAGACCAGAGTCTATCCCTGACCATCTTTAGTATTTAAGTGAATTTAACAACAGCCAAACCATGGAAATGTCCTGGATCCCCATCAACAGATAAATAATGGATGGATAAAGAAAATGTGTGGCATCTATATACAAGGGAGTACTACTCAGCCATAAAGAAGGATATATTTGAGTTATTTGTAGGAAAGTAGATGGATCTCGGGACTATGATATAACGTGAGATAAATCAGATGCAGAAGGGTAAATACCACCAGGGTTTTCTTACAAGAGAAATCCAAAATTATGAATACAGGAGAGATGATAAGAAATAGGGTGGTAGACTTTTTAGAGGTGGGAAGGGAGTCGGGGAAAGGAGAAAAGGGAGAGTTAAGGGGAACATGGAAAGTAAAAATGATCAAGATGTGATATGTGTATGTACAAGTTCTCCAAAATCAATGTATCACAAATGTATAATAAAAAAGTAAACTAAAAAGAGCATTATGAGAAATTGGGAGAAAGAAAATCACTTCTTGGGAAATTTTTACAACTTAGGTCCAGAGAATAAGACGTCAACATTCCTCTTAAAAGTAGTGAATATTACTTTAAAAGCACTGCTTTTAAAGCAGGTGCACACACACAAAAAATGGAGATTATTTTTTAAAGTACTTTCTCCCTCTCTTCCTTCCCATACTGTTTGTGAAATACACTCATGCTTTCAAGGTTTGATTTAGACTTTCAAAGTTCAGCCAGTTTAATTCTTCTGGTAAATGCTTGACTGGAGTTTAGAACAGAGCACTAAATTGTTTGTAATCTCCTTTTCATCCATCATCAATACCATTAATGGTATCATTTTCACCTGCTACTTCAGACCTCCACCAATTTGCTTAGACATCTTAGTTTCAGATTTCTACAGTGCTATTTTTTAAAATTTAAAGATAGAACATTCCTTGCAGTTTTGCAGAGTCAAAGTCTGCATCTGAGTTTTAATTTTTTATTTTATTTGGTTTATTTATTTTTGCCTGTTGATTAAAGAGACAGAGGACCCAGACCACAGGGATTATGGTAGGTGACTGCAAAATGTATGGCGTGATATTTAGATACATTAGCATCTCAAGGACAAGCAAAGAGCTAGGAGAGTGAAATTGTCTTTCAAGGCTTTCCTGTTCTGTGGAAGGTAAGAGTTGTACTGAGCACACAAGATTTGTTCTCTTCTGCCCATCAAGCATGGAAGGATCTCTGCGGCAGGAAGCCAAAGAATTGTTTAGAGCAATTACTCCTGAAAACCAAGTTCACATCCTTCACATAAACTTCTACAAGCTTTCTAACAAGCCTATAGATAAATAATTATGAGAATCACTCTTGAGCCTATAGACTGTGGCTGCAAAATTTTCTTGCTCCTTTCCTACCTAGAATTAGTCAAAATTTCCTAAGAAAATAATTCTCAGTTGCAATATTAAACTAGTCTCTATTTTTAAAAATATAAATTTTAAAAAATCTAGTAAAATTGGGCTGGGGATTTAGCTCAGTGGCATAAGTGCCTGCCTGGTAAGTGCGAGGTCATGAGTTCAATCCCCAGTACTGCAAAAAAACAAAAACAAAAACAACCCCCCAAAAACTAGTAAAATTATATGATATACTATACTTGCCTTGACACAACAAATGCATTCTTGAAAAATACATGGCATCATATATTGACAGTGTCTTAGAATTTTTTCATAGAAAATCTAGCTGGTGATTACTTTTTGTAAAGTTATGAATAATTTTGTGAAATTTATTGAATGCCAGACAATACATAGGATTTAAAAAGGAGTTATTGCCCTTAAGAAGCTTTCAGTTTATTTGGAAAAATAAGGTTAATTTATAAGAAACAATCTGCTATGCAGGTAGCTACTAGGGTCCTGCAAAAGCTAAGTGCAGGTTAATGGACTAAATGGTCAACAGAGGGGCACTGACCAAAAACATTGGGAGGAATCAGGAGAGGGGGTACCTTCTGTGGGCTTCAGAGGCAAAGGCAGCAACTTGGTGGGCGTGGCATGTAGGAGAGGGTTCAGGAGATGGAGGTGCAGAAGAGAGGATGTTCTCAAGCTGGAGAGACATCCAGAAAACAGCATGGCTTGGGTGACACCCTAAAGGACAGTGTTGTGAATGGAATGCTAGGAACTGAAAGTGTAATAGCTTTGAATGACTTAAATCATACAGAAGGTAGAGGACTTACATAGTAAAAACAGTGGGGAGACAGACCCTCCCATTTAGAATTTTTGTTGTTGGTTTCTGTTTTTTCAGACAAAGTCTTGCTACATAGCCCAGGCTGGCCTTGAACTTGCAGCCATCTTCCAAGCTCAGCCGTCCAAGTACTGGTATAGGTATGTGCCACCACACCCAGCTTCAATCAACTTTTTGTGTAAGGCAGATTTCAAGCATATAAATCAGGTTTGTTTCAAGGAAAGTGTAGCTGAGCTGGTACAATGATGGCTTGACTATTCCCAGGGAACAAGTGCTCACTGTGTGATCTCTGGTAGCATGTCTCAGGTGGGCCAGTTGGAGAGCAAGTCCCCAGATTAACAGATTCGAAACTGCCCGACCCATTCTCCCCTTTATCAGAACATTAATGGAAAAATGTCGTTTTCCATCTTGCCCTTCTTTTTCCTATTGTAGAAAAGTCTATTTGACTGAAGACTGGCGAGCCAAGCTCACTTCTGACCTCCTAAGATTCCTACACTCTGTGGTAGCTTAAGTGGAGTCAGACTTTGGGAGCCTGACTGTCATGGTCTCCTTCCTGCCTGACTCAGATCAGGCCTGTCCTGACTTCTGTCAAGTGGGAGTATTGATGTCCGTGCTTATTGTCATGGTTGACTTAAATACCATACTGTTTTATTTTGGTTAGAAAAGCATTTATGTAAATCAGCATTTAGAAACAGGAAGGACTGGGGAATATTGGCAGATAGATATTGGCAGACGAATAGGTGCAACAGACCCTGACCTCCTAATGAGACAGGGTCCTGAATGTGTCTCCAATGCTTTGTCAGAGATGCTTGGATATTTCTTTCCTGTAACTGCAGCTTGACTGGGAAGACATAAACCTAAGCAAAAAATGCTTGGAGTTGTATAAACTAATTTGGTATCTATAAGCAAAATGTGGAAGAAAATATCCTATGTTCATACACGTAGTGGAAACAAAGAAAAGCACGAAGGAATGGAAAATAACGTAAGTTTACTTTGAAAAATGCCAAAGCCACCTATCCAGTAATATGAAAATGAAAGCAATAAAAAAGTGGAAATATGGTGCCTCTAAATGGCTCCTCTTATAAAGCATGGTGAAAATGGACACGGAAGAATTGTTTTTAAATGATGAATAAAGTTAGGAAGGTTCAAGGACATATTTGAACTACAAAGAATGTTTGTGGATAAAATGATGCTTGTTGAGGTAAAACTCTGACCCAAGGCATAGAAGATTAAAGCATTTACTTTCCTGCCTGGTATTTAAGTTCTTTTATGATTGTTTTTTCTGTGTTTGGCTACTATGCAATCTGTAGGCCAATGCTAAATGTGATATTTAACTACAATAACAACTATGAAGGAAGCAGTTGCTCAGAAATGCATTCTGAAAATGTGAAAACTTGCAATTCTGGGAAGGAAACACAAACCAAAATTCCATCAAACTATGAATTTCTTAGAGAGTAGAGAGCACTGTGGGAAAACTGGTGACTTGAAACATCTCAGATAAATAATTTCATGTGGCAGAGGAGTAGTCAAGAATCCTGCATTTGCCCTTTTTAAAGTGCATTTTATTTTCAGCATTTAAACTATATTTATGAAACAGTCTCTCATTTTGAATATTTGTTAAAGATTTCTTCCCACACCTAAATCAGAAACACCATCAGAGATCTATCAGTTATGTTGGATGGGATTTATGTAAGATTCTTTGCAAAGTTCCAGGACCCTATGGATAGCAAAATACAGTCCCTTCTATAAAATGATGTAGCATTTGCACCAGCTACTATCTCTAAAGGACTTCTAATACCTGATACAATGCAAGTGCTATTGCATTGAACTACCATGTGGCTTCTGCAAACACTAGGAAGAGTTGGAAGCCAGATGCCAAGTACGCAGGCAAAGTCATGGCAGGCTGGGTTAAAACAAACATTGCTTCACAGTTTGGAATGTGCTTTCATTCAATATTTCATTTAACATGTGAGTTAGCCTTTCGAGACAACCACAGGGACAGATGCTATCACTGCCACTGATTGGAATTATGCTGTATTTTTTTTTTTTTAGGAAATAAAGACAGAAATAAAATGTGTGTGCATTTAGGACAGATGAAATAAAAAATGTTTTTCATCTCCAGTTGGTTGAATCTACAGATGTGGAAAGCAATTCCATGAAGGATTTCAGAGAAATGAAAGTGTGTCTTATGTTTAGCAAGCAAAGAACAGAAAGCAAAACACTCCTCAAATACTAAGGGAAGTATGATCATTAGCAACAGCTTTATCCATTTTATGCCAATAGCATTTTATGCCATGCCACTGCAATGATGCTAGTCAGGCTCTCTCTTCAGTATTTTGCTGGCCTTTTTGGGTTGAGGTGTATTTGGACAAAAGTGGTAGAGTGGGTTAGGAAGGCTGCTGGGCAGGGGGTGGAACTCTTATTCACTGCTGAAGTCTACATTTTCCTGGTCATGTCTGGGAACTGGAGTAGCTTCCCCAGAAAGGTGTCCAGAGACTCACACTGGGGAGGAAGGAAGCAAGCAGGGCTTATTTTTAAAGGAATCCTGCTCAGTGCATGCGGGAAATGATTCCCAAAATCCAACTCTAGTCTGGTCCCCTTGTGAAAGTCTGGTTCCAGGCAAAGAAAGAACTCCAAGTCCAAGCAGAATAAGCAGGTCTGAAAATAGAATACTAAGCAAAGGAAGCCAGAAACCAGAGCCCATATACTGTCAAGAATATATATGAAATGTCAAGAATATATAAGTACATAGTGACAGAAATCAGAGTAGGGGATGCTGGGGTCTGAGGGGAGTCACTACTAGCAAGTATGTGGTTTTCTTTTGGGGTGAAGAAAAAGTTCTGAACTACATAGGGGCAAGGAACCCTGGGGTTGCCTAACCCTGGGAAAGCACTCAGTGCCACTGAGCCACACACTTTAAAAGGATCGTGATGGCCAATTTTATATGCATATTTTATTACAATAAAAAAGAGGTTTTTCTCTACATTCACTTTGAGGACCAAGCTACACTGGCTTAGGATACTCCAGGGAATGGAATGATCCTCCTCTGCTTGATGTGGCTTTGTGGTCCTGGGTGGCCACCAGCAGAGGCCCTGCTAATGGAGCCACAGGGGGAGTATGGCAGGACCTTTGCCATGGGAGGATGGGTGGTGTCCACTGGGGAAGCAGCAGCTTGACAGGGCAGTGAAGTGGTGTCACCCTCAATTCATTGCTAAGTGCAAGCGAGACACCACTGTGTGGCTTCTGCAAACATTAGGAAGAGTTGGAAGCCAGATGCCAAGTACGCAGGCAAAGTCATGGCAGGCTGGGTTAAAACAAACATTGCTTCACAGTTTGGAATATGCTTTCATTCAATATTTCATTTAACATGTGAGTTAGCCTTTCAAGACAACTGCAGGGACAGATGCTATCACTGCCATATCATACACACAAGGTGTGATCAAATATACGGGGAAAGTTAACACTAAAACATTTTTTATAGTAAAAGATACATTGCTCTCCACCCCCTTCAAAATCCTCTCCCCTCCAATATGGAACCCACTTATCCCAAAGTTCTTGCCACTTTCAGAAGCAGTTCTGGAAGTCTGTTTTTGTGAGTGTCTTTTTCAAGTATGACCAAAAACAGAGTGAGCACTGCTGCTGAGTACCATCCAATGGGAAAGCAGCGTCATAAAATCATTACTGTTCTCCTTCACTTTATACACTGGATCTTACACCATGTGACTTCTGGCTCTAACCCAAAGTAAAAGCGACAATGAAAGTTTTGAATCAACTCATGACATCAAAGCAGCCAGGACAGCACAACTAAAGACACCCAGGAAAGAAGACATCCAGAACTGCTTCAAAAAGTGGGAAGAATAATGGGATGAGTGTGTCTGAAGTGAGGGGGAGGGTTTTGATGAGGGAGGCCGGGATTCATGACACATGTCTTGTACTGAAATAAATTTTCAAAACTTCAACAGTCACTGTACTTTCTATCATACCTTGTAGGTAACTCAGGTTCAGAAACGTGAAGCACCCTTCGTAGGTCTGCACAGCTTGTGAGTGGCCAAGTGACCCTGTCTTAGGTCTGCAGCTCCCCGTGGCCTAGTAACAGAACAGAATCCCAGGTGTATGTGGGGCAGTCTGTTGTGCTAGTAGGTTAGATGGACAACAGCTGCTCCCATGTAGAGAGATGCCCTCCAGTGCTGGCCTTGTGAGAGGAGGTGGGGCAGGTACCCAGCTACAGAGCCAACACTGAAGGGTGTCCAAGTGATGAATCATTCAGTTCCTGCGAAAGTTTGTACATGCATAATAATGTTGCTTTTGCTGTAGGCAAGTCATTTTTTAAACCCTGCTGATGTGAAATGTAAATGTGCATTCTGAGGATAAAGATGCTAATTTGAGTATAAGCTATGTGTTATTATAAGGAACAGAGGCACGCCTGGGGCCCCAGGGACAATGAGAGCGAAGAGTGGAAGAGAGGTGGGGGAGGACAACAGTGCACTTTATCTGTGTCTCAAATGTGCCTCGATGGTAAGAGGATGTCTCCTGCACCCTGGCTAAAAGGGTGGCAACCTGTGCTCAGGCTTGGTGCTGTGTGACAGGAAGTGAGTAGGCATTGGTTCACTGTCTACCAAACTCTGTGACCTGACATCACTGGGGGCAGATGAGAGTTCTCCAGTTAGATTTGTCCTCAATTAGAGGGAGCAACTCCCAGATCAGCCCTGTTCCTAACAATTACCTGGCTCACGAATCACTAAGAATAATCCCAAACTCTCCAATGTCTCCTTTGCTTCCTTAACTGCATATTCACTGCTCACTTTGTTGCCCATTAAAATCTCTAGAAGGAACATGGAACCCAGATGTCTTAACAGGAGGAATCTGAATCCTCAAATTGGAGACTCCCCCCTGCAATAACATCTAGGTTAGCTGCACCAAGGATGCAAATCAGGCACTGTTCTGGTAGCCTCATTAAGGACATTTCTAACCTGCAGAAGTAGATGAAGTTTTGCAAAATGGATAGAAAAAAAAATAGATGGCTGAGGACGGAGGATATTAAAAAAGCACAGAAGGTGCAAACTTGCTGGGAATTCTGCCTTTATTCTTGGCAACTGCCAGAAAGAAGCAAATCATTTCTGCTTCAGAGATGATGATGCATAAGTATCTCACATATGGTCAATGTCACCACCTCCCAAAACATTGCTACACATGTCCTTAGTCTGTCTTTTTGCTTCTTTTGCACGGAAAGCGAAGAGCTAAATTTCTTTAGAGATACCAGAGGCAAAGAGGAAGAGTCTTCAATGAATATGCCCTACAAATTTCATCAGCAGCTTTGCAGCCCAAGCCTCTTTCTTAGCTTAGTTGTTTCCACCAACTCTAGCAGCCTAACTCAAATTGTGATCCATAGTCACCAGGGGAGCTTGATGGGAAGGTAATCCAGGGAGTAGGGCAAAACCTGCATTCTTAATAGCTTTCCCAGGGGGTCAGGAGCCATTGCCTCTGGGGCCCTTAGAAGCCCACACTGAATTGCTGTAAATGGGGAAGGTTTGGCTCTTTCTTTGACGTTTAAGCAGAGCAGCTTGCTTATTCATCTCCCTTCTTAACTTTGAGAAAATTTCATTTAAACAACTTGTTCTGCCTCTGAGAGGGGTGGGTGGGGGTAAGAAACAAAAAATGGGTGGAAAAGAAAAGAGAAATGGACACCTGGAAATCAGGTGTTGTTTAGTGCATCCTTTTGGAAATTAGGGCAATTCATTATTACTGTCTGTTGATACCATGGAGGGCATGTTTGTTGAAGTATATTTAGCAAGGGTTGACTCTCAGACGGAACATTGATTTCAGGCATTTAACCCATCTTGTCTTTACATACATTTTCTTAAGGCACTTCAAAAAATAAAGTCATGAACTAAGAAAGAGGAAGACACAGGATTCAAGAACAGTGACTGTTAGCCAAGACAGCAATGTGGGGGAGCCCTGCTGTGACAAATGTCCTGAAATTCTAGATGGCAGCCCATTTACATCGGAGTTTCAGGTGAAGTATCTGCAGGTAGAGGAGAATTCCAAAGAAATGATGAAATGTTTGACAATTTGGAAGAACTTGAGAATAGGGGGGAAAAATCTAGAAACTTCAGGAAAAACAAAAGCTACCTGGGAAAGTCACAACAGAAGCACTGCTTCAAATCAAAACGTGGTCATTGGGCCTCAAGAAGGAAAACTGAATGGATTCAATGTTACAGAAAAAGTAATACATAAAAGTTGGTAGTCACTTCTTAAGGAAGATATATTTCTTCTTATAATTAAAAACAAAAGATGAGCAATAAGGAACTGATGACAAAACATACAATGTGAAACAAATATGTGGTTTTATATTTGTATTCATGGTGCAATATTCTGATAAGATACAGTTTTCCATGGAATTGTCTTTCACAAGCAGAGAAGGTGTTGGCTAAGAATAATCATATTAGGCACCCTTGATAATTATATTTCTCTGTAAATTAAAATGTTTTCTTTGATTTGTAAATTAATCTGTCTTCTTGGGTTTAAATGAGTGATATTATGCGTCATTCTAAATGAGTGATATTATGCGTCATTCTAAAACACTAATTAGGTTGAATTTCTTGAGCCCAAAATATCTAGGCCCTGGGTGGGACCAAATTCACCTCTGCCTCTATTGATGCAACCAACTGTGGCATGAACCTTCTTTTGCAAAACCAACAACAGACATCTCTTCCAGATAGTCTGAGACAAGTTCCCAAAGGCAATACTACAGGATGCTCATCACATTTTTCCATCTTTTAGAAAAAAAATTTTTTTAAATAGAGAAAAAAAGTTCCATTATCAAAGAATTTGGGAGACATAACATGCTTTTGAAACATCATAGTGAACATTAGCTTATTAATATCTAAAATTTCAGCATTAATGGCCAAACTTATCTTATTGCTTTTTTCTGACACAAATATGTTCATATTTTATAACTAACCTTGAGAAAGAACTATTTAGAAATAACATACAGGAATCTGTATAGTGAGACATTGCCATTACATAAACAAAGATTATAATTATGTACCTGGATAATTTATTTATTTTGAATCAGGATCTCTGAAAGAAGTGAGGAGCTACTTTTGACATAAGTTATAAGCATAGACCTAGTGAAATTTATAAAATTTTATCTCTAATAAGTCTGTAAGTATTAACCCATATATCTGGTTTATCCAATGTAGTACAACTGGTTAATTGGTATTAAAGAAGAACTTTGAGTATAATAAACATTTTTCTTTGATAAAATGTGAGCATGTTAAGGAAACATAGGCATATGAATTTCTTTGTATTTGCAGTTTCCTTGAAGGCAGTGTTCCAGAACATGTGGTGGGTAAGGAGAAAGAAATACAAGAAAAGATTTTAAAGGTTGAGTTTGGTACCAGGGACTGAGACTCTGTGACAGCCTAGGGTAAGCTGTTTCCTTACCAAGCTCTTCCCATGCACTGGGAAAACACTGCTGCTATAAAGTCTTAGCTGGTATGAATTGCCTGCTCCTCATATAAGCTTGTAAGTAGTGGGAGTAAAGAAGGACAATGTAAAAATGATTAAATCATATGAGTATTAACTGTTCTTTTCCAAGCACTAACAGAATTCATAGTATATTCATCTTAGCTCTTTTATGTGTACATACAGGTACACATAAATTTGTAACTTTTCCTTTTCCCTGATCATTTTTGCATATCTATATCTGGTAATCTAAGCAACTCTTTTGAAGATAACAGTATGAAATATAACAACCATTGTTAAATTCCTACCATCTTGTTTTGAAAGCCGATATTATTGTTTGGAAGGTTTTGTTGTTCTTGTTGTTGTTGATCTCTTTTGTTTTTTGTTCTTCTTTTCTGTGTTTTTTCTTTTCAAAATAAAAAATATAATGTAGTTATATCAATACTGAACTTGTATGTAAGCTCTTCTTTAAGAAAAATGTTTTAAATAATTCCCTCCTGCATTTTTTCCTTCCAAATTTTAAGTCTTCTTCAAGTATTAATACAGTATCAAATCAGAACTCCTAGGATTTCAATTTGACTTGGTCTTGAATTCAGACAGAGTCTATGTCTTTGACTTTGATTGCGTGGTGCTTGCATAACATATAGGGAACCTATAGACTGTATAAGGAAACACTGATTAGAAGAAATTGACTTGCTCAAGAGATGAGACCGAATTCATCCATCAGAAGATCCTACCCTCCCACATAACTGGGGTCCTTCTCTGTAGATGTTTGGTAGAGGCTTGGTGAAGAACACCTTGCAAAGAATGGGACTCTCCTGGGATGTCAGTTTGCTGTGTTCACCTTCCAATATGTGGAAATCACATTACTATAGTTGTTTGATTGAGAGGGCTGAGATTCATAGTATGTCACAGTCTATATATCACCTTATTGATACCATATGAAATTAAGAAATTATATGAGTTAGAAAAGAAACACAAAAGCAAAACAGCAGCTGAAAGAAGTGCCCATTTAACATTCAATCTCATTATTTTTCATTTACATGAAAAATCACTTATTTACATCTTTGGTGATCTCTTTTTAGTAGGTTGATCCACCTTCCGTGGGAGATTAATTTTTTAAAATCATAGCTAATATTTATTGATTTTCTTATGGAAAGTTTTATGTCTTTTATTAAGGTAGAAAGAAGTCATATTCACTATTTGCTATGGATTTGAAGGAAAGAAAAATTTGCTAATTTCATAGTCCATGCTAATGAAACAATAAAACAATTCTTTAAATTCAGAAGATAAAGAAGATGTGCCTTGGCTTTCAAAGATTTTGCATTTTCTTCTAGTGGACATTTGTAGGACAGACTATTACAGGCGATTCAGTGGCTACTGTACCTGGTTTAAACATAACGCTATGTTCACTCAGATTTCTTTTAGGCTATAGACACATGGGCCAGTGCTTATTTTCATGGTTGATTTAATCCATCCCCTCTGCCAGTGTGGGGATTATTCCCTACAGTTATTCTCCAGTGATCTGTCAGTTCAGATTAAAAAAAGTTAAGTGACAAAGATGCGGTGGCTGATTCCTTTAGGAGGGCTAGGAGGCTGGAGTGTGTAGCAAGATTTCTTTTTAAGAATCTGACTACGTTCTTCTCTTTTTAATTTCCCTCCTATCACTACAAACCTTTCTTATCTAGGCTGAACTTTAAACTCCCTAAATGGGCAATTCAATTCTGTTTCCAATACAACAACTTCAGAGTTGCTGAAAGCTTTATAGTTCTTACTTCATTGGCTCTTGCTTATTTTTTGAGAAGAGGAGATAGTGTGCATTTCCTCTTGCTTTACAGATGAAGAAATTTAAGACAGGATTCCAGGACCATGTGTATCTTAGCTTTGCTCAACCTTCACAATAAATAATAATACTTCCCTTAAGCTGCCTCTGTTTTTATAATTGGAGATATGAGAAGTGAAAATGTCCCTTGCAAGATTTGCAATTCTAATCCAAATTTTGGAAAAGAAATTTGTTGTAAAATGCTTTTCATCATGTAGCAAAGTGTTATTCATGTAAAACGTTAAAAGTTATTCATATGACAATATAGATATTGTTGCTACTCTCATTTCTAGTTTCTCTGCCCATCCCTGCAGTTGAATTTTTTAGTAATAAAATAAATATTTTGCATGGATTATTTGGTTATTTTGTACTGTTATCGAATTCATTTTAAAGACTTTCATATGTTCTAAGTTAGAAAAAAGGCAAAAACAATCACATTACTACAAGAAGAAAAAGAACCTGGAGAATACATAAAAACCAATAGACACTGGAGTACTCACAAGGGTGAGATGTCACATAGTCATATTATGTATGACATAAAGGCTTTTGCAAATATCTCATGGATTTCTGCAATACTGGATGATCTTTTTATGGGAAGTAAGAGTATTGTCGGATGCAATGAAGATAAAAGAGACTATCACAGATGTATTAGTCAGGTAGGTTAGGTTATGCTTAGTAACAAGCAATCTTAATATACAGTGACTTAGTCCAACAAAATTTTTTCTATGTCATAAGTCAGCAAGGGATATACTCATTTTAGGCATTTAGGAACATAGTCACTTAGAGACAAAGCAGTCACTTCCTTCAACATTGCTAAGGTGATGCCAAAAGGAAAGTGAGTTGTACAGGGTGGAAATTAAATTCTCTGGCCTAGAAGTAACATGTACCACTTTTCCTACTCATTCCTTGGCCAGCAGTAGCTGCATGGACCACTCAATCACAAGGACACTGAGAAGTGCTATGCTATTAGATATGAGACATGGGGATTACCAGAACAGTTTGGGGAACATCACTAATACCTCATTAATGGCATCACACAGCCTTACAGAGAGTTTCTGTGTTTATTACTTTTTTCTTCATTGTCATTTCCCCATTGTCCCATGTCTGGATCATTTAAAGAGGTTAGCGGCTTCTAATCTCTTACTTTCCCCACTCTCTCTTTCATTAAATCAACTACTGCTACTAAGTCACATGCCAAGTGCCCAACTGCCACCAGAGTGTCTACATCGCAGGTGGGATTATCCCATTGTTTTTCAAAAGAGGTGTATGATGGTTCCCGTAGGCCAGAGTTATACACATAGACTTCAGCACAGTATTGGAGAACAGGTGCAATCTTGCTCCAACCCACCCTCCCAAATACATCCTGATCACTTTAGAGGAAACCTCTGCTTCCAGTTCAGAGGGAGAAGCTGGTGGTGGGTAGCTACACACTACCAGCAGACAGGGATGCCCACTGCCATATTAATGGAAACAGACTTTTAAAAAAGTTCAAATTGGTTGACAAACTTGAAAAATCAGTAGACCATCCTTAAAATACGCACTATTTTTCTTTTAAAAAAAAATCCAGAAGGTGTGGCAACATGGCTTTGTATGGGAACTGGAGCTGAGCTGCAGATACCCCGCCCAGCTGGTCTGGTTCCCTTCAAGCCAGCTCTTCTCTGCACTGCCATGAGGGGACATCATGCTATGCCTTGAGCTACAATTAGTAATGTTCCCCTGGTCCCTTCTTTCACCAAATAACAGGCCATAAAAGGAATCCATCACTTATTCAGGTGCTTTGCTTTGTTTATTAAATCTTCTTGCCCTCTCCCCATAACTTGCATGCAGTAGCTGTTCATTAAATACTTAGAAATGATATGACATAAAACTGTAAGATGACTGGTCACTTGTTAATTTTATCTTGGTTTTTCAAGGTTGAGCTCACAACCTTGTGCTTGCCAGGCAGACAATTATGTCACTGAGCTAAATCCCCAGCCTTGTTTTTTGACCTAACATGCTTCCTATACTTGCTTTGGTCTGATTCACAAAAGGAGTGATTCTGTGGGAGAATTCTGGAAGTTATAGAGACCTGCTGCTCGGGTGCTTTGGTCGCCACTTCCAAATCAGGTGACCTGTGAACATGCGAGCAGCTGCAATTAACTTTGCAGAAGGCTGCAGATTTATTTTGTTTTAAAAGTCATACTCAGGTATTACTCCTCTTTCAGAAATAACTATGCAGGCTCAGCTAACCACTATGAGGCAACAGGACCCATGTCCTGAAAATTCTGTACGATAATTTTGTTTCTGAAGCAGCAAGTTATTAAAGGAAGTTGATGAAGACATAAAGATTTAGCATTTGAAAGTGTGCTCTGGGAACACATCATGCAATATGTATATACAACGTGGTCAAAGAGGAAATGACAAGCTTACAAATCCCTCAAAGGTTATCTGGATAAACAGAAAAGTGCTTCAGGTGAGTCTGAGATGGACAGATTAAATCATAATCTTAGAAGAGTGAAAAATGTCATCCCAACCCAGACTGACCCACATTCCACCCAATCCGGGGAACAACAGTAATAGAGCATATGGATTAAGAGGGTTTGAGTTGAAGGTCAAGATTTTAGTATGTCTAGGCGAGCAGGATGTGAAAGTCAGCCAGGCATAAAAAATGTGCTGCCCTGTTGAGCCAGTGGTGGTGGAAGGAAGGGCACAGCTGCAATGTGGATGCGGGGGCTGCATGGCTCAGTTACCATCCGCTCTGTCCAAGGCCACACTGCGCTCCTGGCCATCAGCAAACACAGGCTCTGTGCACAGGGAGGTGGTGCATGGGTTGCAGGAGCACAAGTTCACAATTATGCAGGTGGTGAAATGATGCTTATAGATCCTCTTTTCTTATAATGCATTGAAGCATTCAGTATCGACCCTGAGCAGGTTCCAGTGGACCCGATGAGAGAGGGTGAGAACTTGAGATTTATGGCAATCTAACATTTCAAAGACATCAGTTACTCCTTTCATGAAGTTGTTCATATTTGTGTTCCTGGGCTGTGATAATTGTCTCCCTGCCTCTCCTGGTTCCTTCCCTGCTTCTCTTTCTTCATCTCCTTTCCTGTTTTTTTCTCCCCCATTTTCTTTCCTTGCTCTTTTTTATCCATCATCCTTCCTTACTCTAAAAAAAAATTACTAGGTACTTTTCATATACCAGAGAGTAACAGGGAGTTAAATTTATAAACATGAGTTAAATTTGAATTTTGCTTTCATATACTTCATTCTCATTCTGTCGGGGAAATCAGCCATGCAAATGCCTAGTGATATACAATGTGAAATGTTATCTCAATATTTCTGTTATACATTTAGGGTCTTACTTACACTTTCTGTTTCTCACACCAGAGATGCAATGTGATATTTACACATTCGTGTGTGCCCCATTTATTTCACAATGTGAAATGTAACAATACCTCTTCTTTGTCAATGATTTTCACTGTCCCCACACTTCTCTAAAATAAGTACCTATCCTCATCTTCCCATTAAGACTCTTCCCAAACAAGGCTCAACTCCATTTTCTGGTTTCAGCTCCTATCAGTCTCCTTCATATAAGCTCACATCCCACTTTAGCTTCTTGTCTATGGTTTCATGCTCACAGTACCTTTCACTCATAATTTGTTCCGATTTCTGAACTGGTCTCCCATTTTCTCTCTATCATGATCTTACACAGGTACTGCTAGACTTATGATGGGGTTATGTTGCAATAAACCCTTTAAAACTTGAAAATATTTTGTCAAAATGCCTAACCAGTCAAACATCATAACTTAGCCGAGATACCTTAAATGCACTTGGAACACTTCCATTAGCCTACAGTTGGACAAAGCACTCTAATACAAAGTGTACTTTGAAATAATGTGATGACTGTCTCAGGTAATTGAGTACCATGGCAGCACAGCACACTGTGGGGTGTTGACTGTATCTTTCATGATCAACTGGCTGACTGGGAGCTGTGGCACTGGGAGAAAAGACTGTCCCATGTATCACTACCCCAGGAAAGGTCCAAATTGAGAATTCAAAGCGTGATTTCTATTCAGTATATATTGCTTTCACATCAACAAGTTGCAAAATTGTAAGTGAAATAAGGTAAAGCTGGGATGGCCTGTATTTCTTTTAACAGTTGGCTTATCTTTTGGGCAGCCTCTGCTCTGCCCTTTGGCACACATTAGGTCAGCCTGGTTCTGGTGTCACATTTCTCCTTTATAGTTGTTAATTAAGCACACTGTCTTCCTTTAGAATCCCACTGTCCTTGCTCTAGGGCTGGGGTAAGCCTTTTAGGATCATGAATCCTCTGGAGAATCTGACAAAAATATATACCCTATTCTTCCAGATATGTTTATACTTATAACTTTCAAAAGGTCCCAGACTTCATTGAAGTGCATGCATGTTTGGGGGGGCTTCAAATGACTCAATGGTGGCATATAGCAGACACTACCATCCATTATTGACAAAGATGCAGAACTTTTTTAAAAAGTTATCTGAGAATTAGGTAGACATTTTAAAAATTCTTCATCTCTGTTATAAGGGAATAAGATTTAAAATTGCATTTTTTGAAAAATCTGATGGTGTTCTATGCATCTCACCTCCTCCTAGTGTAGGGACCCTTTCCCCTTTACTTCATGCCAAGCAACAGGGGCTCCTATGGATGACACAAGGAGCTGGTTGAATCCTTGCGACAGGGGCACACATCAGACTTGTGTTGGCCTTTTATTGGAAAATATCACAGCTCAAAGGCAGACTGGTTAGCTGCTCTCATGGGGAAACTGAAGACAGATGGTGGTTCTAGGGGTTGAAAGTTGAGGTTTGCATGCATTTTCTTGGGGCCAGAAGTGAACCATGTTTGTGAGACAGCACTGGAAAGGGGCATCTCAGACATTATCTGACAGATTGCTATGGAGAGGTCAGCAGATCCCAACAGAGACAACCTGACCTTAACCCTAACCCTAGAGGAGGTGCGTCACCTATCCCAAGGGACTTGAGGAGCTGGGATTGAGAAGTTCCAGAGAACCCACAAGAGTGTCCCCTAGAAAGAGTAAGCTATAAATACCTCTGAGTCCAGTGAGCATGAAGCTAGATAATGGCTGTGGCAGTCACTTCCTCATTTCCTTTTTTCCAAAGGGGCCAGATACTAAAGACAGGGGAAGAGGAACTGAGGCTTTAGGTGAGGGATAAAGAGAGAACACTGACCAACCTTTCCCAACAGCAGATTTTCTCCTTGCCACTTGATTGCAAGCAGTACTTTGTGGAAGGCGGAGAGAGGTGTGATGATCAACTAAATCTGTACCTTTCACTTAGAAAAGTGAAGCAGTGTTTGTATCAGGAGTGACAAAGGAGGCTGTGGGAGCTCCTTGAAGCCATCATTATTTGGCAGGAAAGCACCAGCCCTATAGAATGAGTTTATAGTGACAAGCCACATTTGCTCAATATATAGATCCAGAAACTTAGAGAAATTGAGCCTTGAGTTATTTTTCCTGAAGGCAGCTGTAGCTTCCTTTGCAGAACTTAAGAACCACTAGTTTTATTTTGTGTCTCTTCTCCTTTCTTTCTAGTGTCACCCTTGTGAGTCTAAGATTTTTGTGGGGTATAGTGGTTAGTTGCCATTTCTTTGGTAACATCCATTCAGCATTTAATATATATTGATAGAGTATAGAATCACAGAAGCTGTCAAATCTCAGAGTGTAGAGTGTTTACCCAGGACAGAAGTCTTTAACCACTGACTGGTTCTGGTCATCGCTTGTTAGGACCTTGTGCACATAGCAGGGGTAAGCAGTGGATGACTGAGGAAGCTTCATTTGTATTGTTAGCAGCTCCTCATGGCTCGCATCACCACCTGAGCTCCACATTCTGTCAGGTCAGCAGTGGTGGCACTAGATTCTTGTAGGAATTCAGACTCTACTCTGAACTACTCATACAAGGGATCTAGACTGCATGTCTTTTATGAGAATCTAATCCTGAAATCATTCTCCCATCATGAAAAAATTGCCTTTCTTGAAACCAGTCCCTGGTGCCAAAAAGCTTTGGAACCACTGACCTAGAATGTTTGTAAGATGCTGGTTTCCAGGTTTCATTTCTGTAGATCTTCCTTATCTAGCTCTCCAGTGGGCTGAGGAACCTGTAGACAAGTTTCAGATTCAGGAGTACCTGCTCCTTGCTTGGGAAGCACTTGTCTGTGCTGGATGCCTAAGATGCCACCAGCAGCCAAGTATCATTCTCACCATCAATACCAGTTTCATGGCATATGCATAGTCGGTATTTACAATCCATCAGGTAGTAAAAGGGTTATTATAAGAAAAAAGGAGGGAGAAAGACCATCGTAAATGCCAAGAAAGCCAAATTTGAGTCATGTTGCAGAGAAAGGGAAAATAAAGGTGAAATATTTAAGAAGCCCACCACAGAGACAGATGGACTTGGAGTTTGAGGATTCCTCTGCCAGTCTTCTGCCAAATGTGTATAAATCATACCTGGTGGGTCGTGGAACTCATCAAACTCAAAGTTACCTTAAATGATTTGTTCAAGTGCACACAAAATAAAAGGTAATTTGTTTATCTGTATATTTTGCTTGTATTATGAATCAATAATGACCTATGTACCAAGGAGAATTTTTTATTGACTTACAATTCCAGAGCCAGTTCTATACATATTTAAATAGTTAAAATTCTTATAAATAGAATATATGGCTAAATGAGTGAAATCATCAGAAGGGCTTCCAAAAGTTTCTTAAAGAAATATTTTTTTCTAAGATAATACAAGCAAATGAAAAAAAAAGTCCCTATGGTAATTTATTATGCCTTAGCTTTTGATCATAAATTATTAAACATGAAAAATATCATTGGCACAAAAACTGAGTTGTGTATATATCTTCATCTGTTCAGGCAATACGCATGTACTCACTGCTTAGTGCTATGTTCAGGCACTGTGATGACTTCCAAGCAAGTTTTGAACAGTGAAGAAAGAAAGGCATTCACATTAGATTGGACTACAGCTTTCTCTGGGTGTGTGCAGGCTTTTTCAAATAACTGACATCCAGCGCCAATCACACAGGCCACTGATTTCTAGTTCCAGCCAAGTAGGATCAGTTTTACATGCTCCTGAATTAGAGGATCCATCGGAAAATTTTTCTGCTCCCAATGCATTCAAAACCTGATAAAACAACTCAGGGCCACCTGCTTCCTTCTTGGATAGGAATGATTTGCTGCAGAGAAGCAAGTTTAGAAGAAAGAAATTCCTGCTCTGGAGTAAAGCACCTTGTTTATCCTGAGAGAAGAAGGTGAGCTCCTGATCTCTCCTTTGGAAGGACAGCAGATTCTTCCCTCACAGTAATGGGCAGTAACTTCACAGCAATGGGAAGCTTTTGAAGGCTAGGGCTATGCTTGTGTATGTACATTCTGAGTTTTGCCTTTCATTTATCAAGTGAACTAATTTAGAGAATAAGTATTCAGAATGACTCAAATTCACATTAGCCAGTATTTTCTCCTTTATTAGTAGGCAGTTAATAAAATCAATTTATATTTGGAAATGAATAATTACAAATTTGCATCTTCCTCCAGCTATAGCAAAGTGGAATAATCAGATAGAGGCATCTATCTTAGAACTGTCTTAGAAATGTACAGCTGCGCACTGCATGATGGCTTTCTAGTCACTGATGGACCCACGTGCATGGACCCACAGCGTTCCCTCAGATAACAGCACCTAGTGGTGGGTGTAGCTAGTTGAGTCTCTGTAAGTACACACTGCATTTGCATATTGATGAGACCACCTACTGGTGCATCTCAGAACATACCCTCATCATTATGTGATGCACCACTATACTTTGAAGAAGCCCGAGATCCAAGCTTAGCAAGATAATTAAGAAATCTAAAGTCTTTCAGAGGAGTCTATTCACAGAGCTGTGTGCTAGACCAATTTAGGTGATCCTGCAGTCCTAAGTCTTACACGGAAAATAACTCAGAGAAGCTTGCAAGTGTGTGGACTGGTTGGTGTCTCTAGGCCTGATTCTACCTTCACCCTACAGTGTCTGGCTCAACCGCTACCATCAGTGTGCACTGGGAAGGGAGGCAAGCTTGGTTTCTGGGTTATTTCTCAGCCACGTTGCTAGAAAGCCTAAGCTTCTGCTATGTGGTCTTCTTATCTGGGCGCCTAGATCCATTGGGGAATGGTACTGAGTGCAGCTCTGAATAAGATCACAATTATACTTTGTTAGTAGTAGGATCATAAGAAGAAGGTCAGTTCTCTGGGAGGCTGAGGGAGAAAGGTTGCAAACTTGAGTCTAGTTTAGATAAATTAACAAATTAGAAAATATAAATTTTAAAAGGGATGGGGATGCAGTTTACCATCAAGGCCCAGGGTTCGATCTTTAGTACTCTAAAAAACAAAACAAAAATCTAAAAGGTGTTCCCAATACTAAGTCTGTGCTAGTATTCAGGGGGTCACCAGTAGCAAGATAAACCCAAGCTTGTAAGCTCAGTGACTGGAATGGTACTGAGTCAGCATTTAAAACAGGAAGACTAAAAAGGTAACATGTTGAATCTGGAACCCTGTCAATGGATGGAAGCAGGCTATTTCTAAGATTTCTTCTACTACTATTATTACTGTTACTACTGTTGTTGCTACTATTACTACTCTTTTTTCCAGTATTATTAGAACATAGCACTTAATAGAGCTTCAACTCAAGAACTCCTTAGTTGGGTCTCAACCAACCCCTCTCACCTTCACTGGAAAGATTTTCTTACAGAATAGATATATTAAAAGGATTAAATAATACCAGTCAAATTATTATGTCAAACTGTAGGTATTTTGTCTATGAAATTAAAGTTTATTTCCTCCTGATGGATGTGAAATACTGAATGTAGCATTATTCATAGAGAACACAGAAAGTGTTAATTCAGTCTTTTCCTTCCTCCAAATCCAGTGCTATTCTTGTGACTAGAGACTCCAACCTGGACAGAAGTGAGCGACCTAGGAGAGAGTGGGGAAGTTTGAACTGCAAAGGGGAAGAGAATAAAGAAAAATGAAGGACCTGGGTGTGGCCCCACAGGCTTCTATTCCCATCACTGTGAAGCTAAGGGAGAGGACTGCAGATTTGGAGCCCAGCCCAGCAATTTAGTGACTCAGCAAGACCTCATCTAAAAATAAAAATAAATAGATTTATTTTTTAAAAAGGAGCTGGGGATGTAACTCAGTGCAAAGACCTTGTGTACAATCCCCGCTACTGCAAAAAGGAGGAGTAGATGGAAGGAAGCCTCTTGTCCTGAATAGTAGGACTTCATGGTTCTGGGATCTATGATGTGTGGCCTTTAGGATGAGAAAACTTACTGCAGGAGGCTGGAGAAGAGAAGAACTGTGTCTAAACCAGTGGGCATCTATTTTTCTAATAATACAGAATCATCAGTCTGAAAACATGAAGTAACACTACCAAAAACTTTACTGATATTCACCAAGCGTGTAGTTAGATGTCACTGTTAACCTCCTGCCATCCTGACAGAAACCCCAATGACCAGCCAGCCACACGCCAGGCCAGGAAAGTGACCTTAGAGAGTGGGAGCTTCTGTGGAAAATGAACATTGTGGATGTTAAGAAAACATTTACAAATGGAAAGAAGATTCTCACCATAGTTTTACAAAGCTACAACAACAAATTGTCCTCCAAAATCCAGAGCTGTACATCACTCTCTCCCCTCAGCAGTGAATGGGACACACAGATCTTTCTCTCTAAAGCTGTAAACCAGGATACTAAAACTGACGTTGCTATAAATCTCAGTCACGGAAATGTCCCCAAATACAGAGAAGTGTTGTGCTTAAGACCACAGAGGCTTGGGGTTTTTTCATTTTAATCACCTGAAGCTTTACCCAGACCATGTTTAGAAAGGGCATCAAGTTCAATGTTTCAAAACAAAGAAACTTTTAAAAAGTTGTTTCTTTTAAAGGTTGGGACTTGATTCTCAACCTATGGGCTTAATAGATGTATTTTTAAAGAAAAAAATTTTGTTTTAATTTCAGAGCTTCAGATCTCTCTGAATTTTTGCTATAATTTAATTATGCATAATATAAAATAAAATCAAGATAAATTTAGGTCCCAATTTTTTTTAGCCCACTTTATTTTTTAGTGTAAGGATAAGTGTTTTAAATTTTGACAGTTGCTTTGAAAGGTACTACAAAGTTCACATCTTGCCAGCTGGAATTAAGAAAAGTAATCACCATACAAAACATAACTATTAAGAAAGTAATAATGGTAGAACAGAAAAGCAAACAAATGAAACATTTGTTTCATGCTCTTTCTTATAACTCCCCAGTGAAAATGCGCCTTCTCACCAAAATGTCTAGGCTAACTGAACTCTGTAGAATCTTTAGTTCCTTCTAGTAAGGTCCTTTAGCTTTACTACATGGAAATACAGAATTTTTCTTCAACCAAGAACTGGGAGATATTGCTTGGAGATCATATTAATGACAATTTTCAAAAGAAATAGGAAATGATCTGCTTAGTCAATTACGGTAAATGGATTTCTCCTGTTCGAACTACTGCACAATTGTAAATCTCTTTAAGAAAAGCCAGTTAGCCAATTCTGCAGGGCTCCTATCCACCAGGAGGGCTGTAATTCAGAAACTGGGTGAATCAGCCAGGGACCTGCATGCAGGTCAGGGGTACAGTTCTTGGTCTCAAATGGAAATGTCTGCAAAATACCATCTCACCTGATGCAACAGCGGAGACAACACCTTTCACGTGTGCACAGCATCTTACCATCTCAGAAGAATATGAGGATTCTCTGGACTAACTCCCCTATGTGGGGGGAGTTTTTTACTTAGGGTCCCTGCCAGAAAATATACAGGATGCTTGTCATAGACTCCCTTGGCAGCGATGCTTAGGTTTTGTAAGGAGGCTGATTTTAACATTACCTCTCACTGTAAGATGGTTTTCTTGGAAAATGGAAACTCTATGGTATAGGTGTCCAAATTACTTTTCTGTAAGCTTTTTGACATTTCTTCTAGAACATTTAAGGTCAATTAACACTAAGGCTAAGTATTCATCAGATTTTCTTAATAAGATTTGGTTTCCAGACTTCTGGAAGCACTGTTCATATCACTCTTTATCTTGAGTTCACTTTGGCTTAAAAATATTAAAAGATGATGGGAAGTGATGGACTTTTATCCCAAGAAATTTATTTATTCACCCAATAAATATGTGACTATTTTCTATGTTCTATGTATCATTCTAGGGATAAAGAAAGACAACTAATAACAGTTTGTGTCTCAAAGAAATTATATTCTAGCTGCTGGAGACAATAGAAACAAGATACATAACAAAAACAGAGTATGTTAGATGGTGATAATTCCTAAAGAGAAAATCCAAGCAGAGAAGAGAAAAAGAAGTTATGAGGATATTGACTTTTAGATAAGGTAGCAAGGAAGCCTCCATATCCATGAGGTAGCAACAAATGGGGTTAGGGAATGATTTTCCAGTTTCCTGTGTTGGGATTCTGGTCCTCAGTGTGGTTGATGTTAGAAAATGAATCTTTAGGAGATGGGGCCTAGTAGAAAATGATGTCTTTCAGGGGTAGCCTTGGAGAAGATAAATGCAGTGCCTGTGGAATTCTGGTCAGTTCCCTTGAGAATAGGTTGTCACAAACCTGCTTCCTGGCTTGCCATGTGAACCCTTCCCTACACACCTCTGCTGTTGTGATGCTGTTTCCAGGAGGTCCTCACCAGGTGCTGAATGGACCGAGCCACTGCATCTCGAACTTTCAATCTTAAACACTGGGAGCTAAGGAATCTTTTATTCACCACAAACTTCTCAGCCTCAGATATTTTGTTATAGCAACAGAAATGGAGTAAGATACTTCTCAAGCAGTTCTCCTCACCTCTCTGCTAAATGGAAGCTGGAGAATACAGAAAGATGAGTGGGGCCCATTTCATAGGTGGGACAGGAGACCTCTGCCAGGGCTTCTCCCTTGGTGGCTCTTGGATCATGTGCTTTCATTCAGTGAGCTCCACAGTTTTGGCTCTGAGTGATGACAACAGTCCTACTTTCCTCCTGGGCTGGGAGCACAAACCAGTATGCTGTGTAGGTGGAATTTCACATTATCTTTCAGTGTCACAAAGCGTGAATGGACCTCTGGTGGTGTCCTCTTAATTTTAAAAAGATTTGGTCTTGTTTCAAGGGAACAGCACCTTCATTTTGATATACAAGGCAATGACAAATCATTTTCGGCAATACCAAAGAATTTGGATTTTCAACTCAAAACTGGTTGTGGAAATAGGATTATTTTATTAAGCCTTCTTATGGACAATGATTTCCTTTATGTTTGAATGTCTTATGCAATGAAAACTTATGTATAAACCAGTAAGGACGTGTCCCTTCCAAGCCTTAAACACACAGCTCTTTTTTCTTCAGTGTGTGTAATGCACTGAAACTAACTTTAGCTACTTTTCAACCTTGGAAAGTTTTTTTTTTTTGTTTTTTGAAGATTTTGATCTGATGCACAGATCTGAAAGGCTTCCCATCCTTCACAAGATTTCTTTTTCTTTTTCTGCTCATTGTAAAACACTGTGAAGTATTGGTTGTGGGCCTCTCTACTCTGGATTGCCCTAGATTCAGGGAATTCAGAACTAAGGCCCAACAGTCACCTTACCTTTGCCTTCCCCAAGGGTTACAACAGTCTTTTGTTATGTGATCACATCATCCAAAAGAGCTAAATTCTCCACCGCTTATCTGCTATTTTACCCGCAAAGCCCTCTTTGAAGTGTAAGAGGCTCTGGCACAGAGAGGCCAGACACAGTGCAGGAGAATTAGGCCTTGTGAATTTACAACTACAAACCCGCATATATGTGCACCTTTCTTATCTGTGAGGAAAAGTTTAAAAGGCCACAATTTAGTTACTCAATGGTGCCTTCTGGAGGAGCCATGCAGAAGAAAAGAGTGTGAGCGCTTCCATTTATGTAAGTCACATTCTATGTCATGTCATCAACTCGTATATGGTTGTTGGATAAAAGCCTCCATTGTACAGGAAAGATAACCTTGTAAAAATGACAAGCATAGGCTTTCTCTGTGTTTTATGCAATTAAAATGTTAACCTTGACATTATACTAGTTCTTCGGGTTTCTTTATATGTCCTTCAGTTTGCAAACCTAAGGGGGAATTTTATTTTATTTTATTTTATTTTATTTTTGATGTGTAGTATCCACAGTAAGGTGGTGTCTTTCTAGCTCGCATCATCTTCATGGATAGCTACGGGGATCGGCTGACCCTGTCAGTGGCTGTGGCTGCTGCCTGGGATTTCCTTCATCATCTCTAGTCATTCATTTCTTCTAGAAACTTCTTTTTCTCTTCCTGTTCTATCCTGCCTTTCCTGCTACTGAGTGGTTAGAGAATGGAAGAAGGGAGAGACAGGACAGAGTGAAGGCTGGTCCTTACCAAGTGACACTGGTTGTAGAATCTCTTGTAACATCTCCTGCAGTGAGGGTCCTGCATTTGTCCTTGAAGAAAATTTCTTAGATTGTTTCAAAGCTCTCATTTTTCTCAAATGCAGTTCAGTCTCTTTCATATTCCATATTCTGTGCCCGGCATCCTTTCCTGCATTCTTATGTACATGGTGTGACTGAAAACGTGAATGTTTAAATTTTAAAAAGTTCTGTACATTTCTGTGGATGGCATTAAAAACTGTCTCCTTCCCTCACCACGTTTATCCATAATTCTCACCACTTTCTAAAGGAGTGTTGGAAGTCTTTTGTCCTGGATGTCTCTAGTTATGCTATCTTGGCTTCTTGGATACATTGAATGGATTCAAAATGTTTCCCTTTCACGTTGGTCATTTTGACTGTGGGGAAGTCTTACAGTGACAGAGCCAGTAAATAAGGCGAATGAAGACACAGTATAATGTTTTTATAAATCTGCCTTTCCTTTAGATGGCACGTGGTAGCAGCATTCACCATATTTTTTATTATACCCTTAGTGGTTGATACATTGTGTCCATCGAGAAGTTTAGTTGTTTAACCAAGAAACTCAGCAGGAAGTCAGGGTTCTTACTTTGTAAACAACCTCACACATCCTCATCCTGTGCAAGAGGAGGGTAGGGAGATGGTGTCAGTGTTACACTCGCCTGGGTGGGGGGCGGGGGGTAGTCTGTTTACAAAAAGGGATAAAAAGAGGCTTGTTCTCCTCTCTTCTGCTCATGCTGTTTTTGCTGTCTTCTGCCACCTTGAACTGTTGTGTCTGTGCCATGCCACCTTGCCTTGGAGTCAGTTGATTATGGACTAAAACCTCCACAAACTGTGAGCAAAATAAACCTTTTATTTTTTAATTTTGGGCATCAGGTATTTTATCTCAGCAATGAGAGAAAAGTAACCAAGATGCACCTATGAAGACAAGAAAGAGAATTCTGAGAACTGTTCCAGAAAATGGCAAAAACTATGAGATAAGTGTGTTTGATGCAAAATGGAGTATTTTGAAAGAAATTAATGGTAGTGTGCTTTTTACTGCAATAAATGAAAAAAATTAGTCACAGCTTTTTCAACCACTTCTTATATAATAGTATTTTATTTTTTATTTTGATGTTTTTTATTGTATCCAATATATAGAAAATGTTATATAAAAACAATTTAAAAGTTATTTACCAGATCTTTGTAATCACTGCTTATTTTATGCTTCTAGGATCTATTAAATTGAATATTAAATTTCCTAGGAAGAACTACATTTGTATTAGTTAATAAAATGTAGTTGCTAACAGCATATTTATCATGGTCTAAAAGTGTATCAATGCAAACATCGATGAATTAATGAATAGATAAACCAAAATGTGGTATAGCTACACAATGGGGTGTTATTTGGCAAAGAAAAAGAATGAAATACTGATAAATACTACATCATGGATGACTCTTGAAACCCTTTGGCTCAGCAAAGGAAGCATGTCATAAAAGACCACAATGGCTAACTCCACTTACATGAAATATCCAGAAACGACAAATGCAGAGAGATAAAAAAGTAGATTGTGGTTGCGTTGGGTTGGTGAGAAAACAGAATGACCTCTAATGGGTACAGGGTTTCTTTTATGTGGAGTTTCCCTTTTGTTTATTTTTGTGCTGAGGTTTGAGTCTAGGGCCATGTGTGTGAAAGGCAAGTGTTCCACGACTGAGCTATGCCCCCAACTTCTAGAGTTTCTCTTGGGGATTAGGAAAATGTTCTAAAGCTGTATTGTAGTGGAGGTTCAAGGATATCTTATTTTTATCCACCTAAGAGAAAAACAAACAACAGGACGAGTGACATGGAAGGTGATTTCATGGCTGCTTGCAAGCAGTAACATCCTCTTAGAAAATCTCATGAAGGTGTTGTGTGGAATGCATGCAGCAGACCCCTTCAAAGCCCCTGGGAGAGACCTCACACATTATGTCTACCTAATGTGTTTTACTGAGACTCTCTCACTCCAGTTGGCTGTGTCTATTGTTTCTTTCCACTTTGGTTTCCATTCCTGCCCCTATCTCTGACACTTCCTTTTGGCCAACTTATACATGGAGTGGTTGTCAATGTTTATGGGAAAGATGAGTTTGGGATATATTAGTACAGGCTTAGTGGGATGCCTTTACGTGGTTTTCTGTTTCTTCCATGAACCCTTAGGTTACTGCTAGGTATCACACGATACTCCTGCTATCCTTTTTTGTGATGTGGGCAGGGGTGTCCACCTCCCATGGCGGCTGTTTCAGTAGCACTTGGTTCTGTAGCTGGGTGAATGATGGGAGCAATCGTTGATAGAAGCCAGTCTGTAAAAAGTTCATCTAACTCTTACAGCTCTTTCAATGAAAGTAACTTGATAGAGATTCTTCTCAAATGTGACAACAATCCTGAAATATTATCAATTACAATATAGCTCTAAGAAACTTTTTAAAAGTTTCTATAATTAAAAAGATGAACTATGTCAAAGGAAACACTGAATTTTCTTTTAGTGATCTCTATAGAAATTTATTACACACATTTTCTGTCATGTAAAGATATAGTTGAATGGTGTTAACCAAAAATGTAAGATATATTATAGAGCATTAAAGATTATATTGGTGGATTTTTTGATGTTGAGGGCTATTCCAAGTTTTACATTTGTAAGTAGCTGTGAGTTGCTTGATTCTCATAAATATTAATTTTAATACATAATTTTAAGTTCTTAATTTTACCTCCCTTTTTTTATAAAGACAGTTTCACAGGTTATATTGGCTTTCAGCTCTGCACCCTTAAATCTGCCCCATAGAAAGAATACTGTTTCATTGAATATTAACTTAGCAAAAAGATGTTTTCTAAAAGTGAGTTGGATGTCAGTTACTTTAAGTGTACATCAGTGTTTTTAAAGTGTACGTTAGTATTAGGTATATATTAGTAACTGAAGAAATAGATTTCTGAGGGCATTCTAGAGCTTAAATCAGTATCTCTCACATTCATCATTTTTAAGGTATTGGACAGCCAATGTTCCCAAATAGCTCATCAAAGACGGATTCCACTGAACTTCTTACAACAGATCCTTCTAAAATTCTCACCCAAAATCAGAGCTGAAAATTTATGAAGGTAAAGAAAATTTAAAACAAGACCCAGGAAATAAAACAACTATCTTAACTCAACTTGAATGGAAACAGCCAATTAACAGGTACTTGGGACACAAAAAGGGGAAGCCATCAACTCCAGTTTGGACAGAAGTCCCCACTCCATGGATTGCCATGAAAAACAATGCTCCATGCATGCTGGGTACATACACAGATAGTGTTCTTTTTGATGGAGGAATCCTCGGCTTTTGGTGGTCTGTGGAAAATTCTAAATTGATGGCCATGTTTTTAAAATTGAATTAGATATTCAGATTAGGTAGTGATCCCAAAGATAACTCTGAGTTAAAAAATCTTGAGGCAATGATTAGTACAATAGATGACAGAATGCATTCTAGAAAGTGGTGTCAGACATAAAAGTCTCACTTGGCATGTTGGCAGTGCTGTAATAGTAGTAGGTTGATGTGGTTGGCCAAGTATGGGGACTTGGAGACCTGGGTTTAAATCTCTACTAGTCACTGAGTGACCTTAGCTATATTACTCAGCCTCCTAAGCCTTCATTTCTTCATCCAGAAGCAAATTAATGGTACCAATCTGCAAGGATGTTAGAATGAAGAGTCTGTAGATAAAGTAGACACTGGCAGATACTCAAGGAGTGATAGCTACTATTTCCACTGTGGGTTTATGCCTTTGCTGTGGTTGGAAGGTCAAAGTCTTAGACTTATCAATAGTAGCTGCTTTTGTAACTAAGTGCAAGTTTATTTTCAACACTGTTAATTTACTGGCTACTGACAGGCTGGCACTTCTCATTGATTTAATGTGTTGAGTTCTTTTGATTTGTGAATCTGATTTCTATCTGTTGAAAATCTAGAAATTTTAAATATAGTTTATGTCTGTAGGATTTCATGGACTGAATTTTCAAATGGAATATTTCTGTCCATATTTAAGTATAGAGAAAAGAAAAAAAGAGAAAAGAAATAATAATAAGTGAAATTCTCAAAGGAAATGAAATTGAATAGTGTTCCAAGATAGTTAAAAAATTTACTATTGGATGCCAACAAAGAAAACTATCTATTGAAACTTTGAAAGAGTAAGTTTGGCTCACTTCCTTTTTCTTTTGTAAATACCCAGTGCAAAGCACACACATGACAACTCAAGGTAACAGTCTTCAAGATGTTCTTAGTGCACTTAAGAGCATCACCAAAACCTTGTGTGTTGTCCTACATTTCCAGGAGTATCATGTTGCCAATTTAAGTCAATGTTTCTCTTCTAGTTGTACTTGTGTGCTAGCATTGGAATCGCATGGCAGACAAGGAGGGGAAGCCTGCTAGAGGTGTCTCCACAGGTGAATATAGCACCTGAAAACCTTAGCATTTCAACATCGAGGGCTCCAACTACTCTCAAACACCAGGAGATAGGCAGCCAGTGGCTGTACATGATTGTACCATGACTGCAATGAGTAATCTGATTTATGTTGGTCATGTGTTAACCTAATAACGTGGTTAGAGTGCAATTCTTGTCTTTTCTAATCCTTTAAGAGTCAGAATTGTCATTCATTATACAGTAAGAAATGCAAAACTAGGGACATTATCATTACTAATTATAAATCCTCAAGCAAGTTATTTGATTTTATTAAGCCTTAGCTTTTTAAAGAATATGATGGTGAAGAATAACTTCTTAATAAAGTTACTGTAAAGCTTAAATGAAATGATACGCCTAAAGAGCTTATCTCAGCATCAAATACTCAACAAGGTTATTATTTTGGGTAAGACACATACTGCATTTCAGCATCATGAGAGAGTTGAAGAAAAAGGCATTAATTTTTAAACTGTAAATACATGTTATGAACTTGACTTGGCTGGGTAAAGATTAGCCCAAAGATATGAATCTCTCCTGCCTTAACATACTTAACTGAGAGATTTTTGGTTGCATGATATTCTCTTTGTATAATTCCAGTTTCTAGAATTTATTACCACACTGTCAGGGAGTTTTAGTCCCAGGCCTACTTTGGGGTCACTACCCAATCTAAGTATCTGACTGAATGCAGTCAAACTCTTTAGGAATTTGAATTTCTTTTCAGAATGCTAAACAATCCAGTAAAGTTCCTTTCAGATAAGAAAGTGCATTATTTGTGTGTATTCTGAACTTGCCTGTAGCATCATTTTTATGTGAATCTTTGGAACGAGAACTTCTGTCTGTGCCAGAGTGGTTTTTACTTATTATTCCAGAGGGCTGTTGAGTGGTTGTTTCCACCAGAATTGGATTGAAGGCTATTTCTTGATTTGTTTTCTCTTGTTTTTAATTGACTCGGTTCTGTAAAATCTACTATCTCTGAATTGGAATCAGAACTTTGGAGGTCTTGTGATACACGTACTTCTAAAATAGTAATGCGCACAGCTTTCATGTAGGAGTTAGTTGTGGTGAAATAGTTACCGTTAATAGATTTTCAGATGTCTGAGAGACCAGTATTACTCAAGAGATGCTGGTTTAAATTCTAAAATCTCTTAGACAATTTTTTCTGTAGTTTGTAAAGTTGCTCCTTTCACTTGATGATGCAGTCACCCTTTTTATTGATACATAAGACTTTTTTATATATTAAAAACACGTGTTAGTCTGTCATAAGCTATATGTTTAACTATGTTTCCCTGATTGGCATTTATTGATTATTTTAATATAAAGATCTTTAATACTCTTATGTGCCAAGTCCTTGAAGGTTTTCCTTTATAGATTTGTTTCCTTTGCTTTTACTTTTAGAAATGACTAACCATAATTGAGATGAGATAAATGTCATTGAATGTGTTTGTGCAAGGGGTGACATTATCAGGACTGGTTGAATATATTCATCTCATACCTTACAATATTTTGGATAGTTTGAAATAGTCTGAAGTGAATGATGGTAAGGGCTGAGTATAATAATTTTAGTAAGAAATAATAACATATGAAACAGTTAAAATGCAGAATGGTCAAAACAATAATCAAAAATCCCTCCCTGAGCCTTGGAGATCTGCTGACAGGGGACAGATATCCATGCAGACATGTCAGGAACTAAATCTGCCAAAGGGAATGCTTTTGCTGGAATTTAACCAGACCATGGAAGGTGTGAGGAATACCTGAGTGGTGACCAATTTTCCCCCTGACAAGGGCATTCCTTTGAACTTGGAGAATTTGCCATCGCCCTATTTTGCATCAGTTTCCACCCCTGGGCTCACCCCAATCCTGGAGTGCTAAGCTGAAGGTACCACTTCTTGTTACAAACACCCAGGCCTGCCGCTGGGCAGGACCCTCACTGAACCTGTGTTTTCCTGATTTGCAAATCTGTTTTGTGCCTGAATAAAATGGTTTTTACTTTTATTTTAACCTCATTTGTGATTTTTCTTGGTTCCCAGAAATAATAAAGGGCTGAACTAAGTGGTTTCATGTATTAGACTTCTTCAACCTGCACCCTCACCAGAAGAAATAATGACAAGGATTTATTTTATTTCACTCCTAACCCCTTTGCTTTCCTGTAAGTATACAGGTAGAAATGTTCATTCCTCTGTGTGCAGCTGGGTGAGATCAGACCATGGCTAGGTGAGACGTGCATTGCCACCCAAGTCCCCTTTGTGGCTGCTGAAGCTTTGCTCTCGTGTTTATTTAAGGTGAGGGCCACAGGCAGCCTAACCTCCAGCGCATCATTCCAACCAATTCGCTTGTAACACCATCGCTTTATGCTCCACCCAACAGTCTTGGGATGAAAAGACAGAGGATAAAAACACTCGCCATCTGAGAATGGTTTTGCTACATATCCATGTAACACAGCCAAGCGGAGGAACGAAAAGATAAAAGAGTACATGGTAGTAAAGGTGAGTGAGGTTTGTGTCGAAACGCTTGTTTCTTTTCCAAGCAGTACGCAAGCGTTCTAGTTTTCCATCTAGCGGCAGCACCACCACCACTTAGGAACTTGTCAGAGATGCAGATTTCAGGTTAGCTCCATCCTGGGTCAGTCTTTCTCACTCAGTAGTTACTGCATGCCCACTGTGTGTTCAGTTCTATACACCCTTCATGCACTCTGACTGCCAAAGGCTCTTTGGTGCTTAAGCTGCAAAGAAAGGAAATATTTCACCTATGTAAAACATAATTTTGGTTTTAGTCCAGGCTTTTGCTCTTGTGCATTGTTTCTTTCAAGTAAGACAGCTAGTAGTGAAATTCTTGTGCTGTGCTAATCACTGTGGAGCTCCCAGAGAATGATAGGATGTAGCCTCTGTCCTCAAGGACCTTCCAATTTCATCGAGACCCATCAAACACACAGGGAAAAAGTCCAAAGCAGTACACAGATTCACATCCAGGTGATTCTCCACTTACAATGAGTTTGTGCTGGAGCTATGTCCTGAAAAATCCATTGCTAAGTTCAAAATACTCTAAGTGAAAAATGCATTTAATAATCTTACCTAATGACCATCATCACTTCGCCTCTTCTCCCTTAAACGGCATCAGAAGACTTTTGTTAGCCTACGCTTGGGAAAAATCATCTTAATACAAAGGCTATTTTATAACAAAGCACCAAGTATCTCATGTAATTTACTGGACACCAGTATCCTCAAACCACTGGCAACACAGCACATCATGGAGTCTTGGCTATGTCCCCTCATGGCTGGGTGGTGCATGGGTGGCTGTAAACTCATTGCTGCTGCCTAGAATCACAAGTGAGTATCTACTGCATATTGCGAACCCAAGCAAAGGTCAAAATTCAAACTGAGATACAGGATTTCTCAATGTGTACACCTTGTGCATCGCTGTGAAGCGGAAAACCCTAAGTGAAACCATTGTGTGTGTGTGTGTGTGTGTGTGTGTGTGTGTGTGTGTGGTGGGGTTGTCTGTACAAAATCCAGTGATGTCAGCATGACACACTTAAAGAGTTTCTCCTTTTTCACTCAGTTAATTTTCAAATGATTATTTTTATCCAAATATTCCAACTTCGGAACAAAATGTACAAAAGCAAGAATGTGGGGGGAAATAAATGCCATCCTTAAAGGCTTGTAGTTTGGTATTGGGTTTGGTCCATTTGTTTTAACCTTTTTTCCTGGCCCAGGGAAGAACTATCCTGTGGAGTGTGGTAGTACACACCTGGGTATTGTGTTTGGGAGGCTGAGGCAGGAGGATTGTGCAGGTTTGAGGCCAGTCTGGGCTACCCTAGTGAGTTTAAGGCCAGCCTGGGCTATAAGTGAGATCTCAAAAAAAAAAAGAAAAAGTAAATAAGTCAATTAATCAATTAATGAATTAAAATAAAGCTTATTGGGCAAAATTTACCTTATAACTTTGAATTTGCATAGAAGAGCAGTGTGTGAAAACATGCAGATTTTCAAAAGAGGGAAGAAGATGATTTCTGAAAACTACAAACTGGAGAAATTCACTTCATTCTCATGCAAAACCCACCACTTATGTAATAAATAAGTACTTTGTGAATGCTTAAAAGGGAGCAGAGTTGGTAACAGAACTGGCACATACTAGGTACAAATTAAGAACGCTCCCACCTCACACACTAAGCTAAGAAACATATTAGCTTTGTAGATTTGGGGGAAGCTACTTACAAATTGCTATTATCATTTGGATATAAGCAGAAGAGTCAACAACAGCTCTCATGTGTCTGTCTAAGGCAGAAAAACGTAGGCTACTGGTGGCTTGATAAAGTTCATAAATCACTGAGCAAGCAAATCCAGAGGACTTTTTAACGGGGCAGCATCAACCCAGAGAGAGCTCTCTGATGCGCTGCCATGAACATCTGTACTTTACCGGCTCCTGCTTAATATTTTCATTAGTGGCTGGAGTTGGGCAGAGAAGCGCCTGTGACTGACAGAATGGGGGTGAAACAAGTTTATGACAAGATGGAAATGATGAGAAAAAGCCTGAAAGAATAAAATATAATGAAGACTAGTTAGCAATTGATGCGGTGGTGTAAAACCCATGCAGGGGCTCACAGATGCACACATGTGCCTCCACAGACTCGCTGGAGTGGGGATCCATGGGTAGCGGCGGGGTGCATTAAAAACCCTCACAGGTTCAGACAACAATGAGGAACAATGGATTCAACAGAAGGACTGGGTTGGCCAAAGCCGATTCGATCAATAAAGAACAGAGCCTGGAACAAAGGCTATAAAATCCCCCTCTGTGCACAGGAGGCCGGCAGCTCCTACTGGGGGTATTGTATTTGGATCTGGATGTCCTGATTTACTAGGGGCACTGTGAAGAACTCTGTCACATTTTCATGATGCTGGAAGACCTTGAAACAAATAAAACTCAAATCTCTAGAAAGGTGTCCGTTCTAATTTCACAGAGTAGCCAAGAAAGGAAGTCACAGGAGTCGTAAATGGGCACTGAGAATCACTTGTGGACATCTGGATGGTCTGGACAGCCATCGGTAAGAAGCAAAATGAAACAGCCCAAGAATCACAAAGGCAGAACTGCTCTACAGCATTTCGTCGAGATACAAACAGGGTACAGATTTGCCTATGGAATTATAAACAGCATCCCAAGGAAAATGACTTCCTGAAGTAGCAGTGAGGATGTTATGGGCTAAATGGTGCCCCTTGCCAAATTCAGACATCTAAGTCTTCAAGTGCCTAAGAATGGGGCTGTTTGGGGATAGGGTAAACGCATATCATTAAAGAACACATTCAGTTACAGTGAGTCATCAAGGTGGGGCCTAATCCAATGTGATTGGTGCCCTCAGAAGAAGGAGATGTCGGGGTATAGACACAGACAGAAGATGATGTGCTTACCGGGGAGGAAACACTTTCTACAACCTGAGGGAGGCCTGGGACACATCCCTTCCTTGGAATCCTCAGAAGGAGCCAATTCTGCTGACACTTGGAGGGTGTATCATCCCCAGAATTGTAGGAAAATAAATTTCTGTACTTTCTTGCCACTTGGTCTGTGATGCTTTGTGATAGCAGCGCTCGATAATAAATTCAGAAAGCAAATGAGGGCTGATGGTAGTGGCTGTCCCCTACCCTCCAGCGTCTTTCACCTTCCTTGAGGACTGGGATTAAGTCACCCACACCTCCCCCAGCACATCCCATTTCTCACAAGGCATTGTGGTGTCTCAAATCATCTTCCAATGTCCTTGTCACCTGCTTTTCCTTCCTCTGTGGTCTCTGGGTTCCTGTTCTTTAGAAGGTCTTCATTGCACACTTAGCTGAATTCTGGGCTCTACTTTATTTCTTGTTATGTGTTACTTTTTTTTTTTACTTGAGCCATGTAGAAGTGTAGGTTTTAGAAGACCAGATGCATTCATCTGTGCTCCTTGTAACACTGTTGTGATGGGTATAGTCTTACAGATGGGTTTGAGGATTTCATTAGCCACCAATGGTCATCACTGATTGGGAAACAGGGTAGGTGATGGACATTTCCTGGGCTTGGATGTCCTTTGTAGGGAATCAGAAATCAGGGAGATGCCAGGAAAAGACAGGCAGGCTGGCTGCTGCAAGGAGTCTCCAGGCTGATAGGGATGAAAGGACCATGACTGTCTGGCAGCAAAAAGCATGGCCCGAGGAATCTGCCTAAGGCAAGTGCCAGAGTGCAAAGTTAATCAAGCCAGGGCCCATCACTTTCTCCCTAGCAGAGAATTCTCCCAAGCCTTTCCTGCCAGAGGGACCCTAACATCTGCAAAGCCCACTTTGGAGTTGAATGAAGACCCATGTTCAGAAATAGCACAACAGCTGGGAAGATGGGCAACCTCTAAGCATTGTTTAAGCAAATCCCTTAAATCTGCAGTATTTAATTCTCATGACTTTTAGATTTTCAACTTTCAAAGATGAATGAAGCCTCTGCCACACTTGAAAGAATCCAAGCCCCTCATTACCTATTTAGTTCAAGTTTTCTGCTGGGCCTGCTGTGAAATTGACACACTTCTTACTGCTTTTGTTTTGTATATTTCAGAGTCTTTCAGCAATATCAAACCATGGGCACAATTCAGGGAATTGGGTTTATTAATTATTTGCGCTCCCTCTCTAAGTGGATCCAAATAGATCTTTACTAGATAGATGAAATAAATACACAGCAGTAGCCAAAAGCAGCAGCAGAAAAGATTGCCTGGTTATTCAAAAAGATGGGGAAAATATGAGCAGTAAGTGATGAAAAATTAAACTGCAAGTATCTGACAGGCCAGACTCAAAAAGTAGGCCAGGATGGTTTCATCTATGTTGGATCCTACTCCATGCTGCTGGGGCCAGTCCATGGATGGGACCACTCTCCTAGAGTTCTTTTTCTTTTAGTGACGCTGGGTATTGATGCAGGGTCTTCACACTGAGGTACAACCTCTAGTCTCATTTTATTTTATTTTGATTTTGAGATAGGGCCTCACTAAAAGTTACTGAGTTTGGCAGCCTGGGCTCAAATTCTCAGAGTGCTAGGATTACAGGTGTGAGCTCCATGCTGGCTCTCACAGCTTGTTTTGTAGGAATATCTGTTAGCATACATATTCTATTTACTTAAATATGGACTTTAGGGAGAATTGTATGCCACAGTGGCCTTGCAAACCAATTCAGGCTGTGACTTTTTTTTTTTTTTTTTGTACTAGGGATCAAACTCCTGACCTCACATTTACCAGGCAAGTGCTTGAGCTGCTGAGCTAAATGCCTGGCTAGGCTGTGATTATATATGTTAAGACAATGGACTTCTTGCCTTCTGATTTTCTGGTTTTAGTAATGGTCTGGTTAGAGACTGATTATGGCAAAACATACAGATGCTATGTTAGTGAGGAAGGGGTGAAGTTCTAATGAGCCATTTTAAACTGGAAATACAATTCATAGATGCCTTTCTATCACACACTTTACCTACTGAGCCCTAAAGAGTACCAGTTACAGCAGGCTCCTGACTGCACAGCAGGCTGGAGACATCAGCTGGTTGTCATCATCCAGTATCTCAAGAAGGGATTGAGCCAGATATGGTGGTGCATACTTTTAATCCCAGCAATCTGGAGGCTGAAGCAGGAGGATGAGTTTGAGTCCAGCTTGGGCTGGACAGTTAATTCAAAGCCAGCCTGAATTACAGAGTGAGACGGGGATGGGGGCAGAGAGAGAAAGAGGATGGGACAACCCGTTGCCAGCCTCATCCAGAAGTCCAAGGATGATTTCTTAGGAGCATGTGTCATTTTCTCACCACTATAAAGTCAAAAACTCCTAAATCAAGACATTGCAAAGCAAGAACTGTCTGTATTCACACAAAAAAAGAACTTATTTTAATTAAAATAACATGCCCCATGCATCATGCCGTTGCTTGTTAACTGTAAGCTTCAAATGACTGTTTTGTCTTCTGGTGAAAGTGAAATACACTAGGAAACTAATGAAGGTCATGGAAGTTCCGGTTTCCTCCAGGTTCACAGAATTAAGGAGGGAGGGAGGCAGGAAGGGAGAGTGAGAGTTTGTGTCTGGGATCCCCTGTTGAAATAATCACAATACTAAAGAATACAACATAAGCAGGATTTCTGTTAGAGATTTTATTCTAATTATTACTCTTCTTAATTACTGCTTAGTTTAACTCTTTCTCTTCCAAGCATAAACAGACCTAAGCTTTCAAAATTATTTCAGCATCAAAAGCTCTCTGGGCTGCACATATTACAATGCCTTTGGGTTCTGGAGCATGTTAGGGTTAAAAAATGCTGTGGTGGCTTTTCAAGGTGATCTGTTTTAGTGAGCTTTTAGTAAGTCTTTAAACCCATTCCATTTATTCATTCATTCTCAGACATTGATCAGGCACTGGAGAAAACAATGGAAAACAAAACCAGGATAGAATCCACTCTCTGCAGAGCCAAGACAAGATGGCAAACACACCAGCCCCATGATCACACACATGAAGACACCGTGACACTCCATGCCACACCAAGTGGCATAGGTGGGGGTAAGCCTGTGCCAGGGAGGAGGCAGCAAGCAGGGTCCAGGCAGAGGGAGCAATATCCACACAGCTCAGCAGCTGGAAGAGGTCAGGGAACAGGAGAAAGAGGCCTTGTGGTTGGATTCAGGGACTTTGGATTTTGTTCCAAAAGCTACAAGGTCTCTACATGCTAAAATGTATGTTTTAAGATGATGATGGGGGTGATAATGTGGGGTACAGACTAAATTTGGGGAGGGGAAGGGGAGAAAGCATGATGGCTTCTTTAAATTTTTACATGGAAAACATGTACAAGAAGGGATACATTTATGACTGAGATATGGTACCTTGCTTTGTAGGGCATTTAGCTGGACAGAAAAAATATGATTTAAGATGTGTTAAAAGAAAGTGACTAACTTTAGACTTCTCAAATAATCAGTGAGTATCGAATAACTCTTCTGTTTTCTGTGTCCTTGGGAAAGATAAGAATAGAAAGAATGCACAACACCAAGTTGGGTGAGAAAACGGGGCTCCATTCTGAATTGGACTGGACAACACATTAGAAGCTTAGTATCTTTAGTTTTCAATTTCCTTAAATCTACAATGTGATCTTGTTCTCGTTCAGCTATATCAGAAGACATTTATGCAACTGATTAGCTCACATGGAGGTGTAAAGAGCAGACAACAGTACCACCGTCTCCTTGTTAATTTTCAAAAAAAGTGTCAAGGTCTAGAAACTATAAGATGTTGCTGTTTAGATGAAGGACCAGAATCTCACTTTTTGGGTCTAAGGTAGTATTTAGAACATACTGTAGATAGCAAATAAAATTGGTTAATTCTCCAAAGTTGCTTGTGTTTTGAAAGAACATGTTTTTAATAATGTACAGGAAGGAATTTCTCATGGATATCTTTTAGATAATTTGTCAAAAAGGGTGTAGAGACCATTTTAAGCAATGTACAACCTTCCAGATACTACCAAGGCAACACATAGGGCAATCATCTCTGTTGGGTTGGCACTTTTCTTCCCCATATATAATTCTCCAAGACTCTCCCTTAGTCTTAGAAAACAGTGAGGCTGATTTGCTTACAGGGCTTAGTTATACAGACACTGTAACTGTGTCCAGGATTGGAATTGTGCAAAAGACAATTTGGACTAAAGCTTTTTTTTTTTTTTTTTGGTGGGGGAAAGCATCTAAGGCAATCTTACATGGTTCTGAAAGAATGAAAATTCATAAGCAGAATCTTTGATCTCACAGCAGTTTCTCACGTGACCTATAGATGAAGATCCTTTTCTAATCTGTTTCTTGGAATTCATGAAGTGCAATACAATATCCCTTTTCACCTGCCTGACTGAGGGCATTTATAGGCCTACCCCTTCTCATGGGAGTGTCCTTGGACCTGACTTGGAAATGTTTTCATGTCGCAGGCACAGACCACCAAGTATCCCAAGGAGTCGGGGGTCAGGTGTGAGTCTGTCTGGAAAGAGGAAGTTAAACTGCATGGCTGTCACATCCCGACCAGACCAAGTAAGCACCAGTCACTTCTCTGGGAGGTGTACAGTTGTCCACCAGTCTCTCGATGATCTGGCTTTAAGAAACTGGTCATCTCGTTCTTGAGCTCTGGAGTGAATCAGGATTGGACGCATATGGTGGACTCAATGGTAGAGAAACCACCAACGGATGTTTTTAGTCCATTAGATGATCTCTTTCATCCAAATACATCTGAGTTACTGAATGGCTTGCTACTTTGCAGCTTTTTTGGTCTGCTCAGAGAGAAGAAAGGGTAGTGTGGTTTTGTTTTGGTTTCATTTATCTGAGTTAACTCTTTTTAATTTTCTGCCTCCCCAGTAACTCTATCCTTGTTCTGTACAGATTCAACCAAGGATGGAAAATATTTTTGAAAATGTGTCTGTACTGAATATGTACAGACTCATGTTTCCTTGTCATTATTCCTTCAACAATGCCAGAGCATCTGCATTGCATTAGGTATTACTGGTCATCTAGAAAGGACTTAAACTTCTATACAGGAGGACTGTGAAGGTAATACGAGGTCACTGCATGTAAGGGACTTGAGCACCTGTGGATGTGTATCCACTAAGAGATGACTGTAGTATTATTACTAGGAAAAATTATGTGCAATGCATCTTGTTGACAAGATGACTGGGCAAACCTACTTTTAGTCCTTCAAGTCGGGAAGGAATAGTGCATCAGAGTAACTGGGATAGCCAATGCCATCGTGGTTGCCTGTTTCTGAATGGACATTCAGATTTCCTAGTAAAATAATCCCATGACCCCAGCTGCCATACCTTAAATACAGGCACTGCTTCATTTCCTGTTACTTGGCTAGTTAGTCTGTCTTGGTTTCAACAACTGATAAACAATACTAGAAAATTGTCTTCTAATTTTAATACCCCAAATGGCCTAGCTGATAATTTTTTCCTTTTTCTCTCTTTTCAAACCCTTTGTTCCATTTTGTGCGGTTGCAGCAGTACATTCCCATCAACTCCTCCCTGATTACTCAGGCCGGGTTGGCTTCCTACCGCTCGGCTTTCCAGGGACAGCACAATTCATCCCTGCTCGTATTGTTGTGGCAGAAGAGACACCATCACTCACTGGAGTGAAACAGACATTGGGTGTTAAGAAGAAACTGTAAAGAGTTTCTTTCTTTGAATGGTGCTTTTTGGTCTGTTTTGACTGTGGGACTCGGGATGGAACCTGGGCCCTATCAATGTTAAGGCAAGGATTCTACCACGAAACTGCATTCCCAGGCCTTGTGTTTCTTTTATTATTTTTTTGAGTTGTAAATTTTAATTTGGTCTAAATATGATACCACATTTAGATGTTCCACAAAACTGACCTGAGGACATGGCCTGTTCAGCTGTTCCTTGCACCGTGATTCACACATGAGAATTCTTCCAGAGAGCAGGCTCTGCAGCCCTTCGGATAAAGTGGGCCCATTTACCTCAGCTAACCGCAGGCCCAAGGTGATCGTGGTTCTATGTGGCTCAGAAAGAGAAGCCAAGGGAAGAGCCAGACAAGGAAAAGGAATGAAGAAAGGAAAACAAATTCAAGGGGAGTAACAACGGGCCCCAAGTGGCCTTATTATATGAATAGACTGCAGATAACTACATCTTTCCACTGCAGCGCTTCATAAATTCTGTCATCTTGTTAGGATTGTCAGAAGCACACTGACCTCACTTCCTCCATTAACGAGCTCGGCCTATTTTGAGGGGAGATTCTCTGAGAACACACAGCCCTGAAACACCTCATAAACAGCTTGTCAGCCTTGTAATTCTGGAAGTAATGAACTCCACACCAAGGAGACAGAGGGTGGTGCCTCAGAAGCCAGAGGCGAGTGAAGGCCCCAGGCCCAGGAACAAATGGGCAGAGGTACCCATAGCTACTAGGTTTGTGGAGCAGCTGAGGGCAAGTCTTAACCCCTGCTTACCCTGAAAGCTGTGTGAGGTAGATTGGTGGCTTTGTATGCAGTAACAGGGTTCTTTTTATTGGCAGGGGCGGGTCTCCTCTTAGAAAGACAGGCAGCCTGAGTGTAAGACTCAGCTTTGGAAACGGGCTTCTCAAAGGCACAGTCCCTGCAAGCCCCTCCCTGAGGTTTTGTTTTGAGAGCCACTATCAGACTCCATCCATCTCTGGGCTCCCCCAAACCCACTTCTCTTATTTCAGGCTAGATGAGGAAAATAGCTTTACATTCCCAGTGATCCAGGATGGATTAAATGGTCAGAAATTGCATTCAGCTTCTATGAGACTGAGTGTTTCTGAAGTCTCCAGCACAGTCGTGAAAAAGAATCTTGACTCTATAAAGGCAGGAAAAACTCCCCATGGTCAACTTAAGCATTGGGTGAGCTCCATAAAGTTGCTCTTGCTGACTAGCCTAGGTTTTAGTGTCTCAAGACAAACTGCGTCAAATTATATATAAAGCCAAAGCATCCCAAATGCCAAGCAAGACCTTATCTCTTATTCCTAAGGTGTTTTCTTCTTGCTCCCCGGCTGGCTACTTTTCGCCCCTGTTGATTTACACTCTCTCTGCAGATGCTCAGAGGGGACCCAGCACAAACTGTTTAGTGCTTACACTGGTTCTCTGAATAGATAATGCAAATAGCTCGGTGGCCTGGGCTTCTTGCGCTTTCTTTCCTGTAAGGGTGGCCCTGAACCCCTCCGTGATGTACACTGTAATCAGAGCTCACAGATGGGGAATGGATTCATCACAATGCATTAGATGCATTTTGAGTGGGGAGAGGCAGGCAGGAAGGTGGGCTTGGATCTCACCTTCACTACTTGGAGTTTCACACCGAGCCTGCACTGGGTGGAAGGTGTGTGGGGTCATCAGTTATTTCCAGTTGCTATTTGGGCTGGCCACATAAAAAATATCCCTGACAATTCTGAATTGCATGTATAAACCATTTTATGGCTGTTGGTCCTTTCGTTGCTTTTTCCTCTCTTTCTCTGTCGTTTTTTCCCCTTTCTGAGAATCCCATATTTCCTGCCCACTATATACAACATAAACATTTATCTTCTTGGACCATGCATTCAAAAAAAAAATGGCAAAGGGAATAGTAAAAATACAGAGTCAAATGTGAGTGGCAGCGCCATAATTCTTTATGAAGTAGCAGGTAAGATTGATTGTCAAGGGTCAAAAGGCTAGGTCAAACTCTGCTCATTCGTCAGCTGAATGTCATTTTTGTTTTCCCTGTCACCAGATAGCTTTAAAAAAAATTGCAACTCCTTCCTCATTATCTGGGACTTGGCTCCTTTTCTGCCATCCAGTATTAATGAAATCGTGCTTCAAGCCTGGACCTCATCTTCTGAGATTCTTCTTTGGGTGCTCCGTTCCTTTCTTAAGCACTACAGAGAAAGCACCATTTCAAAGGCCATTTTCTCCCACAGCCACATTGGGAAATTGCCACTACAGTGAGAATGATTTGAAAACACATGAGGTATGAACGTTTGGGTGAACAAAAATGTAATTAAATCATAGCAGGTGTTAGCTTGGGATCAAATGTAATTGGATGGTGGCAATATCTTTGCATCTCATAAAGAGAAAACAATACGATGGAATATCTGGATGTGTTGTAAATAAAGGACCCCCCCCATAATTAGAGTGGGTCACAACATAATGCAAACCTAAAATAATGCATTGATTTTCTGGGCATCTCATATGCCTTCCACAGCAGGTCAAATGTAGGTCAGCACTATCAAGTAATTTTTCCTCCAAAAGACTCGTTTAATTAGCTCACATTTAATGATCCTAAAGCGAAAGAGAATGATGATGAGTTGGATGGGAATTAATTTGTGAATTTTTGAGCCTAAATTTGCCAAATGCTATAAGCTATCAGCTAAAAGAGGGTACTCACGAAGTACAAATTTATATCCTCAGCTAGACAACAGTTTAAAGTTTAAACCTCAAGGAGGGATGATGATTTTCTTGTTTTATAACATCATGTTTCTTCTCCCTCTGTCTTCTTTGCCACTAAATACTGTTAGTACAGAAATCGAAACCAAAGTGGGTTGATAATCTAGGTTAGACTTGTCTGTATAGTAGTGACATTATTTGGACTAAATTGCTAATCTTCTTTACAAGCATTTAAAATTTCCATTCGCCTATCTCTTCCTGTTAATTGGCAACTATAATGCTGCAAGTCTCTTGTGGGCTAGCAAGTTTACATTTCTTTTTCCTTCTCTCTCTCTCTCTCTCTTTTTTTTTTCTGTTGTTGGTGCTGAAGATTGAACAAAGGGCCTTTGCACTGAGCTACATTCCCAGGCCTTTATTCATTTTGTGACAGGATCTTGCTAAGTTGCTAAGCTGCTCAGGCTGAGCCAGAATTTGTGATCCTTCTGCCTTAGCTGCAGCATGCTGGGACTACAGGAGTTTTCCTCCACGCCTGGCTGTAGGTTTCTCCTCCAAGGCCATAGGCCTTAGGTTGCAAAAGGGGACAGACACTGCAGAAGGTCCTCCTGAGTACGGCAAGAGAAGGTATGGCTGGCCCTTTGGGATCCACACAGAACCTCTTCCTCCTGAAGGAGGAAAACTAAAAACCTCCAATATAAGTCTAGGCTGCTTCTGGTTTACCCAGAAAAGACGATAAGCTTGTAATACACCAACACTTGACCGTCTTATTAGTTGATAAAATAATGTCATTAACAACCATTCATATGGTTCAGCTTGATAACCTTGATTAAAAGGGGAGATGGCACATCCACACTGAAGATTTGGAAATCAAGAATAAAAGGCTGCAGGGTATGGAAGCACATGGCTATAATTCTAGCACTCTGGAAGGCTGAGTCAGGAGGATCCCAAGTTTGAGCCCAGCTGTGTAGCCCAGTGGGAAGGCCTTGGGATCAAACACCAGTGCGAACAATGACAACAAAAATTAATTAATTACATTTTTACAAAAAATAAAAGTGAAAAATTCACAGAATGAATTCTGTCCAAGGCTTGGTAGGGCAACTGGCTCAGTCAGCTGGAAGCTCTTAACGCTGCCCCAGGCTCTCAAGGTGAGAACAGGCAGCGGGAGAAACAGCTGCAGCTACAAGAGTCCTGCGGATGAGACCTGGTACTGAAAGGGGACAGGTGGCCCTGGAGTATAGGAGCTGTTCAGAGTCAGACAGGTAGCTCTCCACTGAGGAGATGTAAAAATATGAAAGAGAAAGCTGACCTACCTGAACCATTAAATGGATTCAAAACTCAAAACCATGGATTGAAGAAGAAGCTGCAATTAACTTGGTACAGCGGCATTAAAAAAAAATCACGTTTCCTTAAGTGATAGTTTTCTAACTTTGATGGTGTTTGGCTCTAGGATTTATAATAAGAAGAGATGGCCTTACATTCTGTTATTTGGACTCTTACACTGATTCTCCCCACATGTCTGTGGCCTGCTCCGCGGCGAGGACTCGGGCCCGAGTCCACGTTGTTAAGCAAAGATGGCTCCACGCCAGCTCTGCTCCCACTGCTGACAGCAAACGCGGAAGAACAGTCTGAAGATGACATAATAAGCCCCACGAGGACGGCCCCAAACTACAAATAATAATGGAAATGCAACATCCTCGACCGTAAATGGCCTAGATTCAATACTGTGAGGCTAGGCTATCTGTTCTAATGGACCATCGAAATGGGGACCCACTATTTCAAGCCATAAATTTAGATTATTGATAAAAACTGTTAAACACTGACTATATACATTTTCTTTTAAAGGGCCATTTTGATGTTGCTGAATGATAAGCAGCTATTCTAGAATTACAAGCAGCCAGGAACCGAGTCACTGAAATACATGTCAGTGAAAGATAATGGCTAATGTTTTGCACAACTGAATCCATATGTTAAAAGTCTTTGACAGTTGTTTTTCCAAGTAGTAGGGATTGGACCCAGGGCCTTTGCACTGAGCTTCTTTCCCAATCTGCTTTATTTTTTTTATTTTGAGGGAAAGGTCTTTTTAGGTTGCTAAATTGCTGGGCTGAATTTGCAATCCTCCCTTACCCTCCTGTAAAGCTAGGATTTTACAGGCATGCACTCCTATGCCTAGCTTTTGACAGTTTTTAATATAGGCATCCAGCGAAAAATGTGAAGTCTTGCATTTTGGTAAAACAAAACAAAACAAAATTGTGTAACTAGAAGTTCAGAAAAACTCTGTCAAATAGCAGTGTATTTGACACTGTTCTTCTGGACCCTGATGTCCACCTCCCAGAGCTGGGGCTGTCATGACCTTGGGCTGGTGTGGCCTCTGTTGGCAGTTCACAGGTAGCAGTGCTGAGACCAGGCTGAACCACCACCTATGCACACCAGAGGTAGGTGGAGGTAGGAAGAAGGTGAGGTGGGTTGGAGGTAGAATAATAGCAGACAAGGGAGAGCTGAGTACTGGCATAACATATTCCAATATATTTAGCTGAAGTCAAGCAATTATATTTAGGTACTGAAACTTTAGTTTATGGCAAGATCAGGGACAATATGTGGAAGATGGAACAAGGTGGGCTGTGGGCTCAAAGGAAAGTAAAGAGCTTAATAATTTGATGACAAGGATGGGATGCACAATCTGAGAATTACTGAGTGTCTACTACTGGGGCCACAGAGGCAGACACCCAGCAACCTGGTTCAGAAAGGTGCCCAGGTTGGATTGAGGCTTTGACCAGATGTCTTCTAATGCTATATACATCTATTAGTTTCCTGGGCCAACACTGATCGAACATCTCTATGAACCAGGACAGGATAGGATGATCTAGTGAAGCATTTTGTGTTGCCAGCATCCACATGACATACTGATTCACCTGCTTCTTCCTCATGTTGCTAGTTGGGGAGTGGGTTGGAAACTTGCCCCTTGCCTCACTACAATCACTGCAGTTGTTGTAAGATAAGTGCTTCCTGATCTACACTTCAATGATTAGGCTTCCACACCACTGAATCAGGTGTGATGATTTGGATATGGTTTGAGTATGCTCCCCGTAGGGTTCACATGTATACTAAATAGAACTTTTTTCTCTATGAAGCACACAGTCTCAAGTATTTTGTGATAGGAACAGAAAACAGACAAATAGAATACCTACAAAGCTTTTCAATTATTCCCTTCTTCACAGTTTCCAAGGAGAGAAAGTTGGTATGTGGTGAAGAAGGAAGGAACCAGTATTTCCTGTGTGTCTGCTACTTGGGAGCTGGTTTGCTACAAGCTCTGTATGCATATTAGTTTATCTTTCTTTGCCCCAAGAGACAAAAATTCTTACAAGCCCCTATTATAGATGAGGATTTTGAAGCTCAGACAGGAAAGGTGATTTTCTTGGTATTACATAGCAGTAAGAGGGAGAGCTGAACTTTGAAATCAAGTCTGTCCCAAATGCAAAGATGAAGGTCTTGACACTACATCTTCTTGCTTCGCAGAATAGTTCACTGAATTGTTAACAGAATTTAAAGCTTTAATTATAATTGAAAGAAGATTAAGTAATTAAAAAACAAAAAGAAAAGACAATTCAAAAGGTAAGCTTTTAATTATTTTGCAGTGTTTAAAATATTTCTGCTCTTTGATCTTATTTAGGCTAGTTGTGGTAATTGCTAGGAGAGAACTCCCTTCTCATCTACTCTGCATGCCTTTGACTTCAGACCTGCCCAATTAGCCATCCCCCCTGCAAACAGGTTTTATCCAGGTTCAATTAATAAACAGAGATGCCAGGGATCCCCACTGAGCCCCTGCTGTATATAGAACCCTGACTGAGAACTTTAGTCCAATACTGCTAAAATCATGTGCCCATGAATCACCTGGAGGACTTGAGAACATGCAAGTTCTGATCCAGCAGATCTGGGCTGGGGTCTGTGATTCTCCACATCTAACACATTACAGAGGTTCTGGAGTAGACGGAACTAAAGGATGACCATGGAGGAGCTAAGATTAAATCATGGGTGTCAACCTTCTGGCTTGCCCATGTCATATGGAGTCAAGCAGAACTGTCTTGGGCTCCGTATAAAATATAGTTAATGTGTGAGGTGTAACTGAAAAATACAATTAATGTTTAGATTTCTAATAAAATGTATTATAGTATAAGGCATGTCATTAAGCTCCCTCAAAAGACTCCCTGCTCTTAGAACACATCTCTCCCTGCATTTTTGGCACTTTCTAAAGCAGTTGTGGAAGTCCTCTTTAGTGAGAATTTTTAGCTGTGTGCTGTCGTGAATGCCTACACATCCTGAATTCATTTAAAATGTTTATCTCTCCTGGTCATGTTGACTTTGAGGAAGAGCCAGAAGTCACAGGATGCCAGATCTAGTAAATAAGGTAGATGAGAACACACTACCGTGTTTCTATTTGACAGAACTGCCACAAAGTTTTGAATTGATTCAGGCCATTGAACGTAGCCCATCACAAAAGAGAATTTCCAAAACTGCTTCTGGAAACATGGCAGAAATGTTAAGTGCATTCGAAGCGAGGGGGAATATTTTGAGGGGGATTAATATCAATGTGCATTTCACTGTAATAATTTTTAAAGTCTAAATATTCACTGTATGTTATAATTACGGCTCATATATCAATGTGAAAGCTGCCTATATTTTAATGTTCTAAATCGGTTCACAAAATTACCCTAGTCCAAGTTTAATAATTAAGCAAGAAATCCTACATATCTGTTTAATAGCAACAAATACCTGTCTTCACAGGCATACACACAAGTTCAAGTAGGTTGAGTTACTATTACTAGCATCACTGCATTTTCCTCTGATACATGGAGGTCTTGACTGGACTGACTCTGTATGTAGAAGGGGCCGAAGGTGGAATTAGCACTGCCCTTGTCTCCTAGAGTCTATGCTGGAGCGATGTGCAATCAAGTCATGAAAAATATCACAGAAAATTGAGTTTGCCATTTTGGGGGCTTCGTTATCAGCTGCCAAGGCCGCATGTGGCCTGGAGCCCTGGGTCAGACACATCTAATTTAGATTACTGGATGATGGCCCAATATCTTTCTCCACATGTATCTCCTGGCATCTGAATATGAATGGAAGACCAAACATCTTTAAGAAGGAACAGACCCACAACAGAAGAGGTGGCAGGAAAAATAAAACCCAAATAGGTAACACTTTGTACCTCATAATCCTCGGTCTGGATAATAGCTCGGGACAGATGAAACACAATTTGTTTCCCTCCCTGGGTCCCACATTCCCCTAACACTCTATGGCTCTCTCCCTTACCTAAAGAAGATCTGTATAGTCAAGAGTAGTGATGGCCCTAAGTACAATAACTGGTGGGAAGAGGGGCTCATGGCCACTAACTCACACAGGGATTCAGTAAGACACCCCACCTTTCCACACTGTGGAGAATCGACATGTGCCCTGTACTGAGGATTGCTGGGAATACACAGGTCCCACATCATATGCACACACACACACACACACACACACACTCAAAAGAATCAATGCCTGGATTACATGCATTCCTAAAAATGGGGATCCAAAGATGGGAAGGAAGACTCTGGGAATGGGAAAGATTCTGAAAATCCAAAGGGGAGGGAGAACATAGGATCCCCAGGGTTGGCATAGCCTATATTCCTGAGTATGAATTTCTGACACTTTGCTACTAGCTATTGAAATAAACTATACATTCCGAATGGCTTTTTGCTAGTGGACCAGTCCGTCATAAAACAATAGATGAGTAAAATGCCAGGTACAATGGATCTGGTAGTCATTCATCCTAGATGTCAGGGGCACTATTGAAAAACATCCTCTCCCTTTGTCAGTCCCCATGTCACACACATAACCAACCTTGGCATCAGAGTTTTCAGAGGAAAATATAGCATCTGGAATGAGGGGGTATATTACAGGAGGAAGAAGATGAATTATAATCCTTGAAAGAAGAAAAATGTGACAAATATAGCTGTGACAAATGAAGGAAAAAGTAGTTGATTTGGGACCTGAAGACTTCTGGGTAAAATCCAGTGGTTGTCAGTTTTGTGTGACCAAGGGAAGCCTTCTCTGCATGATGGACTGTGACTCTGGTTGGGGATTTGAGAGCTGTGTAGAGTACCTAGTGGCCAAACCTGGCACAGGAATTGTGCTTTTCCCTTTTCAGAGAACCCCATACCTTGGCCTTTGAGAAACACAGCTGCCTGAACCTGCCCAGGCCATCCTTGGTGATGTGGGATGTATGTACTCAGGGGTCATAGACAGTCAGAAGAGGAGAGGACAGTCCTAGAATGGACTAAGGTCCTATTCTTCCCAAACTTGCCTGGGTTTAATTTCATGTAGGGAAAATAAAAGTTATTTCTCATTCCTTGAATGGCATGGAGAAAGCTAAACCTGTTGTGATTTTAATGTCAAACACATGAAAACCCCAAACAGAAGGTATTTGAGAGCTAGAACACAGAAAAGAGATGTATATTTCTCCAAAGGATATAGCATTGCACTCCCACTCAAAAGGCAATAGCAGTATTTTTAAAGAACAAAGATCAAATTAAATGTTCAGTGCTACTGTGTGCTGTCGCCGAGCATGTCGGTATATTTATGAACAATTCATAATTTGAACTGTTTTCCAGACAGCTGGTCATATGTACGTTAAAGCAGTCATAATAACCTGTCAGGAGAAATTTCCTACAGCACATTCATTGGGGAAAATACGGGTGAGCAGGGCAGGCTTTTCAAACCCCACCAGATTCCTTTATCTCGTGATCAAGCAGCTGCCACTGCCACACTGCAAACCCTCCAGAAAGCCAGAGCTCCCAGGAGTTTATTGTGTCTCCTCCTTGTGGATTTGCTCCTTACAGTGAGGACTTCAGGCTACAACTATCTGTGGATATGTACAGAGTCACACTGGCACAGCCTGGGGGTAGTCCAGGAACCAACCAGACAGACCTTAATCACATGCACGCTAAGACAGTTTAGCTCACACTACATGCCTTTCGTGGAGTCTCTGCTTTGGGAGACAGCAGGATTTTAATAATCCACGTAAGAGTTGGACATGCATAGTACCAGATGGGAAAGGTACATGCTAGGCAGGGAACAGAACAGATGAGATCTGCATGCTGGTTTTATCACTGACCAGATGTGTGGTTGGGCAAGTCACTTAGATCGTCTAAGGTTTGTATTCTCATCTGCGACAATTGCATTAGTAATACAGTACTTGTTCCACAACTAAAGAGGGGGTTTTAGTCAGCTTTCTGTTGCTAAATACTTGAGAGAAATCAATTTGAACGAGCCGAAGTTCTTTCAGTTCATGGCCTCAGAGGTTTCAGTCCATGGTTGCATGGCCTGTTGCTGTTAGGCCTGTGGTGAGCAGAACATCTAACATATGGGGAATGCTTGTAATCCCAGAACTCTGGGAGGCTGAAGCAGGAGGACTGTAAGTTTGAGTTTAGTCTGGGGAACTTAATAACTAGTGAGAGTCTGTCTCAAAATTAGTTTCAGTGTGAAGGTCCTGGGTTCAATCCCCATTATGAGTATGTGGTCGGAGGTCTCAATACAGCCTTGAAGGCCATGTCCTCAGGGACCTAACTTGGTTGTACCAGGCCCCTACTCATAGAGGTTCCAATAGCACCGTCAGCTGGGGCCTGACCATCAACACAAGAGTCCTTGAGGGACATTTAAGATCCAAATCATAATATAACACTTAGGTGCTAAGTTTTTTAAGAAGTTACAAAGAAAAATGAATTAAATCTTCTAGCTAAGTTATTCAGGAACAGTATTTCTTTACCACATTTAATAAGCAAAATCTGTGGGTCTTAGAAGAGAATTAAATGAAAAGAAGTTTAAAAAGTCTTGATTTATGTAATAGCCCAAAGATGAAAAGAATCTAAGAGTCCATCCACCTATGAAGGGATAAACAAAACATAATCTATAACACAATGGAATATTATTTAGCCTTAAAAAGGAAATTCTGCCACATGCCCTATATGGGTAAAACTTAATGGTAAATGCCACAAATGACAAATGCTGTGTGACTCCATTTATATGAAACACCAGGAGTAATCAAATTCACACAGACTCAAAATAGAATGGTGGTTTTCAGGCAGTGGGGGTAGAAAGAATGGGGAGTTTTTGTTTATTGAGTACAGAGTTTCAGTTTGCAATGAGGAGAATGTGCTGGAGATAGAAGAGGTGGCATTTGCTCACCAATGTGAATGTTCTTACTGGCCCTGACATGTAGATTTAAACATGACCAAAATGGCAAATGTGACATATATTGCTACAGCATATATTAAAATATAAATAAAAATATATAAATAAAAAAGCCACAATTTGTAAGTGAACCTGCTTGCATAGGTCTTGCATTCTCCATTTATTCCCTTGCATTTTCCACTAGTAAATGCTATCCAAAGACAGTCTGCACCAGGGTGCTCTGCATTCTAACAGGATCGAGAACATCTGGGAATTCACTAGTGCCTGCCATTCTTAGGGGCCTGAAACATGGCACCTGATGATTTCTTTGTAGGCAGAGGATGTCTCCACTTGTAGATTTTGCCCAGTGCTTCAGTTGTGAGAATCTAGTGAGATCCCAAAGCAATTGGTGTGTCGACTTACTTGCTTTCAGTTGTATTATGTCATGCATTATCTTGGTTGCTTTAGCTTTCTTTCTCTATTATGCTGTCCAATTATCTAGTGTGAGCTTTCAGGCAAAAGACCCACCTATCCCAATTCACTGACCCCTTAAATTACCTATGAGGAATATATTGAAGACATAATTTCAGAAAGTAGTCATAATTATTTCCATTACCAACATGATGTTATAATTGCCTCTTCAGCAATTTTTAAAAGCACCTGAAGGGAGGGTAAGTTCCAGAGACATGGTCCATCTGAAATCTTTATACTTGAGTGTCTCTTCTTTCTCTTGCATAGTTTCAGATTCTGGGGACCCTATAAGGTCAGATGTGGATGCTTAGGGGAGAGGGCAGGAAAGGAAGCAACACTGACCCTACTTCCTTGACTGAATACACACCTTTGATGTCCTGCAGGATCCCAGGTTGAGCCTGAGGCAGAGTGGGTGAGCTATTGGGTGCATGCTGTGGGTGAGCTATTGGGTGCATGCTGTGGGGAACAATGGTTTCACACGTGCCAAACTTGCTATTTGTTACCTGCAGTGGGTTGAATCAAGTTTTCCCAAGAAGATATGTTGACCTTCTGGTTTTTGGTGCTTCAGAATATGACCATATTTCTAAAAAGTGTCTTTACTTGGGAAATCAAGTCAAAATGGGGGTCCCTAAACCAAATGAACTAATGCCCTGATAAAGGGAAAATTTGGATACCAACTCAAGCACAGAGGAAGACAGCTACATGAGGATGGAGCCTTATACCTGCAGGCTGAGGAATGTCAAGGGCCGCTGGCAAACCTCTCAAAGCTGGCAAGAGGTAAGAAAGGAAGCATTTCCTCCAGGTTTCACAGGGTGAATAACTCACCCCACACCATGATTTTGGACTCCAAGTCTCCAGAACTGTGAGACAATGCACTTCTGCTGTTGTCAGCCACCCAGTGCATATGGGACTTTCTTGTGACAGGCCGGGCAACAAACACTTTAATTTCATTTGTACAGCCATTCTACCAGATGGACATTATTTTTTTAAAAAAAACTCTCTCTGTCTTATTTCATGGAAGAAGAAGGTGAGTGAAAGATAAGTCATGTAAGTGTCATGAGAATCCCTGGGCAGGAGCCACCTATAGGGTTTGGGAAGATTGGCTGGTGGCATCTGCTTTGGGCTTCGAACATGAATAGATGTTTGCTGGGTGGAGAGGGAGAGCATTCCAGGGGATGCAAAAGGAGAAGCTTCTGTAGATGAGATTCTCCAAGTTAATGGAGACCAGGCCATGTGGGGTACGATTGGCCAGGGTGGCCATGCATGTCATGCCAGGAGTTTGGAAAGACTTGCACAGCAGTCCTGATCTGGTAGAAGCAAAGATCAAGATTAAGATGAGAAGAGTGGGGTTAGCAGGGAGGAGCTGATCTTGGGTGCTGCTTCAGAGATAAAATCTAGAATGTAGGCCTTCATCAGAAAAGAGGAGGCTGATGATGATGGGGAAGGAAGTTTGAGACTCAATTCTCTAACCTGAGGAACCTGTGGATGGGGATGTCTTGAAGGAGAGGGCAAAACGCAGGATAAAATGCACAAACATGCTTCTGTGCAGAGTCACATGTGGCTGTGATGACAGGCATGTATTGTTCCTGGATTGCTTCTGGGTACTGAGATGAAGAAAAGATATATACATGAAGCCACAGAGTAGACAGGGTGAACAAAGCATCAGTGATCAGAAAGAAAGGCCTTCCTGTGGTTTGACGGTACTTCCTAAAGTCCACCTGTTGGAATGGGTGGTATTTAGGTCATGAGGACTCCACCCTCATGCATGCATTAAGGATGATTCCAAAAGGGCCAAGGCTGCAGGCTTGATCCCTTATCTCCCTCTGCAACAAGAATTATCTAGCCATATGCCAGTGCTTTGAAATTAAACTGACTTCCTGGCCTCCAGAACCATGAGAAATAAACTTCTTGTCTTTATGTAGTACCTAGTCTGTGGGATTTGGCTATAGTAGCACAAAACAGACTAAGACAAGCCTTAAGGCAATAATGAGGGTGCTGCTATAGGCCTAGATCTAGAGGAGAGGTTTGGTCTGTTTTCTGGTCACAGGGTAGTGATCCCATAGGTTTTATCTCAGGAACCTTCTGGAAATACTCTACTTTTGCCTAGGGCTCCTCTTCTTGGAGGAGTCATTTCTCATCTGCAGTTCCATCCTGCCCTGTAAAGCTGCCTGGAGTCAACACACTCCCCAAGGGGAATTCCTCCCAGGCCACTCTGGTGGCCACCTTACAGTCTATGAAGAGGAAGTCAACCAGGGCACTGGGTGTGTCCCTGCTCACTTGGTGACAAAGCCTCTGAGGTCTTGGACATTCCGTATTTCCCCAGGGCTGAAATCAAGGCACTGATGTTGGAGATGCAGTTAGATCCATTGTTCTGGTTAAGCTGATCTGTTAGCCAGGGAATTTGCAAAGCAGAGAACTTTCTGCCTGCCTCTGTTTACTTGAAATTGTACCGTTTCTTAAATCTTAAATTTTATTGTTTTTCTTATTGAAAGACAGATGCTCCAGAAGCACAATGTGCCTAGTAATGTTTTGAAAGAGATTTTTATATATGGCAGGCTCAAATTAAATGCTAGAGGTCAACAAATATTTTGATGAGTACTGTAGTAGTTAAGCTATTGTGTCAACTTGAGGAAGAAAGATTAGCATAGTTCTGGGTGTACCTGAGTGGATTTACTGAATATGATGGGTGTGAGTGACATCAACCAATAGGCCTGCAGCCTACATGGTATATAAAAGGAGGAAAAAAGCAAGGTTCACTTCTATTTCTTCAGAGAAACTTGTTTTCACCTTTACCTTGGACATCAGCTCCAGCTTCCAGTGTGGACCCTTCAGCCTCCAGGGCAGACCCTTTGGGTTCCTGATATTCACACAGGACACTCCTGGCCTTTCACCTTTGATTGGTTCCTTTGGATCTCCAGTGCACAGACAGTCCTTTTGCATTCTTTACACCTGACTCTGCAGGTGGCCAATGTAAATCTTATATATTTACATATCTTACATTAAATCTGTTTCTCTAGTGAGCACTGACTGATACAAGTACATTGGAGCTGAAATGAAAATGTCACTGAATTTCTGAATACAGCTGTTCACATTGATTAAATTTGTTAAGAGTAAGTGTGCAAAGCCTGTAATATTTACATGGTTATTATTTATATTTTTCATTATTTTTTTCTTTTTATTCATTATAGTTTCTTCCAGAAAGTGTTTTAACTGTATGATCTTTTACTCATTTACACTTTTTCATTGCTTTATTACTGCAATTTTGTTGCCAATCTGGTCTTCTATAAACAGGAGCGGGGTAACGGGGGACTGGAGTCATAACTTTTTTGAAACAACTGAAGCATTTCATTAAGCAAGCAGTTGACAAGTTACAATCCACTGGGACAAAGGAAAGAGAAAATGAGTTAGTATTTACTTTTCCTCTGGTGACCCACTTTTCTTTTTTGTTTTTAAAAATAAACTCTAGACATAAAAAATGATGCAATATATTAACTAGTGTTGATTTCTTACTTTTTAAAATGAAATTCTGCATTATTTCTATCTTTTTTTGTTTTGCTTCTTTAAAAAATAAAGTAAACTATAGGCTTTATTTGGCTTTTATTAAAGTTTTTCATTGGCATACTCTTTCTGTTTTAGGACCCAATCCAGGGTACTTATATTTAGTTGGCCTGTGAGCTGACACAGGTCCTCAGTGTCTCCATGTTTTTTGTAACCTTATAGTTCTGGGGATCACTGGTCAGGTACCCTGTATGTAGAATGTCCCCAAAGGTAGCTTTATCTGATGCATTTTTATCATCATTAAGAGATTTTGGGCAGAATGCCATGAAATTCCCTATTTAGCCCATCAAATTAGAAGGAACATGAAGACCACACAACATCGCTAGAGATCTCAACCTTCCTCATTCAGCTACAGTAGCATTTGCTGGGCTGATGAATTATGATGTATTTTTCCCTCTCTAGATTCTGTTCTTTGGGAAAAAGTTGGAAAGTCTACCCCATCCTAAAAGGTAGGAAAAAGAAGGGCAGAATTAGAATTCACCTCATGGAGGGAAGACAGTATCTGTATTTTACTTGGAATTCTTTAAAGAAGAAGAGATTTTTTACCTTCTTCTTCTGTCTGACTTTCTTGATTGATACTTTTGACAGTTTCTTACTTAATATCCTGCAAAGTATCATTGCCCCTGCAAAATATCATACCTTCCCCATTCTTTAATTTTCTAAAATATTATATTTAAAGAACGGGGAAAGTAAGATATGCATATCTTAAAATAATATTCATCTCCGTATCAAGGAATTCTGGGAGGAGACCAGTGGCTCTAACTGTCTCACTACCTGTTGTTTAACTAAGGTTGATTTACTACATGTTCAATAAATACAATCTCAGTGCTAAATCCTCTTCATTTGTTCTAGAAAAGAAGACTTTAGGGAAGAAGAGATAGACTGTCATTGAATAAATTACTAATGATTGTCCTTTCTTCATAAAAGCAAGTCTTTCTAAAAGTAAATAATCAGGGATCCAGGAGTAAAGCATATCAAATGGACTCATTGTTATGATTTAGATCTGAAATGCACCTCCCACCACAAATTCTCATGTGTTCAGAGATGGTTCATCCAAAAGGAAGGTGACTGGATCATGTGGACTTAACCCCAACAGAGAAGTGCTTCAGTGATGAGATAGATCATAATGTGATGGCATTACCAGCAGGGAAGAGAAACTTAGGAGGGAGCCTAGTTTTTAAGGGGCTGTCATGGGCCTGTAACCTTCATGCTGCATCGTGCTCCAGCTCCTAATCTCACTTTCTTTACTTCCTGGTTGCTGTGAGGTGAGCAGATTTCCTCTGTCACCATGTTTCTGCCTCATCACAGGCCTAAAGCAGTACGGCCAGCCAGCCACACAGACTGATGCCTCTGAAAATTAGCTTTTCCTCCTTTGCACTGTTCTTTTCCTCAGGTATTTTGTCACAGCAATGCAAAACTAATACATTCATTTTTGTCATTGTTGTTGATAAGAATTGAACAAGTATTTGAGGAACTGGATTTTGGAATGTAAGTTTGATGACTGTGTGGTGCCCTAATACTCAACACATTTGTTTCCAGAGAACTCGAACTAACTAGGAATTTGACTTTGCTCAGCAAATGTTTGTTTATTGGGTTACTACTATGCCTCTGGCCCACAAAACAGTACTTAGAGTCAATGAGAATAAAACATGACCTTGTATTCCAAAGGCTTCCATGTTGTAGGGAAGGAAGACAAGGGGGCCTGAGCCAAGAAGGAGGAGGCTGGACAAAGCTGGCTTGAGTGACCCAAGCAGCTGACCTGCAATGCTAGGCACTGAGGGTCTTTGCACTAAGCTACACCCCCAGATCTTTTAACATTTTTTAAAGTTTTGAGACAGGGTCTCACTAAATCATTACATTTCTAAGGCTGAGTTTAAACTTTCCATCCTCCTGTCATGCCCCACTGATGTGTCTTAATAGGTTCCTATTTGTTTAGGATGCATCTCTATGTCAACAACAACTGAGCACTGTTTTCTTATATGCTACAGAAAAACTCATTGACTATTACTCTAAGCTATCTCTGGGTTCCTCATCATTCAAATTTCCTATGTAGTCATCATAATAGGAAGTGTGATTAAAAATATAGGGTGTTTAAATTTTTTAAATTTATTACAACAAAAGACACATAGCCATGCATCCCCCTCAAAATATTCCTCCTTGCTTTGAAAACACTTTTCCCATGGTTCTTGGCACTTTCTGAAGCAGTTCTAGAAATCCCCTTTCTTGTCTATGATGTATCATAAAAAATAATGGTCACCGCTGCTGCCAAGTACCATCCAATGGAAAGGCAGGTTATTCAAAACATTATGCTGTGTCCTCCTCCACCTTGTTCACTGGATATGACTTCTTTCTCTTTCCCAAAGTCAAATGACCATGAAAGGGAAACATCTGAGTCAATTTAGGACATCAGAGCAGCCACAATAGTGCAACTAAAGACACAAATGAGGACTTTCAGAACTGCTTCAGGAAGTGGCAAGAATGTAAGTGTGTTGAAAATGAGTTAACACATTTTGAGGGAGATTAATGGTAATGCGTCTTTGTAATCAGTTTTTAAAAATTGGAACACTCACTTTAGTGTCTGATCACATCATGCATTTATTTTTTTCACACCATGTATTTAAATTTATCCCCAAATCTACCCCCTAAATGGCTTTCAAAAGCACTGCTTTTTCATAATCTGACCTAACAACCCTCACATAGTCACATCCATACATACACATGAACAGCGATTCCTTTCTCCCGTTATAACCTTTTGGATCAGATGGTACCCAGCCTTCTACACGGTCAGAAATAATCAAATCTCCTGCTTTTTCTTCCACAGAAAATTGGTTTTGCTTAAAACATTTCCATTTCCAGGATTTTTTAGTTAAAAAAAAAAAAGACGAAGAAGAAAATATATTGAATGACTGGTTGAACTGCTCCTGCTTCTGATGTCGCACCCTCACATTACAGCAAATTATCCCTCCTGGCAGAGATAATGCTGGAAAATTAGCATTCAGGTATGTTACTGAGGGAAAGTTGTGGCCCATGGAGCAGGTTTCCCGAGCCACCAGAGGGGGACTTTGCAAAGCTCACGCTGCTGCGATAATCTGCTGCTCCCTGCCGCTCACACAGCTGCTGGAATCACTTTCACTGGCACAGCGCCAGGCCTTGGCATCCTCTAATTTCTTGACTGTAGCAATGACTGCCTGGTCATAAGTTATTTGTTACACTGATTGAACATAGAAGAGTACCTGGATTTCCTCTGTAAAAACAAGAAAACAAAAACAAAAAAAGGAGCCAACCTAGAAAATTTTTCTCCTGCCATTTGTTTAGATCTAGGGTTGCCCAGTGTCTTTTGTGAAGAATGATTTTGCTTTCTTGACATTTATCTTTGACGGACTTTATAACAGCAACACAAATACAGCCAGCAAGGCAGGGAGAGAACTGTGGGACTCCCACCTCTGCTGCCACATTTTTCCATGCAAAGATGATATGAAAGAGGACATCACAATTTCATACTTTGCCCCCAGAAACAGAGCATAAGATCTGAGGAGGTTGAGGTCAGGGGCAATGGTCTCCATGTGTAGACCACCAAGTCCTGCCTCAAACTTGAAAAGATGAGGCATCCAAAAAAGTCAGATTCTATGGACTGAGCAAGAAAGTACTGATGGAGAAAGGACCAATAAAAAGGCCAGAGGATGCGTGGTGAACTAAAGGGCATGGCTTGCACTTGGCCATCTGGAGAGCAGGCTGAGGCTCAGGGCAGTACACAATGCCTGTGGTGGGAAGTAGGACATAACAGGGCTGAGAGGGGTCTCTGGGAGGACCTCTAGAGGGTCAAACCTTCACATGAAGCAAATGCATTCCTGAGCTAGGAGCTGTCCAGGAAAACTCAGTAGCACCCTGAGATGAGACAGCCCAGGGTTATCTTGTTGTGGGGCATTTTATGCTCAACATAACTGAGCCCATGCTCTTTTGTCCTGGGCTGGGAGTTCCCAACAGCATCACACCTACTTTAATTTTTTTGTAATTAATTCATTAAATTTAATTTAGTGGTACAGAGGATTGAACCAAGGGCCTTGACATTGAGCTACATCCCAGTCCTTTTAAAAAGAATTTCATCATTTTATTAGGAATAATTCTAAATGGGTTAGAAAAAAAAACCTTAATGAATTTGATGAGTTTTCCAAAAACTCTTAATGATACAGTCTATTCACCAATAAACAGTAATGCATCTACAGAACTATTATATACTGGGCAAAGAGTAAGTATACAAAAGCGACATGCAACATAAAAAAGATAACAACATAAAGGAAGACAATCTGCTGATTATTAAAAACCGTCTCAGTATGAGCTTTTTGTGGTGACCACAGAATCAGTTATCAAATGCAAACCACACCAAAGTAAGTAGTCAAGCTCAACCCTTTTAATTTAATTACTTAAATTTGAGACAGAGTCTCACTAAGTAGCTAAGCTATAGGGGCTTGGCTTGAACTTACCATCCTCCTGCCTCAGCCTCCCAGTGTGCAGGAATTACAGGTCTGAGCCACTACATCTGGCTAAGAAGGCAAACTTTTGTGCCTATGAATTAGAATTTTTTTAGGATGACAGTTCTTCCTGGGGATAATACAGAGGCCTGGGATTAGCCATTTAAATACTCTCAGCAATGTTGGAACGGAAACTTTCTTGAGACAGAAGAAACTCTTGGTAAATCTGAGTACAAAAAAAATAGTAACTACATTCCTAGAAAATTCAATATGTACTAAACTCTGTACAAAAATTATTTGGGTTTACATGTAAAGCAGCGTGATCTCAGCTCAGATCTTCACAAAGAGGGTTTTTGTGAACATGAGTCTGGCAGGACATTGGAGAGCTACGCTGGAGCTGGTGACTCTTCAGTGTGCCAGGCTGCCCCACACGCTACCGTTTTCTGTCCCTCATCTATTATTCTACAGAATACAAAGTGACAAAGAACTCTTTTAAACACTGCCATCCGAGTGCCCTACAGACCCTTATGCTTGAGCAGCTTAACAACCGTTCTACCTCTTTACTTAAAAAAAAAAATCCACTGAAAGCCATCGAGTCCCTTTTGCCTCAGTCCTTGCTGTACTTCCCCCTTTTTGCAGTGTCAGGCGTCACCCTGACATGGTTTGTGTGATTGTCCCGCAAGTAGGAAGACTCATAAAGATAACATCAGCTGAGCTAAGCCCATGCCAATTAGTGTCCACACAGTGAAATTCCAGCCCAGATGGGTGTGGGATGGGTGATGTGATTTTATTTTATCTACTTTCCATTATCTTTGATGGACTTTACAGCAGTCACAAAATCAGTCGATCTGGGCACGTGACTCAGTGACTTTCACACTCTGTTGCCACACGTCCCTGTGTAGAACAGCACATAAAAACATGGCATGTTATCTCACAGGCTGAAATTGAGAGTTGCCAAGAGCTAACGCTTGTCTGGAATTACTGCATTTAAAGAGCAGCTCAGCTGTACTCTAATATGATTTTTTTTTAAGTGGTGCTGAGGGTTGAACTCAGAGCCTTTACACTCAGCTACATCTCTAGCTCTTTTTATTTTTTAATTTTAAGATAGATCCTCACTGTGTTGCTAAGTTTCTCAGGGTAGGCTAGAACTTGTGGTCCTCCTGCCTTGGCCTCCTGGAGTGCTGGGATTATAGGCATAGGTATACAGTACTTCTTATGGACCAGAGTTCGTAACTTCTGTGAAGGCTACTCACAGGCAAGCTGTGCGTGACTGACAGATAAGAGGCTTGTAGGGTAAACCTCTCATAATCAATAAATTAAATGCCAATGAATATCTGACTTGAGGAACCAGAGTGTCAGCAGACTGGCTAATTAAAGTTAACATTATGTGCTCAGTTAAACGGGACCTTCACTAGATATTCAGTGACAAGCAACGGATTTGGGGGGGTGGTCCTTGCTGCCTTCCCAGGGACTAGCATTTGCCCTGCTCAGAAGAGGCACTGGATGGGAGCGTACTAAATACATATAGGAGTTATTCATCAATGTCTGAATGTGAGTTGTTTGAAAGTTCTGGAAGTTACAGGTGATGCCACACATGGAGAGCAGAGAATCCAAGAGCCCAATTCATTTGTGTTTCCTACCATATAATTGTGTGTGTGTTCTTTCTTATCCTTCATCCTCCTCACACTGCCATCCAACTTCTGCTTTAGTTTTTCATAATTCTGCAGTTTTACTCCTCATTTATACTCTTCAGAAGACCATACCATTCTTGGCTCCCAGCCAGTAAACCTGAGCTAGGATAATAATAAAATACAAGGCAGCTTGTTCATAAAACTTGGAGTCTTCATTTTAAGCTTCACATGCCAGGGAAATAAATACCAGGGGCAAAAGCCCATGAATGGAGTGATTGGGATTCCCAGAAGATCAAAATAAAGTGTAAATAATACAAAACAAAACAACAAAAACAAAACACAGGGATCCTTGGAGCAATTAGTTCACCCAGGAGATGTCTGCTGATAAGCTACAGGTTGAGTATCCCTTATCCTAAGTGCTTGAGGTCAATATGCTTTTGGATTCAGACCTTTTCAGATTGTGGAATATTTGCACACATAATGAGATACCTCAGCAATGGGACTCAGCAATGGGAACTTTGTCTAAACACAAAGTTCATTTATGTGGCACACTCACCTTATCCACTTAGCCTAAAGGTCATTTAAAGCTCTATTTTCAGTATTCCTGCTACTCTTCATATAACACCAGTGTGGCATTTTCGACTTGTGACATCACATCAGTCTCAAGATGTTTTGGAGTTTGGAACATTTCAGATTTTGACTTTTCAGATTAGGGATGCTTGACTTGAATCACATCCTCATGGTGCAAAATGATGCTGATGGCCTTGAACACTTTATCCTGGTCAGTGCAGCTTGTTATGTGGTCCTGTTGTTGCGGGTATCTTCCTTCCCCAATTAAACTTATCTTTCTTGGAGAAATTTTTTTTTTAAATAAAAATGTCATTAAACTCTCCTGTGGATCTTTGTCAACTGAACTCAGCTGATAGGTCTAGCGCACACCCAGCCGGATTTCAATCTCTGAAAAGAGCCTGGTAAATCCCTGTATCTTCAGGAGAATTCTTTCCGCCCAGTGGGGTGAGATGCTTTTATACATTTGAAAACCTCTGCTTTCAAGGAGAAGCCAGACTAGTCTTGTTCTTCCTGTTATGACTCGCTATATTGACAATTAGAAAATGTACTGATTTTGAATGTGAAGGGTTAAATGGACTTTAACTGATAAGGGAGAATTCTTCTGGAAACTCCTTGGAGACACTTGTAATTAATTTGATCTTCTCCAGTCATTAACTCAGACTCGCAGTGACTTGTCGGCACACTGCTCTATTAATTCACCAGAGATCACTTCCTTGGATTCATTTAGTTAAGCAGCACTGTTGGATTACATTTTAAAACCCTTAAAACTGGTTGTAATTGATGTGTGTTTATAGAAGCTTACTTTAATGGAGTTGAAGTTGGATGGAAATCGTGCTCACCAGCCCAAGATGCAGCCTTAAAGCATAAAGCCCAGCTCTGGGAGGTCTGAGTTGAATGAAAAACATTAGCCATCAAGATTATCATTATTATTAGAACCATTTGTTACTCTAATATTCATAATTAGTTCTAAACTGTGGAATGTTTCAGTTCTAACTATGGATGACCAAACTGAAGCCATAGACTCTTCTTGGAATGTATATATAAATACGGGTAAATGTACATATAAGGGGTGAATAATACAGTACATGTTTAAATTAAGTAACTTATTACAAAAGACACATCACCATTGATCCCCCTCAGAATGTTCCCCCTTGCTTTGAACACACTTATCCCATCATTCTTGCCACTTTCTGAAGCAGTCCAGAAGTCCTCTTTCCTGAGTTTCTTTACTAGGTGTGATTAAAAAATACTGTGATGCTATAGTTGAGTGGCATAGAATGAAAAGGTAGGTTCATAAAAACACGATGGTTTGTCCTCATCTATCTTATTCACTGGATCTGTCACTATATGACTCCTCCTGACTCTTCCCCAAAGTCAAAATGACTATGAAAGGGAAGCATTTTGAATAGATTCACAACATTGGGGCAGCCATGATTCCACAACTAAAGATGCTCAGGAAAGAAAACTTCCACAGCTACTTCAGAAAGTGGCAAGAATGATGGGATAAGTGTGTGAAGAAAGGAGAGATTAAGGACAATATGTATTTTACTGTAATACATTTTTACAAGTTAAATAGATTCAGTATTTTTGATTATACCTCATAATTTATTGTCAAGTGAAAGTTAAAGCATTGCGTGTTAGAGTTTATGCAGAAAATCGCAGGGTATGTGGAATGGTGGCTTCCTTCCTGAAGGGTTAGTAATACCCATTTTAGAACCCCCTATGGCCAGGGCACTCCCAAAGCTCTGCATGTTAAGTAGGTAGTCAAGTGCTGGGATCATAGTAGTTTAAACACCCTGACCTCAGCCCTGGGGACCCCACAGGCCTGGATTTCCCAACCAACATGATCAAAAGAAGAGGGTCTCTGAATTTTCTGTAAGCTGAGAAGGCAGGGAAATTGTTTTATTTTTTCTATAAACAGTAATTCAAGAGCTTCCCAAGGTACACATTCTGACCTTTTCTGTCTATTTCACCAAGTTGGCTTTTCTCTGCCTGGCCAAACTTTACCTTTCCTTCAAAGTTCAGCTATAAGGTCTAATAGCCTCCCTTAATAACCCTTCCTCAACCACATCTGACAATAGGAGTGAATGCTTTTTTCATGTACAGACATTTGCAGTTTTTCCAATCAATTTTGGATACCGGTTGGACCTGTGCTGTAGAACAATAGTTTGCAGTATTTTGGGGTGCATACATCTGTCATGGATACACATACATGCATATGTGCATATGTGTATGATATACATGTGCCACCAGCCTTCATATTCAAGGTTCCACAACCACAGGTTCAACCATAGTTCATGGATCAAAGCTATTCAGAAAAAATTACATCTGTTCTGAACAGGTGACGACTTTTTTCTTGTTATAATTCCCCAAGCAACTTAGTAGAACAACCATTATTTACATGTCCTTTACATAGCATTAGATATCATAAGTAATGTAGAGATTATTTTGAGTGTATAGAATGATGTGCACAGGTCCTATGCAAGCACTATGCCACCTTGTCCAAGGACTTGAGCATCTGTAGATTCTGCTGCTCTCAGGGGGTCCTGGGAATCAATTCCCTGCAGGTTCTGAGGGATAACTGTAAATGCATATCTGTGAACACAGCATATACGCACATGTGCAGTGCATATATAGTGTCTGTGTAAATGTGCCGACTCTATAGCCCTAGACTACTGAATGTATTATTTGCTTATTTACTACTTAATTCAATACTTACTGAACTATAAGCAGGTACTCCACCAGGTCTTCACCTATAGCCTTAAGTGACAGAAGGGAACCAGCTGAGAAACATTTTTGTTCACTAGTTCCCCAGACTGGCCCTGGCTTGTGAGGGCCACAGTGGTGTGAGGTTTAGGCACAACAGGTATGGGATTTAGCCAGGACCTTGATGGCATCCAAAACAAAATGGAATAATCTGGAGGGCTACCAGCCCATTTTGGGGAATCTAATTTTCATTAAAATAAAGGGATCAGATTTTCTAACCTGACAGCTTTCACTCTGAAAGCCCACCTATTTTCTGTGTCTAGGCCTCCATTTCCTGTTTGTTACCCTCTCACCCCCACATCGCAGCTCCCCTCTCTATGTCAAGTGATACTTTTCTGGAGGACACAGGATAAATAGGGAGAAAGGGGTGGCCCAAGCAGGGGCCAGTTGAATGGCTGGGGTCTGAGAGCCTTTGAAAAACAGGCCTCTTCTTCATCTTTTTGCTTCCTGATTCCTTTCACAGCAGAGTACTTCCTGCATGCCAGGTCTTGTGTGTGTGTGTGTGTGTGTGTGTGTGGTACTGAGGATTGAGTCCAGGGCCTTTGCACTTAGCTATATCCCCACCCCTTCCTTATTTTTTATTTTGAGGCAGTCTCATTAAGTTGGCCAGGCTGAGCTCAAATGTATGATCTTCTTGCCTACGTCACCCAGAGCGCTGGGATTGCAGACATGTGCCACAATGCCCAGTTGACAAGCCTTTTTTTTTCAAGTAAAATACAGCTTTATTAAACTAAAATTTACATACCATACAATTTACAAACTTAAGTGTTCGATTTGGTAGATTTTAGCATATTGACAGACTTGTATAACGATGACCACAATCAAATTCAGATCATTTGTTTTCTCAAAACAAAACACTCTACTCCCTTGCTATCATCTCCCAATATCTCCCTCTCTTAAATTAAGCAAACCCTGAACTACTCTCTGTCTTCATAGATTTTTCCATTCTGTGAATTTATGTATTTTTATTCAAAATAGACCATGCTCACAGCAACGATAAAGACTGTAACATATTCTGAGAAATGGAAATCCTGCAAAATGAGTTCTCACCCCATATTGGAGTGAAACTAGCAGAAACATACTTAGAATGCAATAATTTTTTTCTCTTTATCTTTTTACATATTATCTGTCTTTTATTTCACACTTAATTTTTATATTAACTTTTTCATATAAGCAAAAGATAATGTTCAAGCTCATGTCTGATTTATTTTACTTAACATTATGGTCTCACAGTACATCCATTTTCCTACAAATCTCTCAAGTTTATCTTTCTTGATGGCAGAGTAAAACTCTATTGTGTATAAATACCACATTTTCTTTATCCATTCATCTGTTGATGAATGTATAGGCAGTTTCCAAGATCTAGCTATTATGAATTGTGCTGTTACAATCATAGGTACACATCACTGTGGTATGATGTTTTTAATTCTGTTGGGAAGATATGTAAAAGGTGACTAGCTGGGTCAAGTAGAATCTCTATTTTCAGTTTTCTGAGGGATCTCCATACTGATTTCCATAGTGGTTGAATCAGTTACACTCCCAAAACCAATAGAGAAGTGTTCCTTTCTTCCCACAGCCTCTCCAGTACTTGTTATTGGTTGATCTCTTGATAGTAATCATTCATTCTGGAGTGAGATGGCATCTTAATGTTTTAATTTGCATTTCTTGAATGGCCAGTGATGTTGAACATGTTTTCATATATTTATTGAATGACTGTATTTTTTCATCTGCAAAGTACATATTAACTTCAGATGCCCAATTTTGCTTGAGTCATTAAATTTGAGGGGTTTTAATATTTTTAGTTCTTTATATATTCTAGATGTTGTTCCTTTGAGGAATAGCTGGCAATTTTTTTTTCCTATTCTGTGGATCATCTCTTCACTTTGAGGTAAGTCTTGTTCTAAGAGCTTTATGGATATGAAATCACTGAATGCTCACAGTCACTGTGGCCAGAAGCCCAAGCAGCCCACTAGTAAGAAGCAGGTCCTGAGAGTCAGTTCTTAGGGCCTCTGCTCCTTGCCATACACTGGGCAGCCTGGGCATGACCTTGGCACCTTCAGTGTCTGTCTCTCTGGTTTCTGAGCAGAAAATCAGTGAATTGGCTCCAGATGTGAGGTTGAGGAACTGAAGAATGACAGCATGCGGGACAGCAAATGGCCTTGTTTGTGCCCTTATCATGCAAACCTTTACTGAGGACGTGGTACGTGTCAAGTGCAGTCATAGGTACTGTGGGTAAAACACTGACTAAGCAAGGTGCTTGCCCGCCTGGAGCACCCTCTACCTGGATGTGGGGTGGGGAGAGAAGCTGGGGAGAAGAGACGGCAAACAGGTGGTATTTAGGCTTCTGTTTGGTTGTAATGACAACAATCAGGAAGTGTGACGGGGGCAGGTGACACAGTATTTGTGTGAAAGTGTGTGCATGTGTGTGAATGAGTGTGTGTGCCATTGTTTGCATATCTATAAGTAGTCCTCTAATTTTGTGAATATATATCTCAATAAATCCATCCTATATTGAAAATATCATTAAGCCAAAAGTGCATTTCACACATCTACCCTACAAAACATCACAGCCTTGCAGCAGTGCTTGCAGGGAGTTGGTGGTTGGCTGTTTCTGCCAGGGTTGGTGGCTATGAGCTTCACCCAGGCCCACCCAGGACAGAGAGAAGAGATTGTATTATATGTCCATGGTCCAGAAAAAGGATCTGAATTAAAGATTTGAATTACAATTTGAAACATACTGTTTTCACATCATCAAAAATGCTGAAAAAAATCATAAACCAAATTAGGGTAAGTGCAAAGCTGAAGTTACAATTTAAGGTATGCTTTCGAAATAAGATATCAAAAGAAGCCATCATGATAACTACAAAGGATGCAATTAAAGCTTTTAAAATATAAATATATTATGTATAAGTTGAGAGAGTGAAATTGGACTTTATCATAGTTAACTTTGAGTTTTGGATCATAAATGATTTTTAAAAAACTTTTTCTTTCTTTTTTTTTTTTTTTTTGGTGTGGTGGCACACACCTGGAATCCCAGCACACAGGAGGCTAAGGCAGGAGGATTGTGAATTCCAGTCCAGCCAGGGTTATCAAGGTAGGGCTAAACTATTATCAAAGCAGACAAAATAAAACAAAAACTATTTTTTTAAAAAATATTGAAAAAAATAAGAAAACAACCTTTTCCCTTCTCATGATGAATCAGCTATATTCTAGTTTTCTTTTAATGCTCTTGTGTATTTTTTGCATTTTAAAATGGTGCACACCATTTTTTTTATAATGATAAAAAGCACAAAAAAGATGTCTCTCAAAATGCGGCCAGAAATTCTGAGGCCAGCATGTGGTTTCACAACAAGAAAAAACAAATTGCCACAATCATCCCTAATGTGATCTCATCGCAGATGAGCTGAATGCCTTACCTCAAGAAACCCACAGAAACTAGTCTGTTTTGAGACAAATACCAGTGAGGGGAAATGGTGATTTTCTGAGCAATAGCACTCTTGTCAGAAGAGAAGAGAAAGGGAGTGGGGTACTATTCACAGCAAATGTACCAGGTAATTTTGTTAAGTATATGTTATAGGTTCCAATGCATTTTATATAAAAAAAAAAGTCCAACTCCACAATTCATGTAGGCTGGTGAAGAAAAAAAATCAAAACTACAACTATACTATAAATAAAATGCAAAGCACAGATTTGAAAGTTAAGAAGTTTATGGTCTGATGTGAGTATTCTACACATTCCTGGACTGATAACTTCAAAGTTTCCCCAGTGTGGTGCTGATTGGTATATTATTAAGCTCTTCTTAAGCATTAAAAAAAAAATCTGAGCAGTGTAAGATTTCTCCTCAGAATTACATAGTTATGTGCCTGGTATTTGTGTAAGGAAAAGATGAATCACCATTTAATGCAGATTCTGTCAATGAACTCAAAGGAGGTGTAGCTGGGAAAAGAAAAGGAATCTCAGAACTGAATGCCAGTGGCCATCTGGGTGGAACCTGAGCTCTTCAGAATCTCCAGCTGCTCTGACCATGGTCACAAGCACAGTGAAGCCATCCAGTGCCATCATTCCCACCTGGTGAGGCTGACCTTGGTGACTGTTGGAAGTTGGGTCTCTTCCTCTTGGTCTCAGTGAAGTCACCAATAGGGACCCTGTGAGCCGCTGTCTCTGGCTTTATCATGCACTGTATGAAGGTCATCTTGTGCAATAAATAGGGTTAGGGTAAAAGATTTTGAACCATTACAGAGCTCTCCAACCTCACACCACTGGTTTACATTTTTCTTATCCAAAACTCCTTTTCTAGGATTTCTCCATCCTTTCTGCATTCCTGAAGGATCAACTTGGAAAACACAACTCAAGCTCTCCCTCTCTTCACAATTCTCAGGAGGCCTAAAATCAACATGAGGGAAAATACTGGATGTGCTTTAGATTTACTGGCTCATTTCCTTCTCATCTACTCTGACTTCTTAAAAACATAAGTACTAGTGAGTTTTCTGGTTAAGCCAGTCTGCATAAATAAAAACTCATTTACCTGAACAACATCATGAAAAAGCATAGAACCAGAGTGATAGAAAGGGCCTCAGGGGTTACTAGTTCTGATCTGCCATTTCTTAGATGAGAAACGCAGCATGGTGGCGTGCATGTTTAGTCCATGTTCAAATCCTCCCTCTGCCACTGTTACACTGTACAGGTTGAACAAGTTACTCCAAAGTTCTGAGCCTCAATTTTCTTCTGTAAATGGAGTTAATAACAAGATCTTTCCAAAGACTGTGACTCAGTAAAAAATGATTCAAGTTCTTTGAGGACAATGCCTATAAAAAGGATCAGAGAGCCAAAAATGGGAAGTTAATTCCCAGTAACTATTTCAGCTCGAGTAGCTATGGAAAGGCAATCACTGGAATCCATATTTTAACAAATTGGCATAAGGAGTTGGCAACCTCCCAGGCCATGTTGCCCCAGGACTGGGGATAGGCTGAGCCCCTCAGTTGTAGAAGTAGTGGCAGCACAACTCTGCCCGAGTCAGTCTTCAGGACAGTGTTACTGTTGGCTGAAAAAGAGATACACTGTGGTGTGTGGTGATTCTGTGGAAGTGTGGTGTAGATGGTGTGTGGTGTTTGTGTGCATGGATCTGCTGTGTGTATATGTGGTATGTAGTGTGCATGGGGGATGTGTATGACACCTGTGGCATATGGCCTATGTGTGTTGTGCGTCTGTGACATGTGTAGTATTCTGTGTGAGATGTGTGTATGTGGTGTGTGCCCTGTTTCTGGTGTGTTCATGGCATGTGTGTGTTTAGGCTGTGTAATATGTGATGAGCACCTCTGTGGTGTGTGTGCAGTATGAGCCATGTACGTTGTATTTCTGTTTGTGGTTTGCTATGGTGTGCAGTGTGTGTGGCTGTGGTGTGCATGTAGACTGAGTCATGTGTGGTAGTGTGTGGTGTGTGTCTATGGTGGGTGTGTAGACTGAACTGCGGATGATGCATGGTGGTGTGTGCTGCGTTTGTACCCTGGCTGGAGGGCATGGTGTGAGCCATCCCCTGTTCGTCTGTATGGGTCTGGGTGACACTGGTTCTAAGGGCTGAGAACCAGTGTCACCCAGGTTCTCATGGCCCAGGTTATTGACCCATGGGAGTGGTCTGGAGAAGGGCCTGTGGGACCAGGAGAGAGAGGATGGGAGCAGCTGGGAAGGAAAAGGTAGGAAATGTGTGCAGCTCAGGAAGGCTGGCGTCAGGCTGGTGGAGGGAACAGGAGGAGTTCAGAGAGAGGTTTCCTGGAGACCCCAAGGGCGAATATGGAGCACTGACACGGCCCCATGAGCCACCCCTCAGGGGAGACCAAGGAGTGCCAGGCCCAGAAGATGGCATCTCGACATTACCCTGCCATCGTGCATTCCAGGAGAGCAACACTGTCAGTGCAAAGCCCTCAAAGGGGACCTGGGCTCCTGAGCACAGGGCTGCGCGTCTCCATCCTGACTGCACACAGTGGGCCACTCTGTCTGTCCCGATGCCTGATTCTGACTTGTCATCTCCTTCTCATCGCCACCACGGTCAAGGGGTCATTTGCTTTTTCTTTCCCCAAGCACAAAGTGTGTCTGTGCCTGTTTTAGGAGTACCCACCAGCTCTTTTCAAGGGCTGGGAGACTTCTCAATAAGAAAGTCAGACTCAAGAACTTATCCAGGATTGCTTCTGAATAAGTAGGCATCTAAAAACTGCACATTGCTTTGATGTCTTTATTTTTTCAATAAAGGACAACATTGCGACTTGAAAACAAAATGTAGTCCCTTCTGAAGCTCATAAATTGTGCTGTTAGGGAGGCAGAGCTGGTTTTTTATCTAACTGGAGTCTTTAAAGGTCTTTGCTTAATGTGGCTTCTAGATAATCATCCAACTCTTGATAGAGTGATTACCAGGTAACACTATCAAACAACAATCATGATTAAACAAGTTACATGTGCCCTCAGGCCCTGAAGCAATTTCTATGAAGAATGAGTTTGTCCTTCAAATGGCATAATAAGAAAAAAATTAGGTGCAATTCACTCTGAATAGGATGTTATGAGGGAGAAGTAACGTTTACCCATTCCTAACAGTTACAAATGGCCTACAATTAGCTGACTTTCTTTTCAACTTCCTTCCTTTCCAAGTACCTTTTGCATTCTCTGCCACTCAAAATGAGCTGCTGTCATTTTCTAGCCATCTGAACTATTTGCCAATATCACAAGTCCTACTGCACTCTCACCCTATCTATCTTATCTGTCTGTCTGTCTGTATATGCACCATCTATCATCTTTTTAAAAATTCTTTATCATCCAGAATAAATATATACAAAGCTGCCAGACAACAATTTTTTGCTATTAGTGATCTTTACACCTGAGATACTAAAAAAAAAAATCTGTCAAGCATAATTTGAGACCAAAGGAAATGAACAGTACACTGCTGTGTTCCTGTGGCACAGACTGTCCCACTTTATGGAGTGAAACAACCAGGAAAAAAATAAGCTGATTAATTTATTATACACAGAATCTAGGCATACATTTTTTAGAATGTAAAACCTGGGCCCATGCCAGCTACCAATGAAGACAGACTGACGTGCAGCAGAATCTAAAAACAACACATAAAAACTCCTGGATAAAGTCAGCTCTGGAACAATGGTACTGTTAATGTTCCTATTTTTCTCATTTACACTCAGCAAACATTCTCAAAAAGTAAAAGGCTGATCTGCTGCCTTCAAATCTCTCGTAGTATAGGACTGTTGCCTCCAGGTATTTTTTTTTCTATTTTGGGAGGCAAATGAAAAAAATATAAATATGTAACTATTGTTTCTTTTGTGAGTTACACCTATAACCAAGTCATCTACATAGTATTGTCCAAAAGTGAATTCCACTACCCAAAGATGTGAGTTAGTATCTTGTCTATGCTGACCCTCAACTCACATTTCCTCTCTCCAGCAAATCTGGCTTTAGTAGGAAGCAGAAGGAAAAAAATAGTAACCCTAATAATTTATTTTCAAAAACTATAGGTATAAATAAGTATTAAGCACTGATACTTTCTTTGAAGGATTTTTTTGTTGCCTTTGCATAGAAGTTATAGATGTCTGAAAGCATTGACATATATGAAAACATACTTGTGGAAGAGAATAAAAACAGAGTAAGTGTGGGTGGCGGTATGTGTATGTATTCCCCTGTGTGCACGCTGTCTTACAGGAGTGCCAAGTTTTAGTAATGTGGATTTTCTCAGAGGAATCTGTGATGCTGAGATTTTTATTCAAATATACAAGTATTATCTTGCAGGTAGTTAGGCATGGGGTTGTGGTTGAAAGCTCTATTCTGTGCTCATTTTTCTTGCCTTCTTAATTTTTCTTTTTAGTTCCAAAGTAGAAGTCTTCCCCATGGTGGAAAGGTGAGGTTGTGTGTTCACCCACACCCAAGGCTGGTTTGTGGGTGTGTAATCATATGGAAATACCATGCAGGTAGTTTAAGGGAGGCTGCTTATGGTTTTTGTTATTGAATAACATATAATGATTTTCAGATGGATAATAGAAGAGCAAATGTTTATATGAGTAGGAATTTAAATTTTTTACTGTGATGGAAAGGTGTTCTTCTCTTTCAAAAGTTGAAGATTTTATCTAAGGCATATCAATTTATTCGAAATTCTAACTAGGCTTCAAAATGGCCTAGGATTTTCAGAATTCAAGTTATCCTGACTTTAGGTGCATGGATTTTTCCTCTCAGTATTAAGAAATACATTGATCGCAATACCAGAAGGGAAAAAGTCTTCAAGACTCCCCTCTTTCCTTACCTCTAGCTTTCATGCTCTTTTGTTAAATTTCCCAAAATATAAATACATATGGTTGGTGAGCTTGCTTGGCTTATAAAAATAAGTAGATGTAAGAAAACTCTGAGGACTGATAAGGTTCCTCATGAATGAGCTGGTAAATGCCTAGGTATGTATGGACCATTTAATAATAGACTCCCATGAGGTGTATTAGTTTACTACTTTCTACCATACCACAAACTTAACATAAACAATACAAATTCTGGAGATGGACAGTTTAAAATGGGTTTTACTAGGTATTATGGATGAGAACTAAAATGACATCCAAAAGTCTCATGTGTTGAGTGGCAAGGTTTTTCGAAAGTGACTGAATTGTAAATGCTGTAACCCAATCAGAAGATATGCTGACAAATCCATTCATTAGACCAGAATTTGATAGTACTTGGATGCAATACAATTTAGGAGGTGAGGTCCAATTTAATGGAGTGGATGATAGGTGTGTGACCTTGGGCACTATAAATCTCAGCTTTTTGTTGCTGAGACAGTACCTGACACTAATAATTTAAAGGAGGAGAGGTTTAATTTGGCTCATGATTTCAGGGGATTCAGTCCATGGTGATCTGGCTCCAGAGCAGGAACTCACAGAGGAAGGGTGTGGTGGAAGTAAGCTGCTTACTTCATGGTGGCAGGGAAGCAGAGAAGGGGAATGATGACAGAGAGAAGGGGCCAGGGACCAGATCCACCACCCAAGGCTATGTCTCCACGTCCCACCCAGACACATCCAGAAGTGTGCTTTACTATGGCTCTATGGTTCCCAAGTCTATCAAGTTGACAATTAAGTTTAGCTACTAGTGGGACTATACCGTATCTCTTTCCTTGCTGGCTCTTTCCCTCTCTGCTTCCTCACCACTCTGAGGAGAACAGTTTTCCTTGGTCACACCCTTCCATGATGTTTCTGCCTCTCCTTAAACTCACAGTAGTTTTACCAGCTGACCACAAATGAAACCTCCAGAACTGGGAACCAAAAGAAAATCTTTCCCCTTTAAGTTGTTTATATTAGGGATTTTGTCATAGCTATGAAAATCTGACTAACATATTAGGGTACACTCAAGGGATCACCAAGGTTGTGTTTCTCAGTGAACATGCTAACTTTATTGGCACCAGAATCCAGTTATTAGGAAGCTGACCATTTCATGGGGCAGGGGAATTGCTTTAAGATAATTCAAAGAAGCATGTGACCTAGATCCTCCCCACAAAGTTCACAGTAAGATTAGCACACCTATGAGAATTCAGTGTCCCGCCAATCTGACAGGAGGTGGAACTCACCTGCTGCAGTCAAAAACCCCTGTCCAACCTTTTGGTTTCCCCACTGAGTGAAGAGGAATTGTCTCAGGCCATAAAACATATAGTTAATGTACGTAAGCAGCAAAACTTTCTTTACTTTTTATATTTTAACATATGAAATTATTTTATGAAACAAGGCAAGCCCAATTTTAATAATTAAATAAGAAAATTTAACATGTATTATTAATAACAAACACCTGTCTTCACAGATACATATCTGCATACAAGTAGGCTGAAATACTATTATGGGTAATTGTTATGCTTTAATGACAAGTCTCACAAAGAATGCAACACCTGATGCCCATGGGTTTAATTGGACTGTGTGTCAGGCATGGGAGGTGGTATTAGCATGGCTCTGTGTCCTCTCCTGCACACTACTCTGTTGTCACCTGCATGGTCTGTTCTCCATCACTGTGTGACTGAGTCATGAAAAATGTCACTAAACATAATTTAATGATGCCCACAGATTTTTTTTCCTTTAGGTACTAGGGATTAAACTCAGGGTCTTCACATTGAGCTATACTCCCATCTCTATTTATTTTTTTTTTTAATTCTGAGACAGGGTCTCACTAAGCCACTGAATTGCCCTGGATAAATCTGTACTTTTGATCCTCCTGCCAGAGGGCTGGGATTACAGGTATGTGCTGCCATGCTCAGCTGTCATCAGGCAGTTTTATCACCATGAAAACATCACAAAATATACTTAACATAAACCAATGTGGCTGTGATATCCCTAGATGATAGCATCTTATGGGGCCACCATTGCACATGGAGTCTACACGAATCACTTTGCAGAGCAAGACTGTACTTGCAGAGCATCTACTGTGTCCAAGGCCAAGTGGTTTATGAAACAGATGCAGATATTTACTAATAATAAAGTGAGGGTGATGATGGCTAATAAAGAGCAATAGAAAAGGGTTCAAAACAGAATGTCAGACAATCTCACTGCAGAACACAGAAACAACAAGGAGAATTCAAAGAATGTACCTGGGAAGGGCATAAATCACTCTTGCTCACATGCAAGGTGGATCAAAACCATTGGTCCACTGGTAAACAAGCACCAAGCCTTAAGGTATACTCTCAGGTAGTTTTTAATGTTGTCTATGTGTGGCATGATCTATTCAGTCAACAAATGCAGAAAGCATGAGATCAGACTGGACAGGCAGAACATACAGCTGCTCAGCTGGGGGAGGTTACAGCCTGAAATGTGTGTGAGTGAAAAGACTGTTGTTAAAAGGGGTACAGAACACAGATCTACATACAGTATCTTTAGTCACTGAGTCCCCCCCAGCAAATGGCTTCATCTTTGTATTACTGACCCTAAATCCCTTTCCTTGCCAGACAAGTTACTGGCTAATGGTGACTTATTTGGCTAATGGCCAATCCAAATGAAGCATTTTGCTGATTGAAGTTTTAGATAATTTGAGTTAAAACCTTTATACTTCCCAAAGTAGTTTACATTCTGTTCCACTTCCCAAAATATTAAGACTAGAGCCATTTATTATTGATTCCCTACGTACTTATTGACCATCAAATATGTTAGATTCTTCACTTGATACCAGAAACTAAAGTTGAAAAAAATATGCTTCTTTGTCCTGAATTAAAACATGAAAAATCAAGTGTTTTTTTTTTAGGAGGCATGTGTAATACTTTAGTAGAGGGTAATGTCATCTACTTTTGAAGGTATAATTTTACAAGTTAAATCCTCTCATTTAGACCTTTTAATACCTTTCTCTAAACACTATGTTTATAAAACCCAATTTATGAGTTCCAATTAAAATAATTTTAACAATTAAAGTTTATTATTAAGCAAGAATGTGACTTAATTTAAAGAAACCATAATTCACTTTGAAAAGTTTTGATAATTTCATGAAAACAAGTTTTTTTCCTTAGGTACACTTCAAACTAATATTTCTATTTGTATACTGAATTATATATGTAAGGTTGTAGTCACACATGCAAAGTTGCCTAGACATTTTGTGAATTGACCATAATATTACCTCTTTCTGTAGGTTAACCTGTATAGCTGTTGCGGGGTTACAGAATAACTTGCATGAGGTAGGCAGAATTAAAAGATTTTCAAGCCCTCCACATTGATAGCTTATACCATTGCTGGGGTCCTAAATTATCTCCTCTTTGTTCTGGAAGCCTGGATAGGATTCTAGCTCCCAAATTATTCTTTCTTACAAGATGCGTGCATTGTGGCTCAAATGAATGGGCAGGGTTGATGACATTTTTGGGGGGGGAAAAAATGGGGGCGGGCGGAGTAACCAGGGATTGAACTCACAACCTCACATCTGCCCGGCAGGCACTTGTGCTGCTGAGCTCTATCCCTGACCCTCTTTTGGAAATTCAAATTTAGGAACTGGGAGACCTTTAGCAGTGAGCACTGAGGCTGGAGTTAAAAGAACCAGAAAGCAGATGGAAGAAGGTCATAAAGGCCCTAGAAGCCAAAGTGCAGGAGAAAAGACGAATGACTGGAGTCCTATACTTTGAGGAGGAAGTGGAAGGGGCGGATGCAGGGAGGAAAACCAAAGCGTCAGTAAGGCCATGAGGCCACTGGCAGCACAGCACAGGGAACTGATGGCTTCTCAGGGTTGGTTCCCCAAGGCTAGGTTGTCCTCTGTGCTTTTCTTAGAGTCTCAGGAAAGACTCATTGGCATTCTTAATGGACACATTCTTCCTGGAAGCAGCCTAAGTGGTCCTCTGCTTGTCTCACTGAAAGAGCCAGTCTAGCATGGGACAGGCTTGGTTCTGTTCAAGTGGACTATTGTCACAAACTCTCATTCTACCTTATGATGAGTTTTGGCAATACAAGAGCTACTCTCTTCACTGAAGAAATGGCAACCTCATGGATATGATCAGACTGTTGGAAATGTGTAGGCAAAAAAGTAAGAAAGTTATTGGCATCCAAAATGATTGTCTTCTACCCCTTCCACAAATGTTTGTATGGCCTTGTCACATGCAAGAGTCTCATGTCCAGAGACAGTAAGTCAGTGCCTGCCCCAGAAGATGTCCATTCTCTGGAAAGGCTGGGGGAGACAGCACAGGGGGAGAACAGTGTAGCATGAGGTGGCATGTGCAGTGAGAGTAGGAAGTGCTGATCAGAGGACACTTTCCTTGCACTGATTTTCCACTGACCGTAAAGTATGTCCTAACTTTCAGGTAGGTTCATGGCAACTCCTTGTAGTTTCTTGTCAGGTATTTGTTACATGGATTCTAGCAAGACAGAGCGTAATAGGGCTGAGAATTTAGCTCAGCAGCATAAGCGCTTGCCTGGCAAGCACGAGGTCATGAGTTTGATTTCCGGTAGCAAAAAAAAAGATAAATGTAATAAATGAATGGAGATGAATGCAGATATAAGGAGTAAGAATGCTGATATAAACAAAGAGAAAAAAATGATGGTTTAGTTATTGTAAGGGAGAAGAAGCATAACAAAGTCAAATAGTTTCATCATAAGGTTGAGAAAGAAAAGAAATAGAAGTTTTTTTGCAGTGACCTATTTTCAGGGGTTGCTCTAGGCCTCCTCTGCCTCCTCCCCTCTGCTCTGTATCCCCCACCATCACTTTTCATGATGCTGGGGTCTCAGCTTCTCAGTACTGTGACCGACATCCCATGCTTCTCATTTAGGCAGTGGCAGTAGTGAGATCAGCTGTTGTTCTGGGGTTGGTAGTGATTCTGTAATTCCATTTCCTCATTAGATGCTGTGTGAGTATTTATTAAAGCTGCACTGTGCCCAAAGGCAATGTACAAAAAATATAGAGAAATACCAAAATTAAATAAAGGCTATTATTGCTCTTATTTTATAAAGCTTGTCTATCACAAGCTACTGTGTAGGTTTCTAGGGTAGGGGCTCTGTTAACCAGGTGCTCCTGGATCAGGAAACTAGGTGCATGGCTTTCTGCCTCTATCCACATACAGGTCTTCTGTGCAGTGCTCTAGAAGGTACACTTAGAATCCTGTGCCTTCTAGAAAATTCTTCAGCCTCCAAAGCATCCCTCTGCATAGCTACCTGGGGTCATTCTGCAGAGCTTAAACTCTTGTAGCATCATCTCAAGGACTGAAATAGACATTTCTCTCCCTAGAACTAGGGTCCTTTCCTTTATGCTAAATGAGATAGCATGGCTAGCAGTGGGTGAAAGGACTATCCATGGATTGCCCGCCATAGGTGACATTTCAGGAGCTGGAAGCCTGAGGGACCACACATAGTCTGTACCCTGCATGAGCTTATGTCCCATGGGGGAAGTAGGAAATGGTCAAATATTCAAGGAAATACACAGACAATCTCATGGCTAAGAATAAGGCCAAGAGAAGCCATGATGTGTCCTGAGATGTGGCAGTTGGAGGTATTATTTTCTGTACTTTGGTTCAAGAAAGGCTCACTGCTAAGATGCCTTGAGCAGACCTGTGCAGGCAGCCATGTGACTTCAGAGGGAAAGGCATCCCAAGGGAAGGAGCAGCAAGCACAAAGCCTGTGAGCACATATGAACAGACTCAGGGGGTGTGGGTGTCTCCAAACAGGGGGGGCCCATCTCTGCAAAAGGGAAGCTCATTTAAATCCCATATAGGGCCATTTCCATGGGAAAAGAAGCCCTGGGTACTATGAAATATGTTTTGGGTTAATGCTTTTAAGTTCATATTGGCAAGGACACATTTACTTAAAGCTGTCAACCGGATATTTTTTTCAGAATCAACTGTTATTTGTCCCACAGCCAGAGTCAGTTTTATTACCAGTGTCTCAGCTCAGCCTGCACAGGCAGGTCTCTCTTCATCTATCCTAAGCCTAAACCAGTGCTTGTGTTCTGGAGCAGCTGCTGGGACTAACAAGGCTGTGTGATATAGTGAAAGAGCAAAAGTCTGAAGTCAGAGAGACCAAAAATACAAATCCTGAAGACGTCATTTATTGGTGAGACCTTGGCCAAGGCATGCCCTGCCTTTTTCCAAGCCTCAGACTTTTATTCATAAATAAAGGCAATGCCTCCTGGAAAGAATGTGACGATCAAATCATATAGCTTTTTCAAATACCTAGCTTCCTGCCTGGGACTTAATACACAAGTCTCCTTGCTCTTCTTTCTCTTTTTCCTTCTCTTCCCTTTCTTTCTATCCTGACCACCACTACTGCCACCAACATCTAGCCAATATCAGAAAAAGTTTTTGGGCAGATTCAATAATGTTCATTCACAAATACCCAGAGGAGCTAAGGAAGTCCCAGGGGGTGGTCAGAATACAGGGTGTGTGTGTGTGTGTGTGTGTGTGTGTGTGTTATTGCTGACTGTGAATAGGCTGCAAAACTTAGGAATTTACACTTGGTAAATGGTCTACAGGATTACCCCACACTCCCCAGAGTGCCTCTTGGCTTGATTGGAGCTGGATCCATGTTCAGACTGAGGAACAAGTAAAGGAAAGCCCCTTGGTGCCTTTACTCCATGACAAGAGACATCTAGGAGGACCAGGAACCGAGTCTGTTAAATCCACCGGTGTCCTCCTAACCACATGCCCATCTCTGTGAGAGAAGTGACAAAGAAGAGTCACACAATTGGAAGGACGCAAGGCTGCCCATCTTATTTCAGGTAGGCTGTCAACCATGGACAGGAAGAACTTTTAGACATAGGGGTGTGTCAGAGGTAACAACCCCAGACCTGAGTACTGCATATCCCTTTACAAACACTTTTACATCTTTCAGATTCCTTATTTTTTCTCTGTTGATTATAACCAAATTTCAAGGGGAAAGAAGGGGGTAGTGAAAGGGGAAAAAACTAAAAAATATTTTAAAACACCAAAAAACAAAGGAGAACTCATTTGCCACTAAACCTGTGCCTGTGTGGGTGGTCCAGCCAGTGGATGCTGGTTTCTGGTAGGGACCATCTTAGGCATGGCAGAGGTCCCTGGGTCTTTGTGGAACATCTCCTGGGATCCCCAAGTTGACATATGCTAAATGTGGACAGGAGTCTCAGAAGTAGGGGATCACCTGGGCTGGGGAGTCATTCTCTTGTTTTTATTTAGCATTCAACATTCTGACCAGTCGGTATCCAAGCCATTTTAGTGGGAAGAGACCAACAAACAAAGGACTAACAACAGAGTTATTGCATTTTATCTACAGTTTTTAGTTTCCTATAAAGAGCAACCAGGTCTTCCCCCTTCGTCCTCCAGCCTGGAGACCAAGCACTCCTCTGAGGTTAGGCTCCTAAGTGTCGGCTGTCTCATTCTCCTTAGCCCAAGAGCATTTTGGAGAACAGTGGTCGCTATAATAACTTGGATTTTAAGTAGAACTATCTCCTGTGATGCCACCAAGTAGAAATAAAAAGAGCAATTTTCAAAACTCTTTGCAAACAACAAGCAGCACTGATAATGCCAGAAAGGGGAGACATTAAAAAATTAAACACCATGGAGTCCATTTCTCCATTCTGAGCAATGGGACCTCCCAGATACATAAAGGAGCACTTTTTAAAAATAAATCAGATTGCAGCTAGACTGGCAGAAACAATGCTATTTGTGATGTTTATACCCTTAATTAATGCTGCAGAAGTTCAAATAGCTTTATTCTGGGTTTAGCACCTCTCTTCCTCCAGGTTGGCAAGCTTCAGGGTGAGTGTTGTTATTGCTACCCCAAATGGTTTCACAAAGGGAAAAAATAAGTGCATTTGTTGTTTAAGGACTTGCATTCAGCAAGGGGAGTCCCTGTTGCCACTGTGACTTTTATTTAAAAGAAAATGGAGTTGGGGTGTGTCAGTTCACCTGTAATCTTATTACCCTGCCTCAAAATAAAAGTAAATAAATAAATAAAGGACTTAGGATAAGGCTTAGGCCCTGGGTTTGCCAGTACTACCAGGAAGAAGGAAGGAAGGAAGGAAGGAAGGAAGGAAGGAAGGAAGGAAGGAAGGAAGGAAGGAAGGAAGGAAATGGTGTTCTTCTGGTTGGCTTTATCTGGTCAACAGGGATTTTTATGTGTAATCTATGTGTATACACAGACAGACATACCCACATACACACAGACAGATATCGATACCAACTCAGCCAGTTCAACTTAATCTTGTGAATTCTTCATATCATACTATAAATTCATTACACGAAGTGGCCAGAGTTAACATGACAGAGCAGAGCAGCAATTACACTGCCTGGGCTTACGGTGGGCTCAGACCCACAGGGGCAGGATTATATGCTTCTCTCATTTCCGCTGGCAAAATCTCCTAGCAGAATGATCGCTCTCCCAACAGAACATTTTTCATCAGGAGCCGAGATAAAGAGGTATTAATGAACAAGGAGATCGAAAACAGGGCCAAAGTAGGTTAAATAGAATGGGGCTATTAGGAGGGTTGGTTTTTCTTGTACTTGTGTATCAATGAGCCACATCTTTAGATAAAGCTTTCCCAGCAGGATACCAGATCTTATCAAATGTTGTTACACACTATTTAGTCTCTGGGGCAACACAAAAGAAATGACATCAACCAAGGAAGGTAACAAAACAACCTGGAGAAGCCAGAAGGCTGTGCAGAGGGAGGGGAGGGCAGCTGCGCAGCCATTGTCACAGGGACCCTTTTCCAGAAAGCTGACTCTTACCTGGAGTGTCAATGAGTTTGTGTCTCTGTGTGTGTGCATGTGCACGCACGTGTGTGTTGTGGGATTTTTCTGAACAGGAGATGGGAACACAGAAGAGAGAAGAAGAAAATAAAATCGCAGGCGGCAGCAGAGATGGGGACGGTATTCGTTTTCCTGGGCGCTGGCTGGCCGGCAAGGCGGTACCTTGTTCTGTAGCTTTTGTCCTTCAGAGTGGCGAGAGCCCATGCTTTAATGCCTGCAGGTTGACCATGCATTGTTATTATACAGTCTCCATGTGCACATCATGTGTCATCTGACCAAAGGAGAGTCTACAAAGTGAAAGGCTCATGCAAAATTTATGCTTATATGGCGGTTTCAGTCAGCGGAAAAATCAATACTGCAGGCTTGATGCTCCGAAATGACTGAGTACTCTCTGACTGACACTAAAAGCACCCGGAGATTGAGAGCTACATTTGCTCTTCAAGGGATTGAGTGTATTAGGGCTCTTGTAATAGTCTGCTCACCTTATATTAGCCTTTTCTTGGGATTATTTTTTGATAACAATTATGATTGTGGGGTTTAAGGCAATTACACTATTACAAAGAAAAAGCTGCTTTTTATGTCCTGTAAATCTGTCATCTATTTCACACCGCAACTGCCTTCCAATTATTTTGCTACAATGCACTTTGGAAGCAAAATGTCCTAACTGATATGTATTAGTCCTTTATGTTTTATAAATAAAAATCAAAGCTGTAATGTAATCCTTCAAAAGGAGCTTCTCAGTTTCTCCAGACATGATTTTAGAAACAGCAGAGCCATAATGGGTGCTATACATTTCCAGAGATTCTGTACATTCCTGTGTTGTACAGGAAGGCTATGCACGCCAGGTTGCTGTCCGAGATGGGAAAGAGACTAAGAGTGAACTCTGGTTTCCAACGCTAATAGCATCTAATTGGAAGTTTAGGGAGGCTCAAAGTTGGTATTTAATAATGAAGGAAAACAAAAATACAATCCTTGAAATTAATTCAGACAGAAACTCCAAGGGGTGTTGTGACAGTACATGAAGAAGTCAGCAGCAACTGGGGTAAGATTTCTGCGTTTCTTGCAAACCCTGTTGCAATGAAGATTTTACAGCTGTGTGGGGGCTCTGGTGTCAGAGTGGGTGCATGGCAGGAATACAGAGACCAATGTGGGGAGCAGACATCCACCAGGTAGAAAAGAAAATTCAAGCTGAAAAAAATCATGGTAGTGTCGATCTGGAAGTCAAACTGTGTTAGGAGAAAGCCTCTTGGTGGTGACGGTATGTGTGTTCTTGCCCCAAGGGAAGGGTAGGGCACGCTAGTCTTTCCATCTCTGAAAATCATGGAGGAAGGTGGGCCAAGTCAGTGTCCTGAGTGGTGATCTTCCCATATGGTGATGAACAAAACTCACCTGTGTCTACCACCCTTGTGATTCATAACTGCAGAAGGTGAATTCAGCCTCTAAACTAATAGGATAAAGTAAAACAACAACACTTCCAAATTTCTGGATGCACAGTGGCTATTCTGATCATAAGGATTTAAATGTGGCTATGGCCACATTATGGGTGCATTTCACAAAAATTATCCACCAAAGAATTATGTCCACGTCTACATCAAGGAGGGCCTTTGGGTCGGGCTCAATGTTATGCATTTGTAATTCCAGACACTTGAGAGGCTAAGGCAGAAGGATTCTTTGAGCTCAGAAGTTTGAAGCAAGCTTAAAAAATATAGGGACACCTTACTGCCTAAAATAAAATTTGAAACAGAAAGGTGTGGAGGGCTTAGAAACTTAATGCAACAAAAAAGATTTCCATGATCACTGAGTTGTTTTGCTGCTACAGAGAGATACAAACATCTGGACAACCCAATGAACATCCTTCCTCTGCAGTCTGGTTTGCATTAAGGATGGTTACCCAGTGAAGCAGCAGGGACCATCGCTCATTTGTGGGCTACCCTGAACACTCCTTGTCATTCAGAAACACTTTCTTATGACCTATCTGGTAAGGAGGCTTACCTAAGACATTTGGTAGTTTATTTGTTTGTTTTTAATTGGGAAGATCCTACTTTAGCAACTTTCTTCAAGTCTAAGAGGGAGCTCATTGGCCAGAAATACTGCTTTAATCACATATTCTGTTATGTATCTTTCTGAAGCTTGAAATGTCAACAATATCTCTTAATGAATCAATATGTCCTCTTCTCCCAGAGGAGTGATGCCAGTGTGCTTTTTTTTTTTCTCTCAGAAAACAGTTGCTACAAGATCTACCAAAATCAACACACTAAATCCTGAGTTTAATATTGGGCTTCCACATGGGATACATACAAAGGATATAATGTCCTTTATAATTTTGTAGGAAAAGGATCCATCCCAGATGGTCAGGAAAGATCTAACATCTACCCAGAAAGAGCAATGGAAAATAAAAAGATTTTAGGGATGCTTAGATAATAGCAGAAACTTCCAGGCTCTGACAGGGGTATCACCTACTAGGAGGCCTGGTGTACTGTGCTACGGTGATCTCTTGGTTCTGATGGAGGTAAATGCTTGTCAGAGAAAAGGGTTTTTTTTTTGGAATTCCTTTGTGCTATCTTATGCGAGCAAGATTGGACATCACACAGGTGCTGATGAATGGCTGCTCTATCAATGACTAGGTCAATGCCTCGGGACTAGATTAGAGTAGAAAGAGCACTGGATTTGAGGTCTAAAGTGCTCTATCTGAATCCTGCTAGCCATTTATTATCTATGTGACACAAAGAGAACTTCCTGAGTCTCTATGAGCTCCAAATCTTCATCCCTACGGTGGATATAATACTCCCTAACTGACAATGGCTGTGAATTTAGTGGTGATGTTCTATGAGAAAGGACCTACTATAGAGCTTGGACTCCAAGTGACATGGGAGACATACTTGCTCTTTCTCTTAGTCCTCAGTCAGGAAGATTACAGGCTAAAAACCATCCCGGATTTAGCATGAGCTGGGATGTGGCTCAAAACAGAGCAAAGAAGAGCCCTTAAATCTTGTAATAATTGGCTAAGGAAATATGAAAACTTTCCTGATTCATGAGATCCTGAGGGTCTCAATTTAGTACTTATGTTTCTACTGGCACTGTCCATGGTTAGAGTGGCGATGATTGGTGATATTTATCAAACTGTTTATGGGAATGAGCTCCTTAGCACAGTCACCCCATCGGTTTCCTGAGAGAGACAAGTGGTTTTGCCATCCCAGTTTTCCATGAAGAAACCAAGGCCCAGATAGGTAAAACAATCTGCGCAATGTCAAATGACAAGGTTTGGAATTGACACCTGATGCCACAGAGGCAGCCCTCTCTCTGTATCAACTCTGCTGCACCATTCATGGTCCTCTAATGTGACTCTCAGGAGGTGGCCCACCGAAAACATCCCAGTCTAAATCTTGCACATTTGTTTTCTGTCTTGACACTGCATCCTCTCCCTTCAGTTACCACAATCTGTCACCACATGCTGTCAGGGCAGGTCCTTAGCTGAGTCACTTGCATTCCAAGTAGAGTGGATGCTTTATAAACCAGGACTTTTTTTTTTTTTTGGTTCTTCATTGCAGTTCAAGTGCCTATGACAACACCTGGTACACAGGAGACACTCAGAAAATATTTGCTGATGGACTGCAAACATGATTTTATTCACTGCTCCACCTAAAGCTTCACTAGCATTAATCCAATGAGATTTTTGAAATGTGGTAGCAGGTGGCAGAAAAGCCTTGGATTTATTTTCTTTTATGCTCAAGCCACAAGCTTTTTTCTCTTAGAACTTAACCCAAGACTTAGTAATAGGCAGCTCTCTGAAATGATCATGGGGAGGGAAGGGAAGAAGCTGAATGAATCATGAATAATATTTCCATTTCTCCTCCATCTGACTGTCACTTATCTCAAAATACCATCTGAACTTTTTTCTCTTCATCACGTGGTAGAAAAAAGTTTGAAACAATGGTGAAAGCAACAACAAAAGTAATCAGGGTTGTTATTTGTTTGGTCAAATCATTTGATCTTCCTTCTTCTATTTTTTAAGGATTACTTATTTCTCTGTTGATGCCTATTACGAATGCAGCCAAGATGGTTTTTATTGGAGATGATAAAATGATTTCCAGAATAACAACAACAAACCAAAAATCCGCTATGCTACTCCTAGGTGAAAAAAGACTTGCACTAGTATCCAACTGTAACCCAGCATGTAGAATTAGAAGACTGGCAAACACAACCCTTTGTGAGGGACAGTAGTCTCTTGTCAGTAGGTTTTGAGGGAAAGTCAAAACTTGACCAGAAAAGAAACCATAAGAAAAACTTTTCTATCCAACTGGTAGGTTGCTATTGAGAAAATCTTGTGGGACACTAACTTGTCTAGTATTCTCCCTGTGCGCTGAAGAAAGGAGAAATCCCATTTTCCACGATTTACAGAACCACAGTAGACTTCAGCTTTTCTTGATGGTAACCCACTCAACAAAATTCTTAATTTTGGTAATTTATTATCTAAGTCTTGCTTTATTTCTATAAAAGAGCTACAATTCAGACATTACTTGGATTTGGTACTACAGTGGAGAAGGAGACACTTACACACTTGACTTTTTTCAGAATCCAAAACTAAAAGAGAATAGATGGTTCTCATGAAAATCCTAGTTGGGTCAAGTCTTCTCACTTTGCAGAAGCTAGCTGTGATATTCTACTCAAGATCTTAAAGCAAGGCCAGATATATTTCTCAAACAAGTGTAACCTTTAAAGATATTAATTTCTATGATTTACAGAAACAAAGTAGACTTTAGCTTTGTTTGATGATAACTCGTTGAACAAAATGCTTCACTTTTGTAATTCACCATCTAAGCCCAACACTCCTCCTATAGACTACCCAGCTAACTATAAAATTTGGTTATTTTCAGAACACACTTTTCATAGGTTGCCACAAGGCTCAGAGATCCCCAATAGTCCTTGGACCTTGGGAAATACTAAAGGTTACTTGGATGATTTGTACCTGCCACTGATATCTTTTGACTTACCAGAATGTAGAATTTTTGTAGATCAAATCTGTCTTAATGGTAGAACCATTCCTAGGAAAGAGGTTGCTGTATAGAAAGCTAAGGAAGATTTGATGGCAAGTTTAGATCTTCTGAGTTGGAGATGGTGACTCACTTAATGGTTAGTATTAATGCAAATATGGTTTTAGCATCTGCATACAGGGGATTGTACTCAGGGCCTTTGCTTTGAAATATATCTTTTCATTTTTATTTTGAGACAGAGTCTCACTGACTCCTTATGGTGTTCCAGCTGGGCTTGACTTGGTATCCTCCTATCTCAGCTTCTTAGAGAGCTATGATTACACGCATGTGCCATCATGCCTGGCTTATGATCTTTCTTATATTAACATTACATATAGCCTGATGAAGTCATATTTGTGTGTATATAGGAATGGACAATTAGTTTAAATGGGATTCCTTCTGATTTCTTAGAGAAAATCTTAGAGAAAAGAAATGATCAGTAAGTCAGTGACTACTCTCTTCTAAGCATTTCCCACACACTGATGTATATAATCTTCACAACAATCCAAGTATAAATTTCCTAATTCCCTCTTGATGTATGAGAAAATTCAGTCATGAAAGAATTCTGTCATGATCATAGAGTAAAGACTGGTGTCAAAGCCTAATTTTGTCACATAATCAGATTGCTTCACACAGTTACATAAAAAAATAGGTGAGAGATTTTCTGCATATGGGCATGTATGCAGAGTAAAATGTTGCTTTCCATCTTATTTTTAAGAACAATTCAGAATATACCTATGCCTCAGAAAGATAAATCACAATTCAAAGTTAATGACAGAAGTTGAGATTTATTGTAAAGTATCATCATAAAATTGGATTGTTATATGACATTTTAATTGGATTTCTGCTATTCTACTCCATAGTCCTACTTCATCTAGAAACATAGTTAGCCAAAGTCTTTCCCCTGAGAGAACTGGTCTGTAATCATATAATGGACAGTATTAGGGAAAGACTAAGTCAATTAATGGAAATTTATCAAACACTATTATCTTTTTGATCAAAAGTTTCCCCGAGTCTCTTTCAGCAAGCATCTTGCTTTAGGAAGTTGACTGACTGCATTGTCAATAGCCTGTCTCTTTTCTGGCTCCAAAAATAAGCCTAAGGCTTCTGCAACACCACTAGCCCTCCACTGTCCACACCTGAATCATTGCTAAAGCACAGTATCAAATACGCATTTCAAAGAAAGCACTAAAAAAAAAAAAAGCAAATTCTGTTTCCTGACTGCCTTTGAAACAAATCAGATGGGTTCAGGGGACTTGATTTCTGGGGATTAGTGTACTATCCTGACAAAGCTGGGCTTTTTGCACTCTTACAATATCAAATCTCTAAAAACGATTCCATTTTGATCTGGTAGCACAGATTGCCTTGGTTCCTAGACTTAATTATTGATACTGTAATTAGCACTTCTTATCTCTTCTTGAGGGACTCAGCAAACTGGGCCAAGAAATGAGAAAGGATAAAAGGGTTTTTTGCTGTGTTTTTTGTTTGCATCCTGTCATCCTTTTTGCTCTGCAGAAGCAGTTTCAAACACGGGTATTGCCACACTTTTGAGAGGCATGAGTGCTCACAGGCGGTGGTGCTGGAGCAGCTCGGGCTTGCATCCAGCTCGGTGGGAAAACGGCTCAAGCACACGCTGGCCAAGAGGGTGGGTGTCTCCACGAAGCCGCCCACTCCTGGTTCTCTCTCTTCCACAGAAGAAGGCAGATTTGGGAAAAATAACAGAAAGTTGGTACTGAACTCACAATCTGCCAATTCTGGGGTCCACCACTCTTGATCCCGCTGGATAAACAAGGAAGTGCATTGCTGTTCTATTATTCTCTGAGTAGCATAGCATATGTGATACGTTGTCAAGAAGAGTTACAATTCATGTCTCTGTCAAATCAAGTTTGAAACTAAGACCCAGAATTATGAAATAGGTATACTGCTTCTTTTTAAAAACAGTATTTTACAATTTTCATTTATACACAATAATGTAGATGTTTATGGAGAGTATTTTTTACAGTTTAATTTTTATTAATTCAACAAACACTAATGCAGGTGTTTCCATGAGGACAGTCTCAAAAAGGGATATCAGAGGCAGATTACCAGAGTTCCAAACCCTGCGCTGCCACTTATTAGCTATGTGATGTTAAAGGAGTGCTTTTGTTCTCTGTACCTCAATTTCCTCACATGATAAACAGAGGTATGAACTAGAACTCAATAGTGGTGATGTGAAGATGAAGTGAGTTCACACTTTGTATATACACATGTGTCGTGTGTGTTGGTCATCATTACTTTCAGTATACTCGCATGCACAGAGAAAGGTGCATTCTGAGTTCAATATCTATTCACTAGGGTGAATCAACTCCTTAGTTGTAGATCTGTTACCTTTCTCATCACCTTGGACTTAGTTTATGAGAACCACCTAACCAGTTTTTCTGTGGCTGTAACCAAATACTCAACAGCCACAGTTTAACGGAGGAGAGGTTTAATTTGGCTCATGGTTTTGGTCCACAGCCAGTTGGCTCCAAGTCAGAAATATGACACAAAGGTGTCATAGAACAAAGCTGCTTGCTTCATGGCCACTGGAAAGCAGAGGAAGAGAGCAGAGCCAGAGGAAGAGGCCACAAATTGGATTCAGACCACGAGGTCACACCTCCATGATCCATCCAGACACACCCAGAAGTGCACTTTCCTAGTCACCTAGGTGGCTCCCAACCCAGTCAAGGTGACAGTTAAGCTTAACTGTCACACTTAGCCATCTGATTCTCCTATCATGAATACCCTCATGTCAGACTCAGATCTGTCCTTTTAATAGTTAGATTTTTACTATATTGTAATCCAAAATGAAACAAAAAACTCTAAGCACTTTACCAAAGAAGATATATATAAATTTAAAGCAAATAAATACATAAAAGATGCCTCATATTATCAAGCATTAGGGAAATCAAAATCAAAATCACAATGGTATGTCATTGCACACTTATTAGAATGATTCAACTTAAGAAAACAGAAAAGAAATGAAGAAAGAGAAAAAAACCAAAAACACAGACCCCAAGCTGACAACACCAGGCACTGACAAGGATGTGGAGGGAGTAACAGGAATTCTCACATTGCTTACAGAAGGGAGCTGAAATGGCTGTACACTATGTCAACTTGAGAAATCCAGAAGTTTAAGTAATTCAGCAGCTCTACATCCTGGGATAAGGAGGACATGCTCTTACTGCTGGAGGATGCTCACTGTGTCAATTTGAGTTCAGAAGTTTAACTAAGTGACTCAGCACAGGGCCAGGGTCCCTACTTTGTAAACACCCTCAGCTTGTACAAGAGGGGGGCACAGAGATGGTGTGGCTGTAAAGAACCCCACCCCCCTTCCAGGGTGAGTATTCTACATATAATAAAAGAGAAATGAGGAAGGACTGATTGCTGGTTCTTCAGAGGAGCTCCAGTCTTCGACTTCAGCTTGTACATGTCTCCTGGCCTCTGGTGCAGACTGTTTGGCTTCAGCCTGGGACTCTTCAGCCTTCTGGTGTAGACTCACCTGTCAGCCTTCATCGTACACCCTGCAGCCTCCAGTATGCGGACACCCTCTGCAGGATTCCTTATCCATCTCTGGGGCTGACCATCATAAGCCAATCTCATAATTTCTTATACATTTGTATACATTGTGTTATATCTGTTTACCCTGTGAGGAAGCCATATGGTACTTAATATACACCTAAAAGCAAATCTATTAATAGATATTAATAAAAATTTATCCATGGATGAATCTACACTGAGCGCAAGGAGGAAGACTCACATGTGTGTAATATTTAGTAAAAGGCAAAACTCTATATATATGGAAAACAGATGCATTTTCAAGGGTTTGGGATCAATGGGAAGCAAAGTATAAAACAGTGTGAGTGAATATTTGGGAAACATTTCAATCATAATTGTAGGGTTAGTCATGTTGGCTGTATGCACTTGTCAAAGCTCACAGAATTATACTCTAAAAAGTTGATTTTACTTTAGATAATGTACAGCTCAATGAATCTAAAAAAGTATTCTCTCCATTAATAATACTACAAAGTTTTGTCAATTAGCTGAGCAATAAAACCTATTATTCCAAATTGATCCTTAGACCATCCCTTATTGACCTCTCCTCACCGAATGTCTCTCTTTCAGTAATACATACTGTGTGTTTCTATTTCTCTGTATTGGATCAAATCACCCCACAGGTGAAATGGCCTCATCAGCTCTTGACTAGTGTCTAGTAATCCAAGACCAGGCTATGTGTCATTGAATCTGTGACCCCTTCCTGCTCACAGCAGACCACAGTGTAACACCTCCAGAAAATTCCTCTGGTATTTACTCTTCAGATCACATATTGGGCACTTTAATATCTGTTTATAGAGACAGCATGTGTTTCTTTCTCCACCTATTCATTCATTTATTTATGAAACAATTATTTACTAAATATGCTTGATACAACAGTGATCACTATTCGTTGACCACATAACTGTATTCCTCTGCTTCCTATCCAAGACAAGATTATGAATCCCAGACTTCTTTCCATTATAGGTAAGGTTAGCACGTGACTGATTTCTTGCCAATAGCAAGTAAGATGTCTGCTAGAAAAGGTAACAAGTTATCTGGACATGTGGCAACTGCATTGCCACCCCAAAATGAAAGCTGCCATGTCAGGCGTGGCAGAAACCTGGTCTTCACTGACATTACTGAGCCTGAAATATAGCAGGACAGAGGCTGTCTAGCTCTTGAATTTTTGACAGTCTCCCTGTGAATTATTCTGAGTCGTGATTTTTTTTATGTATTGCTGGAAAACATTTCATTACTTGCAAGAGTTACTATATAACATAAACTTAGTATTTATCAAAGAAACTACTGTTTCTTCAATAACAGATCTATTATTACAATAATCACACATTCTTTCATCCAACAATACTTTTTCAGTAGACATTTTGTGCCAGGCATTATTTTAGACACTGGAGATGCCACAATGAACAAAAGGTCACATTTTAAATCAATAAGTTTTTTATAAAGTTTTTCATTTTATAGAAGCTTGGTTCGTGTCATATGTAGGATTTTTGGAATGATTAGTGAGAACTGCTATGCAGCATTCCAAAATTGGCAGTCAGAATTCACATTTGGGAGGAACATTAGAAATTATTCTTCCAGTTATAAAATTCCTTCAAAATACAAATGAGTAAACAGTGGTAAAAATATCTCTAGTGACTGTTTCAAGGCCAGAGTTGGGGAGTTGGGTACTTGGTGCCATCACCCTTCCTACCAAAACACAACCCTTTCTTTCTGATTACTTTCAGATACCGAAAATCCATTTGGAGGCTCATTTATCTTTGCACAAGCAAAGATCTCAGACAGTGGAGTCCCTTCAGTGAAGTGCTTCAAATATGCACAGCCCAGCCTGAATGTAGGAAATGGCGTGTGTTTTTAAACTCTGGCAGAATCAGCACTACATAAAACCCTTCTCCTGACCCTTCAGAGAAACCCTCCGGCCCTATTCGAGAACACTTAGCAATCTGTGAGCTAAGTGGAAGAAGTATCCACTTGGAGATGTGGTAGAAAATGGGTGCTCTTGAGAGTCCCTGTTGCGATGTTTTCTTAGGTGATAATTTGGGCTCTGTCTCCTCGCTAAGGGCAGAGTTTGCTACCCTTTTCTCATAAGTTTGCTCAAGGGTACGTTTAGCCTATGGCCGTTAGAAACTTGTCACATGATAGTTTTGATAGTATTAACTGACTCTAACAAAGACAACAGTCACAAGCTTTCCTGGAGTGGGAGCAGTAACATAACGAGTATTCATCTTCATTGGGAGCTTCCTACGGGATGGGCGCCTTTGTGGTGCTCTTTGAATGTTCTACTTTATCCCTAAACTCTACCAGGAAGAGATGCATAACCCCTTCCCCACAACCCTTGGTTCAGATGCCTTAGAAATAAGATTTTTAAAAATATTTTAGAAAGTTAATTCAGAAAATATAAACCATTCCTCATATGACACATTTCAGGTGGTCTGACATTCCATAGTCAAACACATTAATATTCCTTCAACAAAATCTATTACTTTTCACATCAAGTGGAATAAAAAAAAACTATAAATATCCTGGTACAAGGTAAGGTTAATTTTGCCACTAAATGAATTATGAAAACACCTTTGCTTTTTAGGATGTTTGGAATTTGGAACTGTAGATAAGAATATTTAGCTCTACCTAACCACATGGTCATTTTATAACAGGAGGCTGATCTTTGTTTACTCTTATCTTCAAAACATCCCATTTGCTACAGTTTGGATGTTAAATGTCCCTCAAAAATCCATGCATTAGGAGCTGGGGATTTAGCTCACAGCATAAGTGCCTGCCTTGCAAGCCTGCAGTCGTGAGTTCAATCCCAAGTACCAAAAAAAAAAAAAAAAAAAAAATCCATGCATTAAGAGATTTATCCCAGGGTGGTACCACTGCGAAGAAAGGTGAGATCTAGTGAGAAGTCTGTAGGTCACTGGGGCTGTGGCATAAGACAGGAATGTGGACTCTAGCCCTTCTTTTCACTCTTTGCTCCCTGGCTTGGGATATAAGTGGCTTTGTTCAAACCTGTGCTCCAACCATAATGTGCTGCCTCACCATTGGTCCAAACCAATAGGGCCAATCAACCATGAGCTAACACTTCCAAAGTCATGAACCAAAATAAACTTTTCTCTTTATAAAGTTGATTATCTGAGGTATTTGTTATAGTGACAGAAAAACTGGTTAACACATTAGTGAAGAAGTACTATTTTGTTCACATTTTACAGATGCCCAAACAGAGTTCAGAGGCTTAAAACCTGCTTATTTGTGGCTAGTGATATGAATCCAATGTGCTTTCTGCCACATTCAGGGATCCATAAATGAACTTCAGAGTATTTGTACCTCCTACAATAATATGCAAACATCTGTGTGTTTGGGGGCACAGGCATTTTTCTGTAGCACAGAACAGTAACTTTTACTAGCATCTCAAAGGTATCATGATGCGAAGAACAGGAAGAAGCAAGGTCTTGGGAGTATTTTATCAAGGAGAGAAATGGAGAAAATCAAATGCTTTGTTGTCATTTATCTAGTCAAGGTGTTTTTCAGTGGCCAGAAGTGATGTCCCCTTTAAATTTTGCATCCTCATTCTATATTTCAGAAAGGGGCATCTTTTGCTTTTAAATATATAAGTATAATTATGAGTTTTCACTTGGGAAGCATCTTCCCTTTTTGTGAGCATCCCCTACCAAGCAAGGTCCAGAAGAGTCATATTTACAGGTAGATAAGACAGTGTGCTGCTGAAAGATGCCTTGGTACCACTACTTTTTCTGAAGGACAAGAGTCCTGTATAAATAAGAATGCTTGAGCCTCTATCCATATCTTTCTATTTTTATTTATTTTTTATTGCTCCCATCATTTAATTGGTATCTGTTCATGACAGGTAATAAATCCATTCATCACAGGGAGCTGGCACATGGCATATTACTCCCTTTTACCTCCCATTCCCTTTCCCTCCCTTTCCTTCTATCCCTGTATCTCCTTTCCATCTCCTAAAGGTCTACCTCCCTTTTTTACATCATCTGTCTTTTGTTTTGCTATTTAAATTATTTACATGTTTGGTTTCTCATATAAGATACCATGCAATTATTTATCCTTCTTTATATAAGTGTCCACAGCCTCCGCCTCTCAGTCTGGGTTCTACCCAGCCAAAGTATTTCCTAGGCTGAAAAGAACAGAGAGACAGCGAACACATAATTGTTAGCTGTATTTCATGTTCACAATTCCTTTGAGAAAGGTCCTAATTAGTCTAAGCAGTGTTTAATGTAAATCAAGTTTCACTTTCAAAATTCCAATGGCCCCTTCCTGACAGAATGTAGATTTTTTTAATGCTACACATAAAACATGGGTGCTAGTAAAACACTGTAATGACAGGCAGGGGAAGAGCAGAAATCAATACATAAAAACTTACTGAAATTAGGTAGGCCTAACCTCCCTAGCAGCCTTGGGAAATAACCCTTAAGAAACAGACTTTCTACAGTGGATACTAAGACCGGGTTTTCCACTCACAGATGCACACCTGCTCTTTCCAGCTAAATGCAAACTTCTGCAAATGTTAGCTCTCATTTATGACTGTTTTCACATGAGGTAACGGGAAGAAAATGTTGAAGTGTTTCCGGAGTGATAAGCATGGCACTAGACAGCCTTTGGGACACTGCTGAGATTCCCCAATGCCCTGATTTATTTCACAGTGTAATTCAGTTATTGACAATAGACAGCATTTTTATATCTTCCAATCCTCTTACACATCAAATCACAAAAGCCAGATGCTTTCTATTAGAGTTTGATAGCATGTGGTTAGCAGGGCTACCAAGACAAAAATAATAAAGGATACTTACAGATTTAGCATTAACTATAATTAATTTTTATTAACAGTATACATTCATACATCATAAACTGAAAATTTATTCGAAGATCTTTTTTTTCCCTGAGAGTTGGGTAGTTCTTCTCTGTGCAGAATGTGGAATTGTATACGAGATATTTGAGTGTCTAAAGCGATGTATGATAAATGAAGTAGCATGCTACTTATACGCTTATCATGTTCCCTGACTAGCAACAGGTTCAGCAAAGGGCAGAGCCAGTAAATGAAATTTTCCACCAGGACAATATATCATCACAAGAAATGTATGCACTGGAAACTTACAAGCTTGCTCAAGATGCGGACAAGGTGTGAAATGGTAAAAAATGAAAAGCAGCCAAATCATACAGCAAATTTCAGATTCAAGTGCATATTGGTTGGGGCTGATGCTTTAACTGTTTCAAACCACAAGGATGAGAGAAAAGATGCAAACACTGTCTGAAGCCAGGAATAAAATTCCATTATTACCAACACTACAAGAGACGAAAGTAAAGGATACCGTAATATATGTAACTGCCATGATATTAATTTGAAAGACAGAGACACTTTAGCCACGTTCTCTGAGAAATCTTCATCATGTTTAACCTTGAGCAAGTCCCTTGAGATTTCTGCACCTTGATTTCTTTAGCTGCTACACAGAAGATGGGACAAATAATTTCTAAAGTGTCTTTCACTTGAAGAAAATTTCTTGATTCTCTGATTTTTATTTTTCAGTCATCAGAAAGAAATGGTCAAGGCAGATTGGCTTTCAATACCTATAATATTAGTAGTTTCTTAGGAGAACGCTGCCATTTCATTTTGCTACTTAGCCCAAAAATAAAAGATCTACTGGAAGGAATTTCAGAAAACACAGATGTACCTGCTCAATATATTATCTCCATAAGGACCATATCTTAATGTTTATTTTCACCTTCTTTGGATCTCTGCCAAGTCATCAAACAATGCTCTTGTTGAAGAAGACATCTGTACAGTCCATGAGGTAAAGGCTCATTCTCCCCCATTGGGAAAATGTGTTTTTCTGTCAGGTGTGTTTGCATCAGTTGACCTCAGGGTCCTCTATTGATGGGCAATGCATATGATTTCCCTTTGCTAGCTACTTCTGGTGACAGTGTAAAGTGACAGTTGCAAGGGTGAATTACCTACAGGGTAGTGTCAACAGGTATAAATTACAATAGACCTAGGTGACAGCTATTCTAAGGAAGGACTCTCTGTATGTTAAAAATCTCAGTAGAGACAATGCCTGGGGAGTAAATGGATAAAATGCAATCTGATATGGACTCAACCTTGTCAGCACCAAGGACCTCAGAGGGGAAACAGGCTGCAAACTTCCTGACCTGAAAGCAGAAGGATGGTCCTGGAGACAAGGATTCTGCAGTTTCATTGTCAGCACTCTTGCCAGCTACGTGACCCTGAATGAGTGAAATGAAGATGATGATAGTTTTCTCATAAAATAATTATGGGTAAAAAAATTTTGGGATAAATAAGATGATATTTGGAAAGTCTGGAGCACAGTACGGTACTTGATATTTGGGATAAATTTTATTGTGATCTTCCCTGATACATCTGTAACATAGTTTTTGTTAGTTCCCCCTCCTTTTCTAAGAATGCATAGGAATTGGTCTGGGTTGGATAAGGGCAGGCTACTAAAAGGAGTGAGCTAGTAAGCTTTAAGTACTCACACAGTTAGAGAAGGAAAAGAAGATGTAATACAAATTAGGATGGTAAAAGTGTCACATTGTTCACTCTGCCATCACTGAGACAAAATACCTGACACCCACTACTCAAAGGAGTGGAGGTTTAATTTGACTTATAGTTTCAGTGGGTTCAGTCTATGGTTTCAGGCTTCAAGGTGGTAATGGCATGACAGAAGGGCCTGGCAGAGGAAAGCTGCTCACCCCATGGCACCCAGCAAGCAGAGTGAGAGCAGGGAGATGTCAGGGACAAGTATAAACTCTTCCAGGTGATATGGCCAGTGACCCACCTCCAACCAGGCCTCTCCTAGCACATGCTCAGTCATGAACTCACCAAGGGATGAATCCACTTATGAATGGAATGCCCAAATGATCAGTCACCTTCTAAAAGCCCCACCTCTTAATAGTTGAAACTTCTAGGGCATACTTTAGATCTAAACTATAAGAAGAAGAAAATCCTAAAATGTAGTGAACCAAACCAGAAGCACCAAGTTAGTGGTGTTTTCCAGAAAATAGAAGAGTCAGAATCTACAAGACATTAGAAATTAATGAATTGAAAGGCACATGTTTTGTTGGAGTAATGTGAAGAAGTTGGTTCTGAACACAGTGAGAAAGGAAAAGCCTAGGGGAGGATGCATAGGCAAGCTTATATTCAGTTAGGGGCTGGCAACAAAGTCATTTTGTTGGATGATTACCCTACTAGAGAGTTCTGCTTCCAGAAAAATGTTATGTGTCACAGAAATAGATGGGAACAATGGCATTAATGATGCATAGAAAAATCAATGTGTTGGCAGGAAAACTGTCATTATTAGAAAGCAAATTTCTTGAAAAATCTCCATTAAATAGTAGTTTCACTCATATGGAGAAGGGATGAGTGACATCACTGGAATAAAAGATCTTTTTGTACCTAGAAAGAGGTTGCACATGAAGCTGCCAATAGACGAACACACCAAGTAAAGTGAGTTTCCAAGAGTAGCACACTGCCCTGACTCCCAGACTCTTTCCTAGAGATGAACACACCGCAACATGGCTACATTTTGTCTTCACTTAAAAAAACAAATCACCAAATCCAATAACTGTCGGAAATTAGTCTTTTGCATGGCAAACTCATAAAAGACTAAGGCTTATGAGTACTAAGGACCACTGTTTAATACCAGGGGCAACATTTGCACTGTGCTCTTTGGGATGTGGAGGGCACATTCACTTAGGCTACAGAGAGGACAGAGCTCATAAAAACAGTATTACAAGAACTCATGTGGTAATCAGAGGTCAAGAAAAATGTTTATTCAGGTTCTTTTCTCCTTCTATCAGTATTCTAATTTTAATCACAAGGAGTCCTCAGAGTACCATCCTACTCAAAGTTTGAATCAACCAACACATCATTTAAAAGGAAGTATGTATTTTGTCTAACAGAGAAATGACAATATTCTGGAGTTATTGGACAAAGGATGGGATTCACATGGCACAGAGTGTTAGGACATAGGAAAGGTGTAGTTTCCAAAAACTTATGTGGAGACAAGCTGAACAGGAAACCCACATGTCTATGGGTATTAGAACATTAAAGACTAATCAGTGGCTTTCTCTATGCTGAATACCATTTAATGAAAAGTCTCAGAGGAAATAATCACAACCTCTGATTTCACAACTGGGAACCTGGGAAACACAAGTGGAGGACAACTGAGCAGATGGATTGATGTAATTAAAGTCATTGGGTTTTATGTTTTTTTAAAGACTCTGCTATGCCAGAGAAAATGAGTCACCAGACACTCAGTGGTATAACTATACTGGGTGGGGTGACACTTGTGTACTTTCTTCTGGGGGACAGCTAATGATCACAGAGCACTGGCTGAGAGCAATTAGTGGTGCAGCCCAGGAAGAGATGAGAAGATCCAAGTCCAACTTCCAGCTTTCTAGACCCAGCTCACCACCTGTCCTCTGAGACAACATCCTTAGCACAGATCCTTCCCACGAAATGCAGATAACAGGGGCCATCAGTAAAACAAGTTTTGCAGTAATATATTTCTGAAAAATTATTGAGTTATTGATAGCAAAAGCAACTTAATTAAGAAGGTAGTTAATGAATAATTTAGAAAGAAACCAAGTGGCATACTGAGACTGGATACTGGTTAGTAGAAATACTTTTTCTTTCTTTTTTTGTGAACGCTCTTTTCTTAATTTATATTTTAAACCATATTTTATCAAATTATTTTGCAAATTACTTACCTTCAGGCCTACTTTTTTCACTAGGCTATGGTTATTGTATTACTGCATTTAGAATATTGTAATATTGAGAATGTGGGGTGAACTTAGTATTCCTCAGCATATGATAAGGCAAGAAGTTAATAAAACATTTTGTAGATAAATGAATAAACTAGTAATTTGCACATGATTTGTAAGAAAATTTACTAAGTATACAATAAACTACAATATGATCTACAACAAACTGAGATGTTTCTGACAGTAAGCTTGAAAGCTCAAAGGCCAAAAGAAAAAAAAAATTAGTCCCCAAAAGAATGGAATTATTACACATAGAACCAAGAAATTTTTGTGGATGTCTTTGAAAGAGCACAAAACTTAATTTCATGGGCAAGTCTTTAGTTTAATGCCATGGAAATTGATCCCATGCCAGAAGATTCTTTGTCTTTAGCATGTGCATCATTTCAGACAAATGACATGGACCATAACTACTTCTGATCTTAGCATGTCATGGAAAAATTACATGATTGCTTCCACAATAATATTGGCTCAATATATACAGTTCAATGAAATCGCTGGTAGCAAGAAGTCAAAGAGAACCTACCAGCAAATTTCAGTATGTGCTCATTGTGTTTACATCTTATAATTGCAATGACATTGTTCTCTTTAGATGCATTCAATATGTATTTAAATACTGACTCTATGTTTCAAAGAGTCTTAAAAAATTGAGTGTTTTCTATTAAACAGTTCTTAATCTAGTAACCATGAGCAGTGGCCTTCCTACCTGCATTGCTCTTTGTTCTCCAGCTTGGAAGTACAATGATCATCTCTCTAGCTGATGACCTTGACCATTCATCAAGAGCCGGCATTTTATTTTCATTTGGCAGAGGAACAGGTAAGAAGCACATGGGTATCTTCTTTTCATTTTTTCCCCTGAAATCTTTACAATCTATTTGCCTGTGCTATGTGCTTGGATGGAGAAGTAATGGATTAGCATCCAGTTAATATCTGAAGAATATAATAAGAATAGTGTTCACTTCTACGGCAATCATAAAAATAATAATCTTTTCTAAAGTTGTTAAATATTCATATACTTCTGGGCCATATTTACATCAATCTATGCCTTTGTAATGAGAAAATTCAATGATAATTATATATTTTGACTCTGCCACCCAAAAGAAACACAGAGAATGACAGACATCTTTGTACATCTATTGCTAGAAAGTAATTTGTGCTTGTTTTGAAAAGATTAATGATTACTTATTTGTAATGTAATCCTGACAATCATGAACAGAGGCTTCATGATCAGAAAAACACAGACTCAAATTCTAGCTGCTTATGGTAATTGGGGTCTACCTGCTGCTATAAGAAATCACATCATTTTCTTAGTGGTTAAATACAATGAGTTATTTTTTTTTTATGCTATTGTCCTGTTAGGGCTAGCAGGGGTCTATTTCACATGGTCATTCAACAATGCACACCATTCCCTAGACCCATTACATCTGAGGGAAGAAAGGACATGTAGGGGGTTACATGAAAGACAATTTTAGGATCCTATCCTGGAAGGACAAACCTCACTGCACCCATATACTGTACTTTTGGCCAGTCACAGAGCCTTTAAGAGAAAATGAGAAATATAGTCCTGTAGAGTCTAAGAGAAAAAGGAAATATGATACAGTTGGTCACAGAAATCTCTCTACTACACTACTGATTTCTTACAGCTGTAACAGCATCTCATGGGAAAGGTAATATACATATTTCAAAATGTTGTGATAATTAAACATGCAGTTAACAAAACATTACGTAGATACCGAAATGTAGCAGATAGTCAAAAATGCTCTCTATTGTCATTGTTGCTCCTTGAAATTTAATATAATCTCTGGTTGAAATTAATTATGAGGCCAAACCCATTAATCTGTGAAGGACACTATACTGAAATAATGTTTCAAGCAAGCTAAAAATATTAAGACTCTTTGCTTATCACAGTGTCTAGCCAGAACACACACTCACTTTAAGATTGTAAATTGAATCAGATTTTTTCATCTTTTGTAGTTTTTTCCTCTAACATTAATTACCCACTTCAGGTTTTGCAATCTCAACAAAACTGACATTTTAGGCTGGTTATTTTCATTATGGGGCTATTCTGAGACACATAGGATATTTATCCACCTCCCTGGTCTCTAACCTATATATTCTAGTAACACCACCATACCCAGGGTGACAACAAAAAATGTCTGCCACTGTTGTTAACTGTCCCCTGGGATGTGATGGAATCAGTCACCCCCAGTTGAGAACTACTGTGTTAGATCTTGGTCTAGCATTTTTTAGCCCATTAAAAGATAGACCGATTTTGGATGGGAGTTGTATTCTAATAAATGTTGGCAATAATATGCATTGGACCCCCCCCAAATTGCACATTATTTGAATTGGTTTTGATATGTCTTTTGCATACCCAGTAATTTTCTCTTTCTGGATTTACCTGCCAAGTCCTTTCTTGTGTGGGAAGGAGAAATGCCACAGTCACAGGCACAAAGTTGTTCCTGTTAATTAATTTCAATCAAGTTTTACTGAGCACCTGTCTTTACAAGATACGATTTTAAAAACTCGATGTCCCTACCAAGCCATCTAATGGAAAGAGAGACTCATAAAAACATGACAGTATGACTTTATCCACCCTATTCACTAGCTCTGACACTGTGCAACTTTTGACTCTTCCTCAAAGTCAAAATGACCATGAGAGGTAAACATTTTGAGCTGATTCAGGTCATCAAGGCAGCTATGGAAGCACAACTAAAGACATTTGGGAAAGAGGACTTTCAGAACTGCTTCAGAAAGTGGCAAGAGTGATGGGATAGGTGTGAAGTGAGAGAGGACTTCAGGGGGATTAATGGCAATGTGTCTTTTACTGTCATAAATTTTTAAAATTTAAGCATTCTTATATGTACTCAAATGATGCTACTTTAAACTTTTTGCAGAGCTGTGAAAGCTGTTTTAAAACTTCCCCAGTGGATATCAGAAGAAGATGACCTCAAGGTTCTGGAGCAGTAGACAAGTCTAGGTGTCATGACCAGGACACTCAAGTTCGAATGCAGACTGTGCTACTTGCTAGTTATATTCATTTGGGAAAATCTCTTAGTCATAATTGTGAGTAGGAAAATGTCCATTCCAGAGTGCTTGTGAGAACTAAGCAAGATGAGTTTTGCAAGTGGTCAGCATTTAGTATGTGTTCAATAACTATGAATGGATTTGAGTGGATACATGGGCATTAAAAGCCTCAAAATGTTTCAGTTGTTAGTTCTCTTTCTTTCTCACTGCCCAGGAAATGCACGTTGTTTAGGGCAATGCCTGTGTAAATGGAGAGACACTATTGCTACTATAAAATAAATGCTTACCAGTTTCTCTAAAATGTACCATGTGAATGGTGTGTTTTGTATGGATAGTATTCAGGCCATTGTTAAGAAAACTTTGATCCACAGTGGTTCTTCATACATCAACTTTCACTAGGAGAAAATCAATCAATAAATCAATGACACCTAGGTCTCGGTGACTAATATCTTATTAGTAAAATCGGCCAGGTTGCAGAGTAAGGACAGGAGGTGGAGAAGATTTGTTTCCAAATATTTTCCAAGTCTTGAGTCACTGCTTTTGTATGTTTCCAGAAGCATTACTGCAAGATGATAGCTCAGAAGGAGCATATGCATCAGGACATCTTCCAAGTGGAGGTTTAGACAGAGATAACAGGGCATGCTGAGACCAGGTAAGAGATGAGAGACGGTGAGCATCACTAAGCAGGACACAGGAACAGTGATGGCCTCCCAAAAAACTTGTTCTTGGTTTTGTCTGTGGTTGACTTTACAGGTCAGAGTACTGCCTGCTCTTCAAGCCAATCTAATGAAGTAGGGCTGCAAGACACACAGATGAAAGCTGTGCTGTTACCTATTCTTTCTCTCTCAAGGCCTTTATATATTTGCAGGCCAATGTCAAGAGGACTGCTGTCCTCCAACCAGAGCTATCAGCCAGCAGCAGGTAGCAGCACTCTCCTTCCTAACAGAAAGGCAGAGGTGAAATGGAGCTCCATGTGCTATCTCATGATTGCTGCTCGCCACGTTGCGGTCCATGATTGAGATGGCTGCCTGACCACCAGGGATGTACTTGTGGTTAGGGAGGGATGGGATCGGCAGGCTCTCAGCGCCTGAGCCTTGTCCCCAGGGTCTGCTTACCCTACTGACACTTTCCACACAGCCTGAAGGACACTCCCAGAACAGCAATTATGAATTCATCCATGAGCCTGGAGCAAGGGTCCCAGGCTTAGCAGCTATTAATTAAGGTAATTATTCCCAGGGCTGCAATTACAGCCCCAAAGATCCCACTTAGCATCTCTGCTTGGATCTCTTGTTTCTGTAATGCTGATGTCTCTAAAAGATTCATTTGTGGCCACTTACTGATTACATTTACTCCAGTCTATTGTTTCAAATGGACAGGACGGAAAGCCAATACCCAGTATTGACCTCGGCGGCATCCTGTGATTATGCGGGCTGCCCCAGCTATCATTAACCACCCTGTTTTATTTTCTGAGTGCCACAAACACTGCTGGTGACAGATCCATGACCTTTTCCCTAGAAATGTTATGAACTGAAAGCTGAAGAGAAATGACAGGAGGAATGGATGTGAAATGGTGGTTTAAATGCTACGTCAGCACCCACAGCCACTGCCTTGGATTCTGACGTTAAAGGACATTTTGGTGGGAGGGCTGGTTTGTTTTTCATCTGTACAAAACAACTAAAAAATGAGCTGAAAGATAGAAGCGACTCAATGTTCTCTGCCTGCCTATGAATTCAGGTCCTTCTAGCCAGCTCTCAGGGGAAAGTCTAAGAATATTCTTTACTTTAACTTGGGATAGAAATTTCAATTTAATATCACCAAATTCAAATGAAAAAAAAAGAATACTTAGTATATTCTGAGTATGTGAACTGAAAAGCAGTAAAATATGTAATGTAAAATTTTTCTTATAGCCAGATCAAACATATGCGTTTAGGTATTTAGGCAAAAGACACAAATTCAAAACATTAACCTTAGAACAGAAAAAGCTGTAAACAAGCAAACTAAAGTTGTGTACCCTGGTTAGGCAGGGGTCCATTCAGAGCCACCTCCCAAACTCCCTCTTTGTCCCACACCCAGAGAAGGGTAATTTCACCAACAGTTTCCCTATAGCCTGAAATTGCAGAGCTGTAATCTCAGCCCTGGCTGCACATTAACCTTTAACCAGAAACTTTTAAAAGCCAGTGTCAGGAAATATTCTGGACCCACTAACTCAGAATTCTGTGTGCAGCCAAGGGACTGGTGTTTTCTCTAAAGCTCTCTGTAGGAAGCTAACAAGCAGCTTCACCTGAGAACCACGACATCATTACAGAGACAAACAGCTGCCACGCAGGTTAAAATAAATCTGACATAATTTTCACTCATTGAAATAACAAGTGAGTCTCTTATAAGTCAGAAGTGTGAGAAAAGTACAAATGAGAAAGTTTAACAGATTAAAAAACAATTGATGAAAATTTTTGAAAATGAAACTGGATAATCCAAACTTCTGAACCTAAAGGTAACATTTCCCATATTGAATAGATTTATTTAAATGTAACACAAGTTACCAATTTAGCCAAAGACCTTCATCTTTACAATTTGAGAAATTCTACCTATACTGTATTGTATTCAGCTGTGGCTCCTGGAAGACGAGAGGAGAGGAGAGAAAAGAGCCAAAAAAATGGATTTTGAAATTCTAAGGCAAACAATTTCATGGCTTATGCTTTAGCACCAGGCCAGGGCATGTAAATTATATCAAACATCTAAGGGATGGTGATTTAGAAATTACGAAATTCTAAAAGTCACAACCATCTGTCAGCAATAGCAAATGTGCAGGGAAAAAGAACAGCATATGGAATTAAGCCTACTACTCATCCTCTCTTTCAAAATTCACATCAGCTCATTATTACTAAAATAGGATACATTTCTTTTTATCAAACATAAAGGGATGAAGTCTCAGCTTTTCTTTCCCAGAACATGCTCCTCTAACCACAGAAACAGTTGTGATTGCTTTCATAAAACTGGAATAAAAAGGAAGAAAAATAGACTTCAGAATGACCCATTTCTAGGAAGATATAAATTTACGATTTTGCTTCCATGTTCTAGGTTTTGATGAGGTGATAATGACACTTCTGAGACAAAAAAAAGATGGGGTTAGAATAAAAACTTTACATTCAAAGCACTTGCTTCTTTCATGTACATTTTGAAGGTTCTTCCTTGGACATTACCTAAACAATGCAGAACTAAGGAGAAGCCATAGTGTTGCTTTTAAATGTGCGGTTAGATTGTATTTGTGAGCATTTGATGTTCTTCTTTAATAACTTCAAGTAAAAGGCTGAATGCATTCAACAACAGTAGCTGAAAAAAGTGCAATGAGTCATATTATAGGAAAATGGAGAAAAGGATACAGGCCTCTCCACTGAACACAATCCTATATTGTAGGCAATCTGTGATAATACCCTTTTCATTTCAGTTCAGTCCCATAAAATTACCACTAACATTACAACTCATGCAGAACACAGATAAATGTAAAAATGTCACAGAATTCTTCCAGATGGGACTTTTAGTTCCACTAGATCACCATCTACTTTTTTACTTGTCTAATATTTCATTACAACCTTCCATAAGTTAATTTTCTTTCCACTGACCATGTAAATCACAAATCAATTTTCATTTAAAATGCCTGACTACAGATTGCTCCTGAAAGCTCAGAGCATATGCTTCAGTGAACTCTCCAACATCCTTAATGTACATTAGAAAAATGTTGTTTTTTTTTAAATCTTTTTTTTTAAGGGAATTAATTCTACATTAAAATCTGGCTCAAGACCTGAGGCATCTTTTTCCTCCCTAAAACACAGATTTATTTTTAAAGCCCCAAATAACAGGTTGTGAAGTATTTGTTGTGACAAAATTAACAAATACAGCAATAGTTTAGCTATCCTAAAGTATAGCACATTTGCTAAAGAACACAAATGCACACCTATTACACATGCAAGCGTTAAGCTATATAGTCTTAGTTTTAAAGAATAAAATTATGGATCACATTTTAGATAATGTCTCCTTTATACCTGATAATTCTGTAAGTATTCTAGATGTAGAAATTTTGCCTTTTGTCCAGTGATCCATAGTGGCAGGGGAGCCTCCTGCACTGAGTGGCATGAGTGGAAGGCTTGCACAGCAAACTCCACCTAGCCATGCAACCTTAACATCTTGCTCAGAACCTGGTAGGGCCCTGCCCAGCATCCCCAAATAGCATTGGTAGGTCAATCTGGTCCTGGTTGGGCCCTGCCCAGTGACCTCAAGTGGCAGGAGAACCTCCTTCTCTGAGTGGTACAAGAGGAGGGCCTGCAGAGTGAACTCCACCTAGCTGTGCAACCTTGGCACCTCATTTAGAACCTGTTAGTGCCCCACCCAGTGACCCCATGCAGCTGAGGAGCTTTGGTGCATCATGTGGCATGATGGAGGCCTGCACAGCATATTCCATCCAACTGTTCAGCCTTGGTATGCCACTCAGAACCTGGTAGCAACCTCAACCAGATGGAGAGCTTCAGAGCACCAGGTGAGGTGTGCTGAAGGTCCTCTCAGCATACTCTCCTCATTATTAGGTCCTTCAAGTGCCACTAAGGACCTAATAAGGCCTGCTTAATGACCTCCACTCAACTGGGGAAACTCCCTGCAGTATAGAACAGACATCTTCAACCCAGGAAGCAACTGAGGTCTTGCCTTCAGCTTCCCCAGGGGAATACAAGAAAATGACAAAACAAAAGAGCAAAATGCAATCTCAAATCTCCAACCCATCCCAAATAAGCCCAGGAGACATGGACATAGAAGAAAGTGTAAGCCATATCTGAAATGATAGCAAATGAAGTAAAGAAACAACTCCATGAAACTGTAAAGGAACTCAGATCAGAAATAATCTCCCAGGTAAAACAAGAAATGACAAATAAAAGAAATGCTGAACACAACTAAAGATGACATAGTTAAAAAATGAGGCACACTGCAAAAAAGATGAAAAGTTTGAATGAACAATATAAGAAAGAAATACAATGCATGAAAATTTTGTCAAAAGCTGGCAAAACCACATGAATGAATATGAAGATAAATTTTCAGACCTCAAAGACAAGATTGCAGCTAGTAAACAAGAAAAAAAAGATCTTTTAAAAATAATGAAGAATCAGGAAATAACAGTTCGGCAGTTGCAAGATGATGCAAAGAAAAAAATATAAGATTGGTAGGTGTAAACAAAAAAGGTGACAACATAAATGACTATAAAAAGACTATTTACAGAGTCCCCCCCACCAAATTTCCCAAACATGGGAAAGGAAATTGACATACAGATTAGTGAAGCATATAGAACTATAATTAGCCATAACCAAAATAAATCTATTCCCGGATATATAGTAATCAACATCCCAGAAATTCAACATAAGAACAGAATATTAAAAGCTGTCAGAGAAAAGAGACAGATTACCTATAAGGGAAAGCCCATCAGAATCACACTAGATTTCTCAACACAAACAATGAAATCAAGAAGAGCATGGAGTGAAGTATTTCAAATCCTAAAGGAAAATGACTTCTGACCCAGATTGATGTACCCTGAAAAACCATCCTTCAAAATAGATGGGAAAATAAGACATTTTCAAGCAAAGAACAGCTAAAGAACTTCACAGCTACCAAACCAACCCTGCAAAGAATACTGAAAGATTTTCTAGATAGACATAAAAATAATTATGACTCCAAGAACACTAACAGAAAAAACCACTAGGCAAGGCAAACAATTAAACAAAGGGGAAAGGTAAGGAATCAACAGCAGAAAGATAACATGACAAAAATAAGTCAATATATATCAGTTATAATCATTAATGTAAATGGCCTCAATTCACCAATTAAAAGAAACAGACTGACAGAATGGATCAAGAAACAAAATCCAACCATATGCTGTATACAAAAAGCCCATCTAACCCAAAAGGAAATTGACAGACTGAAAGTCAAAGAATGGAAAACAATACTTCAAGCAATAGGAACCCCATTACCCCTCAAAAAGTAGGGGTAGCTATTCTGCTTGCAGACAATGCAAGCTTCAAACCAAGAATGATCAGAAGAGATAAAGATGGCCAGTACATACTAGTTCAGGGAAAGCTTCAAGAGGAAGAGATAACAATCCTAAATATATATGCTCCAAATATGGGAGCACTCAACTATGTAAAACAAATACTAATAGAAATGAAAAAAATCAAATAAGCAATAACACAATTATAACAGGAGACATTTTTAAAAGGAAGAAAAAACTCAAATTCATGCAATAAGGAATGAAAAGGGCAAAATCATTACAGACTTTGTGGAAATACAGAAGATCATCAATACCTACTTCAGAAACCTTTACTCTTATAGGTTTGATAACACAGAAGAAATGGATAGATTCAGAAACATATATTAATTACTAAAGCTGGATCAAGAAGATGTAAAATTGCTGAATAACCCAATTTTAATTAATGAAATTGAAAATGTAATTAGAACCCTACCAACAAATAAAAGCCCAAGTCCTGATGGATTCACTGTGGAATTCTACAAGAAATTCAAGGAAGACTTAATTTCAACACTCCTCAAACTCTTTAATGACATTGAAAGGGAAGTAATTCTCTCTAACTCATTCCTGGAAGCAAGCATTACACTAATACCAAAACCAGAGAAAGACCCAACCAAAAAAGAGAATTACAGGTCAATCTCCCTAATGAACATTCGCAAAAATTCTCAGTAAAATACTGGCAAACAGAATGCAGCAAGTCATCAAGAAGATTATACACCACAACCAAGTGGGATTCATCCCAGGTTTGCAAGGATGGTTCAACATACACAAATCAATAAATGTAATATGCCATGTCAATATAACCAAAGATAAGAATCACATGATCATTTCAATAGATTTAGAAAAAGTTTCTGATAAAGTCTAACACTTATTCATAATAAGATCCCTACAGAAAATTGAAATAGATGGGCTTTACTTCAATCTGATAAAAGCCATCTATGACAAATCAACAGGCAGCATTATATTCAATGGTCAAAAACTGAAAGCTTTCACTCTAAAATAAGAAACAAGACAAGGATGTCCATTATCACTACTCCTAGTCAATATAGTGCTAGAAACATTAGCCAGAGCAATTAGAAAAGAGAGAGAAATAAAAGGAATAGGGGTAGGAAAAGAAGAAGTTAAATTATCATTATTTGCAGATGACACAATACTCTACATAGACCCTCAAAACTCCATTGAAAGACTCCTAGATGTAATAACCAAATTCAGTAATGTAGCTGAATACAAAGTCAACACTCAAAATTCAATAGCATTCCTGTACACAAACAACAAACTCATTGAGAGAGAAATAAGAGAAACCACATCCTTCACAATAGCATCCAAAACAATGAAATACTTAGGAATCAATCTAACAAAGGAAGTAAAAGATCTATTCAGTGAAAATTACAATACTCTAAAAAAAGAAATCAAAGATGATCTCAGAAAGTGGAAAGACATTCCTTGTTCATGGATAGAAAGAACAAACATTGTGAAAATGGCCATTCTACCAAAATTGTTATACAGATTTAATGCAATTCCAATAAAAATACCATTAACATACCTCGCAGTTCTAGAGAAATAATTCCTAAAATTCATCTGGAACCAGAAGAGACCTAGAATAGCAAAGGCAATTCTGGATAACAAAAGCAAGGCAGGAGGCATCACAATCCTTGACTTAAAGTTATACCACAAAGCTACTGTGATAAAATCAACATGGTACTGGAATAAAAACAGATCTGAAGATCATTGGAATAAATTGGAAGATACTACAAACACAGCCACCTTATCTTTGCCGAAGGGGCCAAACATGAAGAAAGATAGTCTCTTTAATAAGTGGTGCTGAAAAACTGGCTTTCCATATGCGAAAACTAAAACTAGACCCATGTCCATCACCATGCACTGAACTAAAGTAAAAATAGGTCAAAGATCTAAATATTAAAACAGAAACACTAAATATGTTGGAAGACAAAGTAGGTAGAAATCTTGAAGACATAGGGTAGGCGGAGAATTCATGAACAAAATTCAAACCACATGGGAAATACTTCACAGAATCAGTAACTGGGATCTTGTCTCATTAAAAAGTTTTTGCATGTCAAAAGAAATCTCCAACACAGTGAAAAGAAAACCTATGAATTGGGAAAAAAATCTTAAGTCAATGGCCTCTCAGACAAAGGACTTCTATCTAGAATATATAAATAATTAAAAAAAATCAGACCCCCGAAATTCAAAGACCCAATCCAAAAATGGGCATCTGAGATGAATACCAAGTTCTCAGCTGAAGAAATATAAATGGCAAATAAATACATTAAAAAATGCTCAGCATCATTGGTCATTAGAGAAATATAAATTAGAACAAACTGAGATTTCATATCACTTTAGAAAGAATGGCCAGGATCAAGAAAACCAGCAATAACAAATGATGGAAAGGCTGTGGGGAAAAAGGAACTCTTCTGAGCTGTTGGTGGGAGTGTAGACTGGTGCAACCACTGTGGAAATCAGTCTGGAGGTTCCTCAGAAAGCTGGGATTGGAAGTCCCACTTTGACCCAGCTATTCCACTTTTGGGAAAATTCTCAGAAGAATCCAAAACATCACGTCACAGTGATACATGCACACCCAAGTTTATAGCAGCACAATTTGTAACAGCCAAATCTTGTAAACAACCTAAATGTGCATCAACTGAGCAATGAATAAAAAAGATGTGGTATTTTTATAAAAAGGAGTACTACTCAGCTATAAAGAAGGATCATATTGAGGCTTTTATATGTAAATGGATGCAACTTGAGACCATACTTATAAGTGAAATAAATCAAATTCACATGTGTAAATACTGTATTGTCTCCCTAATGTAAGAAACTGAAAGAGCAAATAAGATACAAAATTTTCAATAAATACTGTGAAAGGGTATGAAACTGCTCAAAGGGGAAAAATAATTCAGATAAGGAAAAAGGAGACAAGAAGAAAGGGAAAAGAAAACAGATATAAATTTGTATATATACACTTATGATAGCCAAGATGATTGCACTACTAATTCTATTAGCTTTTGGAAAAAAATAGTTAACATTCATAGGATTAGATCCATTCTGCATGCTTACAACTGGTAATTTGAGTAACTCTTTTGAAGATAAATTTGCAAAATAATAACCTTAGTTATGTTCCTACCACCTTGTTTTGAAAGCCTACACTGTTATTGTTCTGGGCTCATTGTTACTGTTTTTATTTGTCTCTTTTATTTTTCTTGTACTTTGTTTTGTTTTTCCTTCTAATATAGAAAAGATAGATGTACACGTATAGGCTTACACATGCCTAGAACTTCTCCTAAAGAATTTACAAGAATTGATTTTAGTATATGTGATGGTATGAACACAGAAAACGAGACATATGGTAGCCATTGCTGATTTTCTGTCTTGTTTTGAACTCCAACAATACTATTATTCTTTGTTTTGATTGGTTTTAGTCTGTTTTATATTATTTGATTTCAATATGTGTGAAGGTATGGCCAGTTATTTTGAAGAGAACAAGAGACATTATGGTAGCCACTGTCAGTTTTCCTAGTGTCTCGTCTTGAAGGCCGGTAATGCTTTCATTCTTTTGTTTTGATCAGGCTTTATACTGTTTTGTTTTATTTGAATTCATTGTGTGTGAAGATATGGACAACTATTTTGGGGAGAATAGAAGACATTGTGGTAGCCACTGTTGATTTCCTATTGTCTTGTTTTGAAATCCTGTGTTGCTTGCATTGTTTTGTTTTAATTTTCTTTGTTCTGTTCTGTTTTGTTTTGTTTTATTCTCTTTGAAAAAAAGAAATTTTGCCTTGGTTAAGTAACCAAGAATAATCTTGGAATCCATGTTTCTCTTCAGTTATGAAAGAAAGAGTTCAATCTCAATTCTCACAAACAGACAGAAAAGACGTCTTGTACTTTTGGTTTGAGTATATAAAATATCCTGAGTGAAACAATTTTAAGTTGGGGTAAAGTTGGGCAGTTACGAACCGCCCCCCAAAATCTTATTAGACAAGTCTCTTCTCAAAAGTTTTAGCTCCTTAACTAAAACTTTATTAAAGATATTCTAAGTTGAGTTGATTTTTTTTGCCTGATAATGTTCCTAATTCCTCCTGATAGTCTGAAACTCAGAGTAAAGTTTGATTTTGTTTTTTAAATTCATAATAGTATTTAAATTCATTCATAGTATTTCTATATGGACATAATATTAAAAAGGTTCCAGGTACGGCAGAGTTTAGAGTTCTCATATTTACAATAGGCTGACAGATGGTAATAGACGGAAATCACACGCTCACTTGGTATTCTGGAAAATTCAGCAAGCAAACCCCGACACAGACTGCTAACCGGGGCTCCACAGATAAACTGCTCCCTTACAGACCCAGTTGTGTTTACTGATCCCCAGAATATCAGCAAAGCCATGATGGAAGGTAGGCACATCCTTTGTGCCTTTTTGTGAGGCAATCAGTTGTCAGTCACAGAAAGGATTCTAGGGGCTAATAACTAATGTGGATTCTTCCTTCCACTGAAAGACTGATTTTTGTTTATTTGGGTATAGTTTTTAATACTGTCTTGGGACCCGTAAGTTATATTTTCAAGTTTGCTGACTGGAATAAGAGAAAGCAAGGCATTCATCTGTAGCTACAGTCTGGAGTACCAGGGCTGTGTATCCTCATTAGCATTCTGTTCTAACTGCCTCCTCTTCATTCCCCCAGAAACTTGGGAGAATTTAGCTAAAAATACATAACTGCATAACTAAGTATGAGCCTGAGCAGGAGTGCTGGGCCTGTTCGGGATTTTGAGAGCATTTTCTTGTATCTTTGTTAAGTAAAGAAATGTTAAAGCCTTAGCATTTTGAACTGCAAATACTCTCAGACCAAAGTTCTGTTAGAGAACATACTGCCTAGGAAACATACAACTTTCTGATCAAAGTTCTGTTAGAGAACATGCTACCTAGGAAACATACAACTTTCTGATTGGAAGTTTGCCAGAAACTAATGCTATTTTATGACCCACTCGTTAATCTCCTGAAAAAGTATCCAATATCGTTTTATGATCACCAATGACTTTGTGATCGCGACAGGTCATGGTACAATGCTGCTTTTCTTTTGAGGTGACACAGCTACCTTGCCTTGCACTCCGTTAAGAATACAGGGCAATCTGTACAGATTAGGGAAACGCAAAAATCTTGCTGGGAGGTATGATTCTACTAACTGCATTTCACATTTGCCTTAAACAATACTACTTATTGCATGAAAACTATGAGAACAAATATACTAGCAATATCTAATACATGTAAACATCAAGAAAGGGAGAAAAAGGAGGATGAAAGGGGACAAGCAAGGGGAGGATAAAGCAAACAAAAATTATCAAGATATGCTGTACACACGGATCAGTATAAACATATACCAATTCCCAAAGTGAATGTAACTATTATGTATGGCAACCATACACAAATAAAAATTGTTTAAAAGTTTAATGTAATAATGGGTGGGAGGGTAGAAACGCTAAAGTAGAGAATCAAAGTGCTTTTGGTAATGTAACTTGAAGCCTTGGATGACAAATCTTAGGTTAGAGTAAAACAAGAACTGGAACACCGAATTAACTATGAAAGTAAATGTAGTACACACTGATCCAGAAGTATTCCCTTCTAGGCTAAAGCATGGATATGGGAGAAACATTCTTGGGATTCAAAGCAGGAGATAAGGCAAATGCCCTGGAAGAGAAGAAACTCTTAGGATTCAGGAAGGAACTGAGATAGCTCTAAGAGGCAGAGATGATTTAAAGACTGGAAAAGAAACAAATAAAAAAAATCATGCAAAAGAAGGGGGAACTATGGTTTAGGTTTGTTGGTGAATTAAAAAGTCAGCATTTCACTGAGACAATCGTTATTCCAAAATCTTCAAGCAAATTTCTCTTATTTGTAGTGTGTTTTTTTTCTCCCAGTGAAGTATTTAATTTTATTGGAAATTTTAGGGGAAGAAAATTTTCATTGCAAGAATTTCTTTCCCAGAAAAAATTACTAGTGTTCTCCACTTACACATTGGAAATATCTAAAAATATAAACCCAACTGCAATTAAATAATGATCATAATGACAATATTTGGCATTTGAAGGATACTGAAAAAGATATGAGGCAATTTCTAAAGTGTACATTCTCCTTAGTTTATTTTAAAATTTAGAATCATAGCTAAAGGTGACTGAACAATATTGGGGAAGTGAGTAGGTAACCATTCTCTCACAAATTCTTCCATTTTGCATTTGTTAGGGTGGATATTATCAACAAACAAGTACAACAAACTCAGAAATCTCAAAACCAAAAAAAAAAAACCCAGACAGTAGTAATATGTTAGAGCTGCTGCGATGGTTAATTTTAGGTGTGTTTGATTGGGTTAAGGGATGCCCAGAGAGATGTCTGGTAAAGCACTATTTCTGGGTATGTTTCTGAGGATGTTTCTGGAAGAGAATCAGTGCACTGATAAAAGATCTGCTCTCATCCAGTTCACTGAGGGCCAGGTTAGACTAAAGAGGGAGAGGAAAGGTGAATATTCACACTCATATTATCAAATTTAATTCTTCTACCTTTGGACATCGGAGCTCCAGTCTCTCTGGCTTGCCCAGCACACCCCGCCCTCCATTTGTAGTCTTGTCTTTGGATTGAGAGTTGTCTCATTAGCTTCCTGGGCTCTGAGCCTTCTAGGCATGGACTAAGCCTTGTGACCCTTTCCCTGGTTCCTCAGCTTGCAGAGAGACTATCATGAGCCTTGTCAGCCTCCCTAACCATCCTTTGTCACTGAAGAACCTGATGAATACACAGGCCTAGCATGGACATCCTTACTGTTTCTAATATATTGAAATCATGGATAAAATATATTATAAAATTGATGTACAGACAGGATGAGAAGTCCTCAGGCATCAGAAATCAAGACCAGTAAGCTCACTGCCTAATATCCTGGCACCCTGACAGCAGGCAAGGATAGAGATTTGACACCTTTGGGTCTAATGTTCAGACACCAACTCAGAGATCGGGGGCCTTGGACTCAAATAAGGGGAGGTATTTGAACTGAGCCCCTTGTGAAAATCTGTCACAATAATAAAAGAATCAATACCATTATCTAACCCAAGATATAAATAAAACTGTTAAAAGCTCTTGCTAAAGGAAAAAAAATGTTTTTGAAAAAATGAAACTCAGGTCTAAATATTTCATGGTGCAGCATCTGAATTTATACTATGTGCATGGCATAGACATCTTCGAGCAGAGATTATTCAGTGAAATTTCTGTATGTTTGCTTCCATGGAGCTTTTAATTAGCAATACTTATGCAGCTCCAAAGGTTGAAAGATTTAATAGAAAAAAAATTTTCCTTCAAGTGAGTTCAACATAAAAACTACTCCTCACTGAATAAACTAATCCAATATGAGGAAGAGAGAGAGAGAGAGAGACAATAATTAAGTAATAATTAATTAACTTTCAAGTATGTACACTAAAATACATTCTGGAAATTATTGAATCAGAATATTTAAAATGATCAAAGAAAATTAAGAATGAAAGAACCAAATGAAACTGAAAATGAAAATGCATTTTTTAAATGAAAAATTTACTGGGCATAGTGGTGCCTGTTTACAATTCCAGTACTCTGGAGGCTAATGCAGGAGGATTCCTTCCATTTTGAGGCCAGCCTGATTTACACAGTGAATTTAAGGCCAGCATGGTATACATAGCAAGCCCATCCCAAAAAATAAAATCAAACAAATACATACATACATACACAAAATGAAAAATCTGAGATTGCAGAAATAAAAACAACTGTAGAGAGAATTAGTGAACAGGATGGTAGATCCAAGGAAATCATACATTACAAAAAAAAATGTGACTGACATTAAGAGACCTACAAGATAGAACAAAAGACCCAATGTACACATAAGAAAAGTTGTTGGAGAATTTTCAAGAATTACAAGTATCAAACAAGATAAATAAAAATAAATCCACATCAAGGTCTTTCAAGGTATAACTGGAGAATCTCAAAGTCAGCAAAGTTTAAATGAACCACTATATTTATTTATTTATTTATTTTGGTAACAGAAATCAAATTCAACTTCATGCTTGCCAGGCAGGTGCTGTGCCACTAAGTTATATACCCAGCTTGACCACCCATAATTTAAAAGGTACTTTATCTATGAAGGATTAACAGCAAAAAATAAAGTTCAGAAGGTAATTTTTTCACTCACTGAAAATAATAACTATTAACTCACAATCTTATGTCCAACTAAAGGATTAAAAAAATAAAGGCAAAGGAGCATTTTCAAACCAGTGAGTCAATTCATTATTCAGAGACCTTCACAAAAGAATCAAAGAGCTCTGGAAGAAAGGAATATGATAAGTGCCACTTATAAATAACATTTAAGTTAAATGAGCTTATAAATACAATAATACTCGGAATTACTAGTGCCATAGGAATAATAATATAGAACATGGGAAGAAAAGATGAATAAATTGTGATTATTTGGGGGGAGAAAGGGAGAAAGTACTAACAAAACTCTTGAATATAGAAACAATTAAAAAAACTAAAGACAGACTTAGCTTTAATCCAGGAGATTAAAAAAATATAAAAATATAAATGCAAAAGAAGAAAAAAAGGGCAAAAATAAAAGAAATCAAAAAACCCATAGTCACTCCCTCCATATGATGTTTTAAACAAATTCAAGGATATAATGATTTACATGTATCGATATAAATCTCAAAAGCAAAATGAATGAAAAAAGCAAAACAGATTTACAGTGTGCTATGATTATGTAAAATTTTAGCACACTCTCATATATATATATGTGTATGTGTGTGTGTGTGTATTTCCTCGATATTTTAACTATTTCAAAGTACAAAGTAAGATCATTTTTAAAGGAAGGAAAAGTTTAGATTCTGATCTATGTAAGTTGCTTATAATATTACATCCTGTTTCTCTATGTACAGATAAAAATCTCAAGCAATTCTGAAACCACAGCAGAGAACCTGTAAATTGTGTTCTCTTTAATTTTGGTTATCAAAATGGATCTGAGACAGACAGGAAGCAACTAACCCATTTTTCACAGCTGGGGTGTGTGCGTGTGTGGGCACGTGTGTGTGTATGTGTGTGTGTGTGTGTGTGTATCTTGGCTGGCAGCTGTGGCATCCCTTTCCCTCTCTTCCTTTTGCTCCTTCTTTCTCCCCTTCCCAAACAGTACTGGGACAACTTGTTTCTGTGTCCTGCCTGACTACCCAGCAGCCATCTCTTCTACTCCACTCCAACATGGATGCAGTTTGCCTGTCAGCATGACACCCCTCCTCCACTCCTGCCACCTGAGACACTAATGTTTTCTTTTGGAAGAAAGGAAGGGCACCCTACAGTAGGTAAGACCAAGAAGAAGGGATCTGGGCCCACTGTTAACACCTCCAAGCCCCACACCTATCCTTTCCAGAAGATTCCCTGGTTTTAGCCCTGCCCCTCACTGGATCATTGCTATGACAGCTAAGGCTGTCTTGGAGCCCTGCACCAATCACACCCCTGAACTCGTACCAAACACAGGCCTACAGATCTATATAAGCAGCAGTCCCCAATGACTTCTTAGATTTAGTCTGGTAGGACTGCCCCTCTAGAGTACTGAGCCCCTTGTGTTGTAGCATAGGCCCTGTTAAAGATTCACTTTGGTGTTCCTGTAAAGCTCTTCATGATTCATTTCTCAGGAAGTGTGGGCTCCAAAATTATTCTGAATAGTATAGACAAAGCAGTCAGTTCAGAAGAAAGAGCAATGAACACTTGAGACTGTTAGCAGTGAAGACCTCCAGAGACCAGCAATCAATGAAGATCAGCACAGAGACCAGCCTGTAGAAGAATCAACCTACAGTGTCCAGCACAAGCTGACACCAGAAGGAGGTGGCCAGCAGTGGAAGAGACCAGCACCTGGTAAAATCAACATATGGTGTCTAGTACAGCTGTCACTGGATGGTGGTGGTGGTGGTCCACTGTGGCAGTGATCAGCAGCTGGCACCCAGTATTATGTGATGACATCAAGATTGCTAGCAGAGCTATACTTTGTCAATTCACAATTTCCATATGAAGTGAGCAAGAGAACCCTGGGCTGACTGGCAACATTTTGGTGATCTAGATGGGGACCCCTTATTTTTGATGATTCCCTGGAAGAGGACAGGCAACTGTGACCATCTGGGCAGAACTTCCTCATGGATGTCAAGCAGCTGTCTATTTGCTTCAGTTTCAGATACAACAGGTTAGGTGACTTCCCTGGCCTTCTCTAGTTGCATGGTTCTCCCCACCTAAGCAATTCTAAACTTTGCCTTCTGGCTTCTAGTCTGTTACCTGACTTCTGTTTCTTTCTTCTTGTCCTTTGTCTCATGTGACATAGTTCTTTCTGTTTCCTGGTTGAGGATTCTTGGTATTTTAAAAGGCTTCCAGATGGTGGTTATGTTGCTTGGTTTGTAGTGTTACATTGGGCTTTACTGGTTTACTGCTTCTGGGGACCCTTGAGTCTTTCCCTGTGAGAAATGAATTTTCTGCATAGGAGGTCTGAATTCCTCAGCCTTCGTTGCGTTTGAGTTTCACTACCATCTCCTTTGTGTTTCTCTTGTACCTGTGCAAGTAATTCATGACTTACTTTGGACTGTATACCTGTCTGGGAGAATACTGGTCCTGACATTTTTGTTGTACTGACTACTGGTACAATCTAATCTGTGGTGATTGTCTTTCTTGTGATTCTGCCTGGTGTTGTTATTTTTAGAGATACTGAGGATTTGTTATATGAAAAACTCTTAACTTTGGTATTTGGTTACTATAGTTCTCTTATCCTAGGTTATTACCTAGGATAAGTCAAAGGCCAGAAATTCCAAGTTTTGACAATCTTGTAAAAATCCTACCAAACATGGAAATCACACAGAGGATTCCAATGGATCCACCTCTAGGATGGCTTTTGGCTAATTGGGGAAAATTTAAGGAGGATGGTTTAAAAGAAAAAGATGCTAATTTTTTGCAACACAGCCTGGCTTCAGTACAAATTGAGAAAGCAAGAACTGGCCATAGGATGGGTCTCTGAATTATAATATCATTCTTCAGCTGGATCTGTTCTGTATGAGGGAAAGGAATTAGCAAGGTATCACTTACAGATAGGTTTTCATAAAGTTATTCTAAGACCCTAGACTTGGGAACTCTTGGCAGATCTGAGTAGCTTCAGTTTCCATGCTCTACAGCCCAGAGAACTTGACACAATCTAACAGACTCTGGCTTTCAACAAGAACCTTGCCTGCAGATATCTCGGCATACCTAGTATGTAGCCCCACAGTACCTAATACTGGGCCTCCCTTTTGGTCTCCTGTGCCTGTAGATAGCATTCTTTCCCCTACCATTATATTTTCTCCCTCATCCAATGCACAGGCCCCTTCACCTCTATCCCCACCAATTCCTGTTCCTTAAATACCATCCTCAATGAGATTAAGATCAGGAAACAAACAAGTGCCCCACTTTCCATTAGAGAATCTGTTTCTATCACAGGAATTGTCAGGTGGGGATGGAAGCATTATCTGAGTACAGGGTCCTTTCTCAGTAATAATCATGGCTCAGTTTAAAGGAAGGCTTGGCAGCTTTTCTGAGAATCCTGGTGAGTCCAGGGAAGAATTTATTAAGGCGAGCTTTGACTTTTGTTCTGACCTGGCAGGACATGATTGCCATGTTAACTCATTACTGTACTCCTGATGAGAAAGAATGTATTCTTAAAAAGGCTGCTGAAGTAGCTGATAGCTAACACTCCGGGTCACAATGATCAGAGGCCTGGAGAAGGTGCAGTGCCCTGTGGAGACCTGAATGGGACCTGGAAAACTCTATCCACTAAGGGAGAATGGGGCATTTTGTAACCTGCATTTCAGAAGGAACAGGAATGTGCCTGGTTAAGTCTGTTAATTATGACAGAGTCAAAGAGGTAATGGTAGAAAGAGAAAAGCCCAATTAAAATCCAAGTGTTTTCATATCACTCATCAGAGGCCCTCCATAAGTATCCTAACACTAACTCAGGGTCAGCAGAATGGAGAGCTTTAATGGTCATGCATTTTATAATGTAGTCTGCACCAGAAGAAAGTTTAAAAAAAACTTGAGGCAGGACCCCAAACTCCATTGTTGACCTAGGAGGAGGTTTTCAAGGTCTATAATAACCAGGACAAGGCAGAAGAGGCAAAGAAAGATAAAAGGCCAGAGAAAAAGATGCAGATTTTGATTGCTTTGATTCAATCACCACCTTAGGGTAACTCACAAGCACCTCAAAAATTACTGAAGAAAAAATGGATAGAAACCAGTGTGCATACTGTCAAAAGGAAGGCAGTAGTAACTCATTTGAAGCTCAGGATCACACAAACTTTCCTGAACAAGAGAGGTAAAGTTAAGGCTCTGTTACAAACAAAAGACATTGGCATCATGCTGAAGGGGTCTGGGGTGACCATTGGTGTGGCAGGTAAAGAAAAAGATCAACTTTCTTTAGAACATTTGTTATAAAAACTCTGTCTAGGAAAGCTATCTTATGTGAGATGTCACAAGTTATGCGACAAGTTCTATAGGCCTTCCTTTGAGCCCCTAACACCTGAGTTCTAACAGGCGTATCAGTTGAAGGGGTGCATGGAGCACTTCAAGGCCTTTGAGGGACTGGTTGGTCCTGCCTGCAGTGGGATGCCTGGGTTTGTCTGATGCTGAGAGTTTCCTTGTTACCCTCCCTCTCTCCAAGGTATCCAGAGCAACAGTAAGAGCTCTTATTCAAAGGCTAGGAGATGCCCCTTGGCTGCTGTACTGTTTATCCAAGTACTCAGAAATAGCAGCACTGGAATGACCTTACTGTGTAAGAGTAGTGGCTCTAACTGACCCTCTGGTGAGAAAAACTACTAGGTTGTCCCTTAGCCTCATTTGGGCTCAGGGATGGTACCAAGCACATCCATCTAGTTTGCCCATCTCTTAACAAGGGGGCTGAGAAATAAGATCTCATGTTATCTCTGACTCAGGATCACTTCTAAGTGATGCACTGAAGCAGCAACTTGCAAAAAACAAATGGGTGGGGGGATAGATGTTACTTAGATCCTCAGGGCAGTCACCATTGTTCAACTCCTTGACAAACCTCTGCTTTTGTCCTTTCCACTCAAGTCTCCCTAGTTGTGGAAGCTATGCACACATAGCTTCATGGTTTCATAATAAACTGAAAGTGAAGAAAGTACAAAATCAAAGGAAATAAAACTCTTGCTGCTGGGTTTGCCATCTGAATATGGCTTGTGCAATATTTCATCCATGCTGACACCTTTCACTCTCAATTATTTGGCTGCTGTCAAAACAAATCAATCAAATTATAGCACTGTATCTTCCTGTTATCATTGCACTGTAAGCTAGTGGCATTAACTCTGAAATATATAAAGTGTAAATTTTATCTATAGTATTTATTTAATGTAACTTTTCCCCATGTGAGTTATTTTCCAAGCACAGCAAACTCAAATTATCTTTTGTCAAATGTTGAGCATATATATATATATATATTCTACAAGAATTTTTCTACGTAATGGCACTTGGAGGAGCTAAGATGCATAAAAATGTGTTAATGGAGCTACAGATTTGTGCTAATTTAAACCTACTCACAAATGGTAAACATACTATATTCTATTTTATTCTAATTTTGGCTACAACCTTTCTGAACACAGTTGGTGAATATAATTTAGGAAAAGATGATACTAAACCAAAAGAAAATCTTAACATGGAACCAGAAAATTTTCAAGGAATAATTCTGCTTACCATATGATAGAATTTTCCATCATAAAAATAATTTCAGAACATTAAAACTACAGACATTCCTCATTTAATGACCAAATTCAGTTCCTGAGACTTGGTTGTTAAACGAATTGGTCACTAAAGAGGAACTGCATATAGTATGCACATCACAGTATTCAAATAGAATAAAGAAATGGTTGAAGGAAACTCCAACTTGATGACTGCTTTTATTTGCATGACTTTTACATGCAGTACTGTAATGTATAACAAAACACACTACTTTACAGTATAGTCAGGAAAAATTACAGTACTCTGAAAACAAGGTGACTGTACAGAAAAAAAAAGAAACTGAAGCTCTATAAATATAGAGCTTCAGTTATAGACCCACACCAAAAAAAGGAAGAAAAAAAAACTCAAACATTTTCATTTTGAGACTTTAAGCTACACCTGCACTTTTAAATAATACATTTAAATCAATTGAGTTTCTTTTCAGCAAAAGAGCAAACATTGTTAAAGATTTTATGTCCAAGGTCTTAAAAATAGGTTTTTTTTATACATGGAAACTTGGCATATCCTTAAAAGATGAAAAAGCAAATGAACAGATACTGTACTTTTTTTTTTTTAAATTTCCTTCTTGTTGCACTCTGGCTCTATAAGGGCTAAGCCACAAAGACTCCACTGTGAGCACATAGATTCTGTCTGTGAAGGAAAATCCAAACACACTGACAATTGCAGGAGCTTCCACTTAATGCCAAGACATATTGCGAATCCTTTTTAGCCTCCATTGTTCCAGTCCCTTGCTCCACCAGGGCTGGAATTGTGGTGATTCTGCTCTAACTTCTCCAGAAATCTCTCCTCTTTGTCATTTAAGTCACATTCATCGGTGGTTTGCACATCAGAATCTCTAGCACAAATCCCAGGCTGAGCTCTGGATCCATGCATTTCCAACTGACTAATGGTATCTCCACTTAAATACAGCAGAGTTCATGTAATATTGGTCCCCTGGAATCTTGAACTAATCATATGGAACTGAATTAATGATTTCCCCTCTCATTTTGATCCCTCTACATCTAATACATCAGTGTCTTATCAAACCCACCCCATTAATATCTCCTAAAATAGCCTCCATTTGTTATCATTTTTCCCAGGTCACTTCCTCCCAGGATTACCGCAACAGCCTTCTTACTAGAGTGGAGTGCCTAGCACAGTGTCTGGGAAACAGCAGATGCTTAGCAATCATTTGTAAAGTAGATCTATCAATCTTTGGGCACAGATCATGAGAGGAAATGGAATTTAGCATTTCCCTAGAGAGAGCTGGGAAATAATAAATATGACTTCTCATTGAGAATGCCCTGCAAGAAATATATACATAAAATAAGATATGATTTTCTTGGAGAACGTTAGCTAACTATCCTGTAACAGTGAGGGGAAAGGAATCAGTGACCATCTTCTGCTTCCTTTTTTGAATACCTCTTCCATTCTTCTCTTCCCCCTTCTCTCAGATAGAGAAGTCCTCTTTATTTTGGTTCCAGAGGAAAGGTAAGGAGACAGGCCCAGCTGCTTGTCATCCATGGTGGTGGAGTGACAGTGGAGAAGAATTTCAAACAGTCTTTCCCAGGCAGAGTGTGTACCATTTTAGTGGCAGCCATCTTGGAAAAGAGCTACTCTTTCTGTCAACACTGATGGCTGGCTTGGAATCTAATCCAGTTTGTACATCTTAGTGTAGACACATCACTAGATGCCATCAAGTGCCCTGATGGATTTAAAGCCCTATTATGTGCAAACTGGGGATCATATTACTTTCCTGCCTTTTGCTTTGAAAATAAATGCTTTGGCTTTGCTTTGACATTTATGTGGCAGCTGGAAACCATTATCCTTTGACAATGCTTTATTCCATTGACAGTATCTCTTAAATACACAGTATACTAGTCATACTCCTCATTCATGTGCTTCTACTTTAATCCATGCCCCACTGCCTCAGTAACGCCTGCTCCCAGGATAATGTACTGCAGAGCAGGCTCTCCAGGTATTTTAAATAAAAATTTTGAAGCTTCAGAGAGGCCAAGGTTTGAAAACTGCCAAAGTAAGACACATTGCAACTACTTTTCATAACTTCTTTATGGTGGATTTGGTATTATTGAATGGCATATCATGTAGGGCTCTTCTGAATCACATTGCAAATATGGATTTACACACTAGGTTTTATTTTTTTATATTGCAGTTGGTGACAGCAAGTCACGTATCATTGCATATTAAAAGTCAGAGTCTTTTTTTCTTATTTCTGGGGCATGGACTGAATTGGCCTTTTCTGTGAGTGGCATCAGATCCCTGCTCTCTTGTGCATGTCCTGAATGTGGTTCCTCCTGATTAACTGATCTTAGCACTCAGAACTTCTCCGGGGGGACACTCTTCCCCCTGATACAGTACAGTGTTTTATTAATTACTTTTCTCATTGGTAGGACAAAATACCTAATACTCAAAGTTAAAGGAGGAAAAGTTTACTTGGCTCATAGTTTGAAGAGGTTTCAGCCCACAGTCCTCTAGCTCTGAGCCAGGGTGGCATGGCAGAAGAGCATCACAGAGCAGAAATGGCCCAAGGCAAGCACATTAGCTCTTTTTCTGTTCCTTCTATTTATGCAGACCTATAGCAGGTACAGCATCACATCCTTAATCCTAGCCAGAACTATGCCAAACCAATTAGACTGATTTAGTAACCACATACCCTTCAACCCAGCACCACACACTCTAAATTCAGCCACCTCTAGAAAGCCCTTGCCCATGATTGCATGAGGCTTTGTGTGTGTTGGGGAGGGAAGAATCTAGACACAAACCATAACAAAAATACTACCTTGCATGCTTTGGATCTCTACATAGTATAAAAACAGTGACAGGTGACCCTGTATAAGACATACTATTTGCAACCCAGCCATTCTTCACCTGCTTTACCTCCAACCAGCATCTAAGTGCCACAACGGACTCTTCACTCTGTTTGCCCCTACGTCTTACATTTGAATCACAGCCTAGCACAATGTCAAAGCTCAAAAAGTGCTGAATAAATGAATAAACTTTGTGTTAGTTAAACATGAAAACACATCTGTTTCTTGTTAAGTTGTATGATTTTGTTATCTGATAATTAAATCCATGTAACTTGATGCATAGTTTTGACTGGTATTTCCAAACCTTAGTCTGTTTTTTCTGCAATAAAAAGCTCCTGATTTTTTGTGTTTCTTATACTGCAAGCTGTTTTGAATCCTTAGAATTATCCAAGAATAAATAAATAAACGCAAATGTGTATCATAAAAATATCGTAGCATCACTGCATTGCAGATAAGAACATTTACTGCTAACATATTAGACTACTATCAACACAGAACAGGCCTACCAGGTCCTCCTGCCCCTAACTGAGACTCTTAATTTTCACTTGAAAGACAGCCAAACTTTATGGGACCCAACAGACTACATTCTTCTCGTAACATCTTGTCTACATTAAATTCTTTCCTTACTTCTCTTTATTTAACCAACTCCTATTAATTTTTTTTAAAAATTCAGATATCCATTCATTCATCTGCCTATTCATCCATTCACTATCCATCCATATTTGAGCACCTGTTACACATGAACTGTCCTCATTTTTTGGGCCACATTATTGAACCAAATAAAGATGACAATCATAGGGCTTCCAGTCTATGGGCTGAACCAAAGGTCCATGTTATCAGTGCATCATGCACAGGGATTCTCCTCTCTTGCTCCAGGACCAAACGCCACAGTGCCACTGTCCTGGCTCCTGATGATCACAATAGGCATGACCCAAAATGCTTGAAAAAAGAAAGGAAGAAAAAAACTCCAACATTTTTGAGATTCTGTGGAAGGTATTGCATTAGAATAAAAGGAATCAAAGAATATAAGAAGCACAGGAGTGTTGGGATGGGGGAATCTGTGGGGGATAGGTCTGATGTTTTTTGAGGACAGAGTTCCCTAGGCAGAAGGAGCAGACATGCAGAGACTCTTGAGTAGTTTCAAGGAGCATCAAGAAGGCCAGAGTGCCTGACTCAGAAAAGGGGACAAGAAAGATAAATCAGGCTCAAGATGTATGTTTTGGAAAAAAATCTTTAACACATGAAACTAACTGCAAGCAAAAAGCTGAGAAGCATTCTCTTTTCTGAAAGGACTGTCTTTCCAGAGAGGTTTCAATTTGTAGCTGTTGGAAACTTCCTTTGGCCCTTGGGTTTCCCTAAATTGTACATGGACTGAGAAACTTCCCAAGGAGGTTCCCACATTCCCATCAAATGCGGCCTTCTCAGACAACAGGCAGAACCCACATCCTGTATGAATCCATTCATGTGACACTCTAGAATAGACCAAAGTAATCTATACTGATGAAAAGCCAGATTGGTGGTGGTGGTGGTGGTGGGGTGCTGGCCTACAAAGAGACACAAGGGAAACTTTTGGGGACAAGGAAATGTTTTGTGTATTGATTTTGGAGGACAGACACTGCACAATTATGACTCATTAAATTAAGCCTTTAAAACCTACACATTTTCTTGTATGTAACTGAACTCTAGTGAGAATAAATGTTCCAAAAATAAAACTGAGATGTAGTGTAGCTTGCAAAAGAAACTCCTGCCCCCATAGGGTTTGGAAATAGCTTGTCTTCCCAAGGTTCATGGACTGGAAGTGTAGAGGTGTTGAGGTGGCAGAACCTTTGAGAGGTGAACTTAGCAGAAGTTAATAGGTTACAAAGCATTGCCCTTTGAAAGGATTCATGCTGGTCTTGCAGAGTAAGTTGGTTCTTACAAGAACAGGGTCTTATAAAGTGACATCAATCCCTGCACTTGGCCTTTTCTACACACCACAAGTTCCTTTTCCATTTATCCATATAATGTGGATTGAAGGTTCTCATCCACCAAAGGCAAGACTTATGGGACTGCCCAATCTCTCCAACACTCTGAACTACATAAACCTCTTTTCTTGACAGCATATCCAGAGTCAAGTATTCTATTACAGCTACACAAAAAGGATGAATTCTGGGAATCAGTGAAAAAATAGGACAGGTTTATACCAGAGTAAAGGCAGGAAAAATATCATTGCCCTTAATTTACTTTTAACTTGCCTTGAACTTAATTGCTTTTCCATGTTCAGGTTAAGCAGCACTTTAATGTGGGTTTTTTTGGTCATTAATTTAAATGTTATGCTTGACTTAACTGGAATGTTCACACTTTGATATAAATCTCCTATGTGGCACATTTATACTCTCCACTTATGTTGCCTATGGTGATTAGTAGGTCATTCTGGCCTGTTTTATGTGAACAAGTCACTAACCCAATCAGCTACCCTGGAGGCAGCATTACCTCTGCTGCCCCTGTGACTCCTTCTCTGCAGCTGTCGTCCAAGTTGAGGCAGCTGAGTTAAACTGCATATTTTCTGCTTCACTTTAAAAAGAGCAAAAGATCCAACATATGTGCATGAGTTCCATAAAGGCAAATTTATTTTGAAACATTAACTAATAATGTCCATTCCCTTTCTGGGACAATTAATATCACATTTTTATTATGGTATCTGTACTAAAGCCATCAGTACAATGGAAGACACTGAATTTTAAAAGACTTTAGCAAATCTGTGACAGAGCTACCGTAGTAATCTCCTTTCTTTGAGTCATTATTAGTCATATTTCACAGGTGTGAGCTTGCTAACAGCCACCTGGAATGGAAGCCATGTGAGCTTAAGGTGCAAAGGACCCAGGATCACTGACAGTGGGATGTACTTGGAGAAAGGGTTGCTCAGAGAGAAGATAGGAAAGGACACAACACGTATTTCCTGTAAGGACTCAGGGTACTGAGGAGTGGGTCATTTTGAAACCTTACCTGAACACTCAGAGAAGAATATTTCTCTCTTGGATCCCAGTCACAACGTCTAAGCAGTTCCCTTAAGACGTTTGGAAACTAAACCCCAATCTTTGGCAGCTTCAGAGCTCAGAGTATGTCTCATTCTCAGCCCACATCCACAGGAGTCCCACTGGCCCATGCAGTTCTTAGTGGTCAGGGAACCAGCCATACTCCTTGACCCTTTGAGTGAGAGATGCCTAGTGTTTCCTGCAGGGTCCTTGCCCAGGTTTTGTACTGCAGCAGCCTCTTCTGTTCCACCCCACCTCACAGCATAGTTTAGTGGACAGGAACCAACACCTCAACACAGGCACAATCAGTCTTCAGTCTGGTCAGTGATCTATGAAGCAAAATGTCTCATCTCAAATGTCATTGTCTCTCTTGGATTGCCTGAATTTTAGGTAAGCATGAGGAAGACAAAGATAGCAATGGGAAGCTCTTGATGGGCATGAGAGCAGGAAGGGCATAGAGGAGACAGTGTGTATCATGACTGAATCTAAACTATGGGTTCTCCAAGAGCCCATACACGTAGTAGAGAAATGGAAGATACGTTATCCATCATTCTGGGCACGGGGCACAGGCACCTGCTCCTGGAGACATAAGGCTGATACAGCCTGCAGTCTAATGGTTGCTTAAATCCTCTAGAGCTCAAATGTCAATTCTGTTAGAGTGAGGCTGTGCTCTAGGGCTGTTCCTAGGGATTCTGCATGATTTATAACTCCCTTTTCCTATGTTTCTTCTTATGATCAGACACCATGATTACTGAGACAGAAGTGAATGTTTTTCTTGCAAGGCAGGATCTAAGGAGGAAAGGGAAACAGGCCCCATGCTATGAGGATGGGTTTTCTGCTGGGTGTTAGGTCTGTTTCAGCAATGCAAAGCTTTTTTCAGGGTAAAATCTTACAGAAAGGGCTTCAGTAATGCTTCCTTAGGAAAGGAGAGTCCTCTGAGTCCTGAGAATAGGGGTGTCCTAACAGAAACAAGAACATTTCCAGAAAACTATCCCTTACTCATTTTCCTTGTCTGAGGCCTGGAGTAGTAAGCAGAGGTGAAGGGTTAATGAGGGTACTGTTCACAGTTACATAGGAGTCTCTCAATCTGGTGAAAGAGCCTGTTGGCCATACTGAAGATGCTATAGATGGACTGAATGTCTGTTTCTCCTCAAAACTTATGTAGTGAAAGCTAATCCCCCAAGGTGCTCCTATTCAGATGTGGGGCATCAAGGATGTGCTGCATGGGCATGGCACCTGGTATTCTGTACCAGTCCTAGAGGATGCTGATGCTCCTGGTCTGGGGCCATGTTCTTAGGGGGGACTGGATATGAACCCTGCTCTCTGATAGAGAAGATCCGCTCTCCATCACATCCCCAGGGCTCATTAAAACACACATGTGAACTGTGGCCTCTGAAGCTCTGAAAGATATTCTGTGTTTCTGGATAGGGCACATAAATTAATAAGCTCTTGATCACATTAATAAAAAAGGAAAATATCTGAAAACATATCCCTGAATTTTAAACCATTAAGAATCTCATGTTAGCAACGTGGAGTTTTCCTCTTAGCACATTTCCAGCTTTGGAGCTAGAAGGGTCAACAAGTCGCAGCCTAGATAAGATTAGACAATACTCACAGGTGATTTCCTTGGCCAAACTGTTTCTAAATAAAAAACACTCCACCATGAGGGAAAGAGGAACTGTCCAGGACTAAACATGGAGAAGAGGAACAGGACTCAATTCAGACCAGGTGTGTTATGCTTTAGTCCCTCACCCTCATACTCTCCAAAGTTATTTTACAGAATACTTGGGGAAGGTGGTATGTCTATTATTATAGGTGGACAGGATTAACTGAGTATTTAGAAAAGAGGCTCTGAATGGCTTAGGTGGAGGTGACTGTTTTGTGTGTAGGCAATGGACTTTGAGGAGGGAGAACAACCTTCTGCCCCAGCTGCTGACTGCCGGCACGTATGTAAGAAAGAATTATTTCTGAGATATTGATAGCCCATTTGCAAGACCACCACCCATAACAAAGGGTATGACTTGAGGACACCTAGGACTAGCTCATTATCAAAGGAGACCAGGACACCTGCAGATGATTTCCCTGGCAGCCATCACCCACTATCCCAAGTGCCATGTCCTTCTATGATACAGCTTGGGAAGAGGCACACAGCATAGACACCGCAGGGATTGTCAGGGTCTGTACTAGCTTCTAAAGGTGGTGAGTTCAGCATGGGTTAACTGCTCATGGACTAATCAGAAAGTGATCTCCGGCATGGGCATTGTGTGCACCTTGGAGACTCAGAACTTCCTAGAATCCAGGGCGAAAAGAGTCAAAGGCAAGATACCTGTTGCCCTTGAACTTCTCACAGGGCTATGGACTCTTTCTGATTTGCCTGACACTTTCTGGTGTTTAACACTAAACATTCTGTATTTTGGGAAACTTTTCAGTCTCCAGGATACCAGGATGGTTTACCTCTTAGACATGTAAAGTATGGGTATAAATAAATCATGTGTGAAGTTATAAAAGAGACAGAAAAGCTTAAGGGGGTTGTAAAGTAAAAACTCATTATATCCTGTAGAGGATTTAAGAACTGAGTTTTATTCATATGGACATTATAAATGCAGTTGTTGAAGTGGAGGGAGAAACTCAATGTTAAGAAAAACTAGGCAACTTTCCTATAACTGCTCAACTTGCTCCAAAGAGATGTTTTACTTTTAATGATTTCATTACCTCCCCTTCTACATCACTGAAACTTCAAAGATGATGACAAAGAGGAAATATTCACATTAGCTTGTATAATAGACATGAGTTTGGCAATCACCTTCTTTATACTTCTAAAGATGATACTGATGGAGAAATTGTGTCAGAATCACCAAAGAATAAAAAAGAAACACTTTTGTTACCCCTACTTTATCAGGCCAAAAAACTCAGAATTCATTTTTCTAAAACCAAAAGTGTCAAGAAGAACCAAAATTTCAAACCACTTCTCATATTTAAAGTTGACATTCAGACACACACACACACACACACACACACATACACACAAAGATGGAAAAGACTCACATTGGACTTGTTGCTTGTTTTGAACCCTTAAAGTAATAGGTACTAAAATCCTAAAAATATCAAACCATCATAAAGTTATAAAAAGACTGTGTAGTTTTTACTCTAACTTTGGCATCCATCTTAACCAAGCTGCATTAATTCATTGCCTAGGAGTTCTGCAAGCTTATGTTTATTTATAATATTCAATATTCCCATAAGCACAAATGTTCCAAATGGAAGGTTGCATTTTGATAATGCCCATTTCTTCATAAAGATTTTATCATCTACCTACATTAAAGCCTCTCCCTACACTTTGCTGCTTTCACCTTGTATATTCTTACTTTATTTGCTTAATCGTGAGCTCCTGGCTTCCTAGGCTTTCTCAAGTTAGAAACAAGCAAAGTTTGTGCATTAGTGTATCCCAGGCATGCATGATTTATGAATGGCAGGTTTCTTGGCACAATTTAATGGTATCAGAGAAACTTTGTTTTAAACATTAAAATGCAAGTCAAAAAGTGGCAACAATGGGTAAGATATCAGAACTCACAGAGCGTAAAGAAGTTCCAGTCCAGAGTTCACCAGTCCTTTCAAGGTTTAGTACTATCCATGGACAGATGTTTTGACCAGTGTAATAAAATACTGTATCTGAAATCCTGACATTTGCCAACTAAGAAGTATTCTAAATTGTTATTAACATGACCTGCCTAGCCAATCCCTTATTCTGCAAAAAAAAAAAAAATTGTTGATTGTTGACATTTATAAAAATAGAGAAAAGAAGCATGTTTGACTAGTCCAAAGCAATTCATTTTTTCTCTTTAGTGGACATCCTAATCCTATTCAGACCATTTTATACCATAATAATTCTTCCTCTGACAGAATCATTTTGTAGATCAATCTATCAGTCAGTGTTATCAAGTTTTCACAGTCAAAAAATTTCATCATTTCAAGAGAACTACCCTTCCTGAGTTAAATCAGAGTCTGACTCCTGGTATTTGCACGTGGATAATAAAAGCTCAATATATGTACATATATTTTTCTCATTGTGAAATATGAACCCCAAAAATTTAATTTTCTTTAGTAATTATCCTAAAATATACTTTGTGAGCCATATAATTATTAAATTAATTATTCCAAATAATGTCTTATATTTCAGGTGTTCCAACCACTTTACATGTAGTCAAGTAACATCTAACCTCTCTTTGCACATGGTTAAATCAAAGAACTTGTGAGATTATAACTCAACTCTTCAAATAACAGCGTAGGAATCCTACAGATAAGTGTTTAATGTGTCATGCAAACATAGCCCTCACAAATATCCAGAAGACCCAGATTTCTTCCATATCAATTTTAGGAAATAAGAGTTCTAAAGCTCATGGCTTAAGGAAGATAGGATGCATAGACAACTGGAAACACACTTTCTGCAGCAACTTTTCATATCCTTCATGGTGGAAGCAACTGTGAACCATATTCACCATCCAGGACAATTTTCTTGTGCACTTCTGAGAACTCTGGCCAGTGGGTAGAGCCTGACACACATGGACACAGTGGGTTACCTTGTAGATTTTGCAATGGTAGAGTCATGATGCCTCCGGCTGCAGCTGCTGCCACCAGTCCTTGGATGTTGGTAAGATTCGCCGTGGGCAGTGTAAGGACCAGTCCCTGTTGGCCCCCAAGCTGTCCGGCCATGTTGAAGGGGATGAGGATGGGCTGGTTGAGGGCTGGGGGGCCTCCAGGCATCACGCCAGCCACAGCAGAGGCGAGCTGCTGGGCTGTCAGAAGCGGCTGCAACAACACAAGAGAAACGTCCCTCATTCTCCTGTGGGACCAGGAGAACTTGTTTATAGCATGTTGTTTCCCTTTTAGCACAGTTAGAAAGATCCCGAAGAAGGTGCAAAGAAACATGCACTACCCTAGAAAAAGAGACAACCCAATGCAAATAGTTTTTTGAAATCACATTTCAATTATTTCTTTGGAAAATTTCATTTGGACTCTACTGAGCTCAAATACTTTTAAAAGCAATACCTGACATCTATATGTTGTCGTTCCAATGAATTATCATATGATCCTAACCTTCATGAGTGCAAAGTTGTCAGCTAATTTATTCTATGTTGCTCCAGAAAGAATGTGTTGAGATCAGTGGCATTTTATTTATTGATTCGAAAATAGCAAGGAAGCACTATTTTCAACTCTTTAGATAAATGAGAATGATGTCAAAGATTTACTTCATGTTAGAAAGTCTATAGTGGCACCATTATGCAGATGTATGGCCACAGGACGTATACATTGGCACAATCCATTTAAAAAGCCCTTTGGGGATATATATATATATATATATATATATATATATATATATATCCATCCCCAGCCAACCTTAGTGGAACATGCCTGAGAGGCTGAGGCAGGAGGACTGCAAATTTGAACATACCTTACCCTGGGCAATTTAATGACTTAGGGAGCCCTTGTCTCTAAATAATAGATGGATAGATAGATAGATAGATAAATAGATAGATAGATAGATAGGAAGCGTTGAGGATACAGCTTAGTGCAAAGACCCCTGGTTCAATATTTAGAACTGAAAACAAATATTCATCTCTTTTTGACTCAGTGTATACTCCTTGGATATAGCTTAAAGGCAGAATTCAAAAGGAAAAAAGATAAACGCTTCAAAATATGTGCTACATTTAAAAAAGCATGTTGCAAAACAGCTCGTTACAGGACTGAACTTGATAAACCATTATGTAGACATTAAAACAGATTAGTATGACACTGCTTTAAGAAAAGAGAAAAATGTCATATAAGATACATAAAAATAAACTATTAAGCAAACAAATAGTTACTATTAAGGTGGTAAAACTACATATGGACAATGTCGATATCTATAATGAAATATAAAAATAAGAATGTTTATATTTTTACAATGAAAAATTTTAACGTTCTTTTTTATTACACCAACATTCTTGTCCAATTGAAACGATATTATAAACACATGCATTTATGTCTACCATGGATCAATAGCTATTGTCTGAGTAGATGCCATAGAAAATTGCAGCTACTGGACATCAGACCTGTTTGCATGTGGGCATGGGGTCTTCACCAAGGTGAGAGACTAAGGAGGACTCCCACCCTGGTGGGCCAGACAGCTGAGAGTGTTGCTTGACCCAGGATATCACTGTACCCTGTGGGCCCTGCAGTAAGACACATAATCCCACATCCATTTGTCTTCCAGAGGAGCCAGTACCACACCCTTATCCAGAGGAGTTCAACTTCCTTTTTTTTTTTTTTTTTTTTTAGGTAATTGGTGTGATTCTGTAAAGAAAAGGTAATTAAATAAAAGTATGGTATAGAGCCCAACATACAATAGCCAGGCAGTGTACGAACGATACTACCGGTGAGTTACGGGGAGATCTGTTACTTGCCCAGGTCTCATTTCTAGGGTGTATGTAGGGAACAAGGCCAGGCAGGCAGCACCAGGATCCGTGTTTCAGCCCTTTCTCCAATACAAGGAGCTGGGTAATCAAGCAGACACTGCTTTAGGGGATGAATGAGGGCGGGTGGAAAGGGCTGAGCCCACTGTTGGGCCATTGCTAGTGTCTCTCTCCCCCAGACCTCTTCAGAAGAAATTCTTGAGGGGCAGAGGGCTCCCTGTTTTAGGACCACTTCCCCAGACCCCACTGGTCTCATGCCTAGTATTTTTGTATTATTTGCTAAATTCACACCAAGTAGTTGTGCTTCATTTTTAAAAAATATAAAGTTACTCTAAAGTGCAAAATAGACTTTGGGAATAAAAATAAAATTAATACAGTGGTCTTAAAATTCTTGGTGCACTATCACTAGTAATAAATATTACACTAAAAAGGAAGGCAAATGGGTAATCCTGAGACTGTCACAGGTTTGGAGTCCTGGCCTTCAGAAATTTAAAAATTAGATTTAGGGGCTTAGAGCAAAGCATGTCTGGTCAGTTTGTCATAGTGTCACTGTTCCTCACTGGCCTAAGACTGTCAGGGCACTCACCTAACCTGAGAGGGCAAGAGTGTGTGAGGACTGATACGGTCACAGGCACATCTGTGCTCATACACGCACATATGTTGTAAGGAGGATGACATAAAAGGGTGACACAAAGAGGCCAGCTACTGAGAGACCCATAAGAGTCTCTCTAAACACCTCCCAGGTACACAGTGGTGCCTGGGAGGAATGATATTATCAGAGGCCACAGAAGGACTGGGTGACAACTGGAGAAGAATGTGATACCAGCCCAATCTCTACCCTTGGGCAAGCCCTTTATGTGCTGAAAGTGATTAATCTCCAGGAATAACAATGACAGCAAAGGGGAGAGAAAGGCCCAACGTCTAGTTCCGTAAAAGCAAGATGAACTCTGAAAGCTGCACACTACATGAGACAGGTTTCATAATTGTGCTGTACATCTCCATATAACCCACACAAGCCTGCAAAAAACAAATGTTGGACTTTAAAAAATAATGAACATATTTCTTTATTGATGCAGGAGCTATGTGTGATGTACAGTATTGTCAAACCCAATAAGCCAAACTTGCATTAAAGTTGCATTAACTTTCTTATATTAAATCACATCTTGTATTTCAAAAATGCCTATAATAAAGTTGAAATAACTTAATTCTCTTCACACTCCAGTCATTAAAGTTTTACTTTTGAGAAAACTGCATGGTAATCAACAACACAGATGTAGTGAGTTTTAAGAAAATTTTTTTTCCAAATTATTAAAATCAATGTTTTTCTTAAGAGGACAGGAGAGTTTTGCAAACACATATTGTTTCCCATGGTATTTAATAATAATGTCATACAGCTTCCCATACAAAAAGTTAGCACTATCTTTGCTCTGTTGGAGTTAATTGGATTCAATTCATTGTTATTTATTTATATGGTTAAACCATCCTAAATGCAGCCTGATGGGAAGCAGTTGAGAGATACTGACCTGTGGCCCAACAGGAAATGGAGGGTGGGTCTGACTGGCTGGGTGTTGCTCAGGAGAGCCTGGATCTGACAGTGCCGTGTTGCCTCTGGCCCCTGGAATTCAAAAGACAAGTGCTTAATATAAGAGAGATCCTTAATATAAGACCCGGCCTGGTAACTTCATGCCACCTTGTTTTCTTGTGATGTCACAGAGAATTAATGGACAGATGATACAACAGAGTGGTTTACCAATAGTTCTAGTGCTGAAATCATTTATTGACTGCATACATGATAAGGAACAGGCATGATGGTTAAAGTCACCAGGAGGTAGAAAGCAAGGGAAAATACTGGGGAAAATAACAGTTGCACTGAAAGGATTACATTAGAAACCAATTCACATAGCATACAGCAGTGCATCCTATGTAGGGGGCAGTTACATCCTTTCTGCACAGGAGAGCAACAGCTAATTTAATTTTCCAAAATCAAAAATCTCAGACATGACCAAGTCCATTCCTATCATCCCAAATATGCTTCCCCATCTCCTTTGTGCTTCTAACCTCTTTCCTATGCCTGCTTCAGACTGAATCTTAGCAAGGCCCTCTCCTAAAGAGCAAAGCTTTTTTCAATGTCACCTTCCACAATGTCCAAAAAGAATATGGACCACCTTGTACAAGTTTCCTGGGTGCTGAAAGAGAAGGAACTGCACGAGAACTTCAATGATCTCCACTCCGCTAAGTATTGAAGAACACATCTCACATCCTCTGCTGGAATCCTGTTGCACACCAAAGCAGAAAAAAAGAATATCCCACCTAAACAGCAAATCCGTAAAGCCCTTTGGATGGTAGAGTATCTCTGTGTAGTTTGTGTGCTTTGTTCCAGGACAAATCACTGCAGATAACCGCAGAAACAAGACATACATCAGTAAACACACAAAACTAGCAGCCATTTTTGAGGGGGTCCTCATTGGTAGCTTTTGTTTCCTTGAAAATTTCTAAAGGGGTGGTTGAAATCCAATTCCAAGCAACCCTTAACAAGATCCTCTTTCCTAATGCTTGCCTATGAATACCAAATTGAAGACAATTCAAGCCATGTTTATTGGCATGCCATGGATGACCAAGAGAAAAAAAGATCTGATCCTGTCACATTTATAAATTTTAAAGAAGGTATTATTGGCTCATTTAAAACAAATTCTTCTATATATTCTCCAAAGGGACAGACTTATAAATAATGGAAATGTGGAAAAAATATTTCAGCACATTAAGCTACAAATAAAATTGACTGCTACATATTATTCAATTGACTTCTATCTGCACAGTGATGTGTCAATCATAACAGCATTTTATAACAGGATTAAGCAATAAACGTGCAAAGCCATTATGCAGAAATCTGAAAATCTGATTAATTTGTAATATTTTTTTGTGCAGAAAGTCAGGAACGGACATTGCTTGGGGAATACTTACAAGCATTCTATTGAAATTTCTAAATTGATTTGGAACAAACTAATAAAAACACAGACTTGCTGACATTTTATAAAGTGAATTCTGTCAAAATATGTTGGGCATTTTAATGATCGCTGTCATTTAATAACAAGGGTAAGATGACCCATCAGAAGGTGCCAGAATTTTCCCCATAATGTGCAGAAGACCTTATTGTTTTTTCTTCTAATTTTTTTAGTTATAGTGATTGGAAAGCAGGGCATTTAAAACTAGGAAGTGGCTTATGGAGGGTAAGTCTCATGGTCTCTCTTCTTATATACTCAAGTCCTACTTGCCTCGAAATTCTCATCAGTTATATGCACTTCTAAAAGCTTGCTGGGTCACAAAATGATGCTTTTGGTCAAATATTAAAATTAGATTAATTCACACATAGCTGAAAAAAATCACTACTTAAAAAATTTGGTTGCTTTTTCTTAGTTGTCAGGCATGGGTTTTTACACTCCAAAGAGTTGTACAATGCACAGAAAAATAGAAAAGTCTCTCTTAGACAATGAAAAATATATTCATATCTTAATTTTTAAAAATTTCAATGCCATGATAAGCCTCTCTGTGCCCTGTTTCTTGCGTGTGGGCGGGCCTGTGTTTGACCTGTCCCACACAGGCACTGTGTCAACAAAAGTGTGTGTTTGTTCTCTGCAACTTTACACACATTGCATTTGCTTACTTTTCTTCCTCATTGCCTTGAGGCCTTAACTGGTGCTCAGTAGCTTGTTCTAAGGCCACACTTTTCACAGAAACCATGTTCAATGCAGTCTAGGGCAATTCCACACAATTTCATGTGTAAAATGAAGTCTTTCACAGGCTCTCAAAGAGATTATGTATGCTCTCCTGCCTGCATCAGAAAGTAATGTTTCTTCTTAATGTGCATCTCCATTTTCCCCAAACGCGTGTATCATGCTTAACCTTGTAGGACCATAAACTAATCTGTCTGGGTGGAAGGCAGCTCCTGAATAGAGGCCTTCTCAGAGCCAGAAGGAAATCTAGAAGTCAGAAGAATAAATGACATCAGTGAATGGTTGCAGAGATCTGAGCAATGCTCAGCTTTATGTTAGCAGAGACCTGGAGGTCAGCTATTTCCCACAGTCACAGATACAAAAACACCAGCTTGAATGGAGTGGTCAGGTTCCTCCTGTCCCGGTGCCTATGAAACATGTTACATCTCTGGAGACCAACACATTCCAGGACAGCTCTCTGAGGCTAGGTGGGAAGAGGCAGGCCTGTGCTTTTAAGCACAGGAACTCTGAGCTCTGCAGCTTAGGGACTGTGTGGTAGATTCACCACTCTCTATAGGGCATTTTGTTCACATTTGGTGACTATTCACTTATTCACGCAATAAAGAAAGGAACTTGGCTTTTGATGCAGCAGTGGTCTAATTCTTTTAAGGTAGGTGTTGGCACCCACTTGATTACTTCCTATTGTTTAACATAAAACTTGGAACTATCTTTCATTTAGTAGCTTATTGACAAGTTCTATCACAATTCTAATTTATATGTTGTTATACTTTGGCTGTTGAAATGCTCCCCAAAATGCCAAGTGTTAAAGGATTGGTCCCTACCCTGGGAGATGCTGCCTACTGAAGAGAAATTGGGTCACTGAGGGCACCGCCTTGAAGCGGGTATTAGGATCCTGGCCCCTCCCTATTGCTCTGTTTGCTTCTCAGCCACCATGACCAATTGTATTCAAGCAGTAATCAAAAGAAAAATAATCTGTATGTGTTCTTGTTTCCAAATATTTTCAGTCCACAGTTGGTTGAATTTGTGTCAGGATCTCAGGGACAGAGAGGGCTGACTGTATAGCACTTCCTTTAGTCCATGGTAGCAGAATCAGGAAATATGACACCAAGCAGCTGGAATACAGCTTCCAGATTCCATGGCTTAGATGAGTGGTCCTCATCCAGGCATGCAGCTCAGCTGTGGACCTTCTACTGGCCACTGACAGAGATGCTAAGGGCAAGTTCATGTGAATGTTTTCACACAACTGCACAAGAGACTCAAGACTACAATGTGCAAACAGTGGTTTATTGGCTGCCAAGGGTGTCTGAATGCCTTTTACACTGGGGACCAGTGGTGGTGACCCTATAGCACATGTGCCACAGCAGGCTGTTTCTTATCACTGAAAGCTCTAAAAGTTTTGTCATCGCCACCACAGACCATTAGTGTTAGGAGTAGCAGATGCGTCATCAGTTGGCATGACCCCCATGGCCTTCCAAGCTTTTTGCCTTCAAGTTTTCTCTCATCATAATGGATTGAGAGGGGAAAGAGACTCATGATCTTCACTGCATTACTCATAGAAATTTTTGTTCTGCAAAAAAAATTTTTTTAAAAATTTTGGCAGAACAGGTTTTCATTAACCAGGCTCAGATCCTCCTAGCTACTCCAAAAGTAAAACAGACATGCATTCCTGTATACAGTCTTGGATTTTTCTTCTTTTTTGGAGTAGTCTCTTCCAAATAAGTCATTTTAAGGGAAAAATGCACATTTTTTTAGTCCTAAGAGGGTACACCGTTTTCTGGAGCCCTGGCCTGCTCTTTTTGCAAAGAGGACACTGTGGCAGTGGCAGATTGAGAAGGAAAGAGAGCCAGGAATACAACTTGCTCATCTAAGGTACTCCCCCGCATTAGCCATCCTCTCCACACACAGTGAATAAGGGGCCCTTGTTAATGACCAGTGCATTTTTAATAAATCAGATTTTTCTGAGTTTGGGATTCTGTCCTTTATGCATTAGCACAAACATAATCACATGAAGGTCACAGGGTTCTCCCAGCTCTTTCTGGTATTTCATACCTTCCTTGCCCACTGTTTGCACATTTTACCAATGACTGAGGTGATGCAAAGGTTATAAGATGGACAGTTGAATGCATTATTATTTCATGTTGGGAGGTGAACTCAGCAAAGCAGGGCAGAAGTCCCCTTTAAATTAAACTTCCTTTTCTTTCTATTCTCCAAGATTACTAAATGCCAAGGAGGGAGTGGAAGTGTCTCTGTCTGCCACTTTTTATTGCCGGTCAGGATTTCTTTATGATACTGGACATACACGTATTTATGTACAGAACACCACACAGACTCTCAGTGGAATTTGAGACTCTAAAGTAATAAGGCTGATTCTATAAGCCATATGTGAAAATCAAACATTCATTAATTCACATAAGGGGTTGTGTATTTTTTGCAAATTATGTTGCCAGGTACTTTTAACTTCATCCGCCAAGGCCTGGAGAACACAGAGTTCCTGATGATATTAATGTAAAAAGCAGATTCCTTTCTTTTAGCAGGTGATTCATATGGCCTCTGAGGGAGAGAAACCAGTTCTCATTATTTGAGTGAGAGATTTAAGTTTTCAGTGGTTCTAAATACTGATCTTTAAGACTACATATATAATTTTCACTTGAAAAGCAAAAGGGAAACTTGAAATATTTAGATAAAATGCATACATGCGTGCAGACAGACACACATCCCTACAGATCTCTTATTTGGAATGGATCACCTGAAGATATTTTTATAATATTTACCAAAATTGTTTAATAACTGCTTCTGTGTTTCATGTAGATTTAGTCTATGTATGCTATGGAGATTTTAAAGACTTTATTTCCTCAAAATTTACTAAATTTCCCTTCTGTTTTCCTCCAGCTATTTTTTATCATTTGTTTTCACATCCATCTAATAAAAACTGAGCTGAACTTCTGTGATATCCAGACCAATAAAGGTTTCAATTTCTGTAAATGCTTCTTCTTGGAGAGAGATGAAAAAAGAGAGTCATCAAACATACTTTAGCAAAATTTCATGACATTTGTGGGTAGACAGAGCTTTGGGGTAGGGATTATCCCTTAAGTACTGCTATCTCTACCAGAGAACAAATTCTTTCAGGGCAAAGACTTTCTAAGGCATCTTTGTTTCTCTGAAGGCCAGCTCTGGGCTTTGATGTGTGTGCAAGTGTGTATATATGCGTGCATGTATGTCTGCTGGTGTTTACATGACACTGTAGCATTCTTAACATGATGAAGTTCCCTAGAAAAGTCAACTGAAACAATCTAGACACAGATTCTAAACCACCTGAAAATGGTTTATCTCATTTCTAAGATACCCTTTCTTAACCTATGTATCAGTCAGTGCTCATTAGAGAAACAGATTTAACATAAGATATATAAATATACAATATAAGGATTTACAAGGTAGGCTTACAATGGCCACCTAAAGAGTCAAGTGTGGCAGAGTGCAAAAGGGCTGTCTGTGTGCTGGAGATCTGAAGGGTCTAGTCAAAGCTCAAAGGCCTGGAGCTCACTGCAACGTCTAGCATGAGTACCTATCAGGAAGCCAAAGGGTCTGCACTGGAAGGCTGAAGAGTCTATGCTGGAATCCAGGAGCCAGTATCCAAGGTCTGAAGGTGAAGACTGGAGCTCCTCTCAAGAAAGAAAAGTGAGCCTTCCTTCTTTTCCCTTTTATTCCATTCAGGAGATAAGCCACTCCCACCCATGGTGGGTCTTCTATTTCCAGTAAATCCATTCAGTAAATCCCTTTAACTACACTAATCCAATTAGCTGGGTGTTTCTTACTCAACTTGACACAATCAGTTAATTATTACAGCCTAGGATGGCTGGCTCATGTCAACACACCTGTCCATGTGATGAACATGTCCTCTGATAAGGTCACCGGTAAGGGTCACCCTCAACATTTTAAATGCAGCATAATGAAGTCTTCCCTCCTCAATGGTCAGCAAGACTTTGGTGCTCCATGGATGATGTGGGTCACATGTATTCTGTGGTGTTATGGTCCCCATGGAGCCTCTTTTGTACTTCATTTGTGCTCTACCAGATGCCTGTGCCAGCTATATAAACTGTGGGGCTCATAAAATGCAGGTCCTCAGTCTGGAACTGGGAAATTAATCCCCCTTCCTTGGAGCCACTACCTCAACCCCACACAGAAGGGGCAAAGTAAAGGCCTACAACCTTTCCATTGGGATGTGCTGAATACTTGATCAGGGGCAGGTGGGAATCCACAAGGGGAAGATCACTGGAGCCCAGTGTCTTGAGAAGAACTGAAGGGAGAGTATGGTAGCCACACTCAGGCTTCCAGAAGCTTCCAGAAGCAGGGTTTAGGCAGCCCATTCCTACTTTTTCTAGGAGAGGAAGAGGCTCTAGGATTCCTCTCTCTCCTTGTGTACTCTTTGATACCATTGGATTTTACTTACAGAACACAAATCCAAAGGTCAATTTTAAAAAATTTTGAGATCTAGCCTCAGCGCATTAGACACTGATAGTGAGACTGCAGGGATCGCTGCCATGAAGAGAACCAGGCCCACAGTTCACTGCTGGTCTCCACTGACTCTTATTTCCACACCATTTGGGGTTCCTTAGTTTTCATCAAGAGGCCTCCTCAGAAAATGTCTTCAGATTTTAACATCTACACCTAAACTTACAACTGATTCAAGAAAATCATTTATGAGGCTCATGCAAATCTGAAGAATATTTTTATCTACAGAGGAATTTTGAGTTTGGTTTTGGGGGATTTTGTTTTCTGTGATAGGATCTTGGTAAATTGCCTGGGCTGATCTTGAACTACTGATCTTCCTTCCTTATCCTCTGGAGAAACTGGGATTACAGGCATTTACCACAACACCCAGTTTTATATAGGGATTTAAATACATTTTTCTCCAACAGAAAAACAAACCTATGAACCATCAACACATCTATTATAAACTATTATCAATAACCACACAAATACTCCATTCAACAGAAAATAAAAATAAAATTTTATTTTGATTTGCATCAACTATCATTACCTGTGTAGATAGTAGAGAAAAAGGGGCATAAAAATCTTCCAAGGAAAAAGAATATGAAATATGCTCTATTTGGGGGGGGGTGCGATACTCAGGATTGAACTCAAGGCCTTTATGCTAAGCTTCAACCCCAGTCCTTTTTTTAACATTAAGATAGAGTCTCTCTAAGTCATTAAGTTACCCAGGCTGGCATGGGTCTCAGCCTCCAGAATGCTAGTTACAGGTGTGCGCCACCACATCCAGCAGCCATGTGCCTTCATAGTTGTAGATCTTCCCTTCTAAAGACAATAGAGATTTTCTCCCTTAACTGAGGAAATCATCACCGAGCCTGGGGACAAGAGCACATGACATAGATACTTCAAGGCAGTGAGACTGCTTTAGATTTAAAATTCTCCCAGGTTACTTATCTATGGTCAAACAGGCAGAAATTTCCTAGAACTGGCTTTAACTGTGCTTAGAAATGGTGAGAGCTATTAAAAAGTCTTTAAGATTTTGATCCTCACTTAAGAAGAGATAGCAAGAATGAATTTGGGGGTAGGGGGAAAAGGCTGAGGGGACAGGTGCAGTCAGATTTTCTTACCAAGCACTTTCATCAGGGTACCATGGTTTCCCCTATGAAAGTCAGAGGATGTAGTGATTGTGCAATATCCCAGCCTCCTGCCTTCTTTTAGCAACATTCTCCTTTGTCTTCTAATATCTGCAAAACTCCCTTTGTAGTCCTACAGACCTACAATGCTGGCCCATCAAAGGTCTCGTGAAATTTTAAACTCTTTTTCAGGGCGTTGAGATTATTAGCTGGACAGTCTCACGTGGATACCTGGAAATGCAAGCTCACAAGGGACACGGGGGTCAAACAGAGTTAGTGACATCATGACAACATGAGCCCAAACTCCTGCACAGTTGACGTTACCGTGGTAACTACAGTGCTATATCCTCTGCTCTGTTCCTCCAAGAACCCAGCTGCCTGCCAGAGGTCTAAACCCTGCACAGCCCTTCAGCAGCAAGCAAGACTACTAATCTGACATGCAGAATATGATTTAACCATGAGTTACAACAGAATAAATCATTATTTCAATTGAAAATGATGGCCTCTGGGTGCAGTTGCTTCTGGTAATAGGCATAGTACAAGAGCCCAGCACCCTCCAACACAGAAAACTTCTGGCTCTCCATCCACAGTGGCTGCATTTGTGACTGTCAAGGGCTGGTGATCAGATTGTCACATACCAGTGACTTCCCCAGACTTTGAGCTTTCACAGGGCAGCCAATTGAAGGAGACCATTAACAGGTGAACAGAAAGAGCCTGACGTTTACATGTGCCAAATAAAACTATTTTTAAAACCTGCCATGTACTATCATAATCATATGACAAAGGCATTTTTCTAAGGTCCTTCCCCTTTTGCAAAGGATGTGTTTCCCATTTAAAGGACTATCTTTTTTAAGTGGATGAGATTTAGCCTAATGAAAAACTCAAAGCATTATTTTTTTTCTCCACTTTCCCTTCAACCAATGCCTGCTTTGTTGTAGATGGACCGGTCTGTCACAGAGCATTTGTGACCCTCTCGTCAAAGTGGCTGAGTTTGAGGAGTCCTGGCGTGCTCACTGCTTTCATTCCTCTAGGCGCAGGGAGAGTCTGACCAAAGACTCCTATAATGGTCCTTCTTTTGAATAAATAATTCCTCTTTTCCCTCAATCCTTTTATTTTTTAGAGACAACAACATAATTTCCTTTCTATCCATAAATTTCTATGTGCCAGATCATACACTTAATTACTTTGTATATGATATTTTATCAATGGTTACAATAATGATACTGTTTGTGATTATTTTTTAGCCCATTTATACAAAAAAGTAAACATTACAGAAGTTAAGTCACTGTCTGCTGTGTCACAATGAGAAAGTGACAGGACAACAACTCTATTCCTGGCTTTCTGGCTGATGTAGGGTCCACATATTTATCCACAAGGATACTCAACTGTTCAAATGTTTTATAATATCTGTTCTTTACTGAATGTTTACTATTTGCCAGACGTGAGGTCCAGTATTTTATATAAATGCTCCTCAGCGGGGTTATATCTAGATAAACTCATCTAAGTTGTGAAATACTGGAAGTTGAAGTTCATGTAAGTCACTTAACCTATTCATCAGCATCCTAGCTGAGCCACAAGATGCCCTGCAGAGGATCTGCTGTTTCTCCTAATCACGTGGCTGACAGGCAGTATGACTCTCTAGCAACTCAAGAGGATATCATATTGTCTATTACTAACCTGGGAAAAGATCAAAATTGGAAGCAAATAGAATGTTTATGGCTTTCATACCATTGGAAAATGGAAAACACCTAAATCAAACCAACTGAAGCCAGGGACCATCTGTATACAGTTTGTCATTTAATCATCACAGAAGAGAATCTTGTGCAGCTAGGATTATTATTCCCATTTTACAGACATGGACATTAAAGCATAGAGAGTTTAAATAACTCAGTTGCAGTGGCACAGTTAGTGAGGAGCTGAACCCTGTTCTACCTGACTCCAAAACCACAACAGCAGACACCCACAGGCCACAGCAAATAACCAACACTGGGACAGAAGCTGTGCTTCTCAGATGTTTTCTCCTGCACTGAGAGAATCTGGCTCCAGAGAGCTCTAGACTCCCATTCCAGGCACGTCTGTGATACATAAGGGGAAATGACAGAGAAGGGTGCACAGTGAAGGACAGGCCCCACCACAGGTCCGCCTTTCCTGGGGCTCACTTTAGTTTTTTCAGATAGGCTCTGCCAAGTGTCCAAGAAACAAGCATTTCTAAAATGTCAGTACCGATCTAGATGAGAGCTACAGACTTCATTTAGGGATTTGTTAGTCAAGGCGTGATCCCTCAGCCAGCAGCTTGACCCCAGTGAAACTCCGGAGAAAGGCAGACTTCCAGGGCTCAGGCACCTGGGCCTCCACCTCCCTGCGTGAGCATCGGCAGCCTAACAGTCCTCAAGGGGTCTGCACCCACAGCAGAATGAGCAGCACTGAGGCTGGGCTTGTCATTCCCCTGCCTTGCTTCCCTTCTACTCTCCACCTCTCTTTCCTCTGCTCAGCCTGTTCTTAGTTCCTTCTTTCTTTTCTTCCTCCCTCCCTCATTCCTCCCCTCCCTTTCTCCCTACATCCCTCTCTTCCCCCTCTCCCCTTTTCCCTCCTTCTCTGATATCAGACATTCACAGTAAACTATTAAATCCTACCCCACAAGAGCCAAAAGAGGTGTGAGAATGAAAATGTTTGTGAGGAATACACTTGACAACGGTAATAACTCCGGGCCACTTCCAGCCCTTCGAACCCTGCAGGAGGAGGTCCACTGAAGAGGTTCACAGCGGGAAGGGCCAGCCCCATTTCTTAAAGGGAAGCATATTTATCCTTTCTAAAACACAACAAAAGTGATGCCACATCTACCCCAATATCATTGCTCTGTGATTTATGGCAATTTCCCCAACCACTTTTTTCCTTCTATATCCATATCTTTACTTTTCCATTTGCACAGATCCATGAAGATAAGGGTCCGGCCTATTTTTTCAGTTATTTGCTCTCAGAACGCTGCATTCTTTGCAAAAGTGACCAGAACACCACTTTCAAAGGGGAGAATAAAAATTTTAAATCCTTTAAAGTGGAAATAAAGCTGCATTTCTGCACAGATGCTCCAAAAGGGTAGCATTTGCAATCACTCTTGCGTGGAACTCAAGATGGGTGAAAGGAGAGTTGTTTAGAACCCAGCAAAGGACAGGCAGGAAATACCCCCAGAGGAATTACATGGCATGAAATTATAGCTTCACCTAGTTAGCAGCCCCGTACGGTAATGGAGCCTCTATAACTGCACATAACACAAGATTGTTCAGGAAGGGAAGGATATGGCATAATACATGAGTGAATCTCCAGGAGCTACAAAACCTTCTTCAGAAAGAGGCTAACAGAAACATTGTGTCCCAAATAAGATTAAGAAGATCTCAAATATAAAAACTTAAATTAAGATCCCATCAATAACTGCTGGTTAGATTCCCTTTTTTCCTGCCTGAGAGTTGGTTATAAAAAAAAAAAAAGCCAAACAGCTAGCCCAATTCGTGTGCCTCTGACCATTTTTCTCTCACTCTATTTATTTCTTAGCATTACTGTAATTGAAAAAGTACCTATTGCTAAGAGATGCTATTAACTTGAGTGCATTCATAGAGTGTTATACCACTAATAGACTTAGGTCATATTCTTTTATCCCTTTAGCAAAGCATTATTTTGTTGTCCTCTTGTTCCGAAGATTTTGTTCCACTTAAAGTCAAATAGAACAAAAGCTCCATAGATTTTGTTCAGATTATTTTTATCATTATTTTGACTCCATTACATGACAGTATCAAATGCATAGCCATTTTCTTTCATTATATTAACTTATTTTGGGGTCTGTGTCAAAGTATATGTTTATAAATATGCCTATAAAACATGTCTTGGGCTCTGATTGTAACTTATATGTTCTAAGACCAACTATTTCTGAAATCTGCTTTTTGTGCTTACAGCTGTCTTTAGAACTGAAGCCCTGAAATTAAACCAAGAAACAGAACAAATCCATAAATATAATGAGATGGTAAAAACAGAAGTGTCCACTAATTTAAAAATACATAGTATATTTCATCAAACCTAAGATGCTAGGGATGTAAAACTCATGAATATTTATGTCCCAGTAGGAATGAAAAATTGCCAATGAAACCACGGCAAAAGTCACTGATTATAAGACATAGTCAACTTTTATCCCCAAATCTTACTTTTAAAATGTCACATTAAAATGTGTGCTGGGGGGATCTGTATGCCTATACAGTTTAGAATTGATAAACTGTGCTAGCACTCATTACTCGTTGGTCTATATGTGTCAGTAGATTATGGCAAGGAGAGTAGGCCATGGAATAAACTGAAAATTTTACAGTCTCTTAATATTCTCAAAATTTGTTCAGCAAGGGAAGGATGTTGCACAACACAAGATGAATAAAATACTAGAAACTACAAAGCCTCCTTCAGGATGGGGGTATCGGAAATTGCATTCCTAATAAGATTATATAGATCTAAAATATGAAAACTCAGATTTGGTGGGGTAGAGTTCATGACTGGAATACAGCCGAAAAGTATACTTGCGTAGACACTTTAGTTAAGGTGAAATAAGAGGAAATGGAAAAGGAAACTAACAATTGTGGGTATCAGTCGAGAGTTAGGAAACAATAAAAACTTCTATACTTGTGATTTCATTTAATCTTCAAACCAACCCAATGATATTAGAATTAAAGTTCAGAAAATGTACGTAATTCACCCAGCTTCAGTGTATCTTTTTTTTTTTTTTTTTTTTAAGAAAAGGAGAGAGAAGGAGGAGCTGGAATTCAAACCTGAGTCTGTCAAGATTTGGTACTCTTTCAACCCAAACTGCACTAGGGGCTGAGCTAGTTAGGCAAGTTCGGGGATCAGCTGAGATACCCCTAAATGTGGTCTCTATACACAATGAACATTATTCAGCCATAAAGAAGAATGAAATCATGTTATCTGCAGGTAAACAAATCAAACAAGTCGTCACCATGTTGACCAAAATAAGTGAGACCCAGAAAGACAACTATTACATGCTTTCACTTATCCATGCAGCCTAGAAAAAGAAAAGCCAATGTAAAAATAGAAAGGAGACTGTTAGAGAAATGAAAGGGGCCAGGAAGACAGAAAGGAGGGTAGAGGAAAGTAACAAAGGGGAGAATTGCGATCAAAGAAGACTTCATGCATGTATGAAAATGTCACCATGAAATCCATTATTCTGTATAATTAATGTTTGAACACAAAAAAGCTCCAGTTCCACCTCACTTTAACATATCTCTTTCTCTTCATTTTTCCAACTACACATGCTCAAAAGCAAATCTCCAAGTTACCTCTCCTGGTTCCTCTGCTTCAGCCCCAGAGGTTGTGTAATGGTTGATACATTGTGTCAACTTGAGAAGTCTAGATGTTTAAGTGACTTAGCAGAGGGCCAGGGTCCTCACACTGAAAACACACTGAGCCCTTGCAAGGGAAGGGCGTGGTGATGGTATAAGTGCTACACACACTCTAGGGTGTGTTGCTTACAACATGGGTGGGGGGAAAAGAGGCTTGCTTTTCCACTGTTTTGCTCTTGTTGTTTTGCTGTCTTCTGCCACCTTGAACTGTTGCCCTTCTGCCATGCCACCCTGCCTTAGAGTCAGCTGATTATGGACTAAAACCTCCACAAACTGTGAGCTAAATAAACCTTTCCTTCTTTAATTTTTGGTGTTAGGTATTTTGTCTCAGAACTGAAAATAGTAACTATGACAGATGGCCAGCTATCAAATCCCAAATCCTCTGTCCCAGTGTTCCTGGCAACAGTTCTCTGCCTGCTTGGGTGACTTTTGTGGGCACTTGGTAAGGCCACATGCCCTGGCCTTGCTCTGTCCTATCTGCCTGCCTCTTGCTACCAAGTGATGAACAGCAGCCCTGAGATCCAGAAAAGGTCTTGCAAGAGTGTCAGCTAAGGGTGAGGAGTGGCTCCCTGCAGTCATATCGCCCTTCTCCACCACTCACTAGTGTGTCCTCAAGCAAGTGGTTTAATCTGTGCCAGCTCAGTGTTGTCAGCTGTAAAATTGAAATAAGAATGGCACCGCCCTCGTATGGTGAGGATTAAGGCCACTAAGCTATATAAATAAATTGCATGATTGCAGTTCCTGGCACATAATAAGCATTCGATAAATGCAGCTTTCTTATACTTTGCCCTTGAGATGCAGACCATCCTGTCGATGGTGGGTTGGTGTTCTACCCAGCAAAGTTTCAGGACATAGAAGAACTGGCAGGCCTGGGAAGTGCAGGCATTGCTGCTGGTTCTGGAAGGAGGCTGACTGAGCAGCAGCCTCAAGCACTGTCAATGCTTTGGGGCAGGGCTGAGCCCATGGCTGCGTCCCAAGGAGCACAGAACTGGGGAAGGAGCAGAGCTTGACAGCTCCTTCTCTGATGGTTTGCAAAACCATCAGAGTGGGGACAGCAGAGTCTGCTCATGACCCAGACATGGGAACAATAGAGTCCAGGACAGAAAAACATAGTTATGAGAGAGTTATAGTGGGAAAAGGATGACTGGGACTGCTTTTCCAGTGTGGAAAGGAGGATTTTTAGGAAAATGTCTTCCAATGATGGTTTGGGCCCAAAATGCTTCTGTTGGTATTCAGAACTCCATACTGGCGTGAGATGTGTCAATCTGAAAAGAACTCAAGTCCAAAGTGGGGCAAAAGCACAGCAGTATACTCAAGTGGACTGTCATGGCTGCCTGCATGTCCTGAATCTATTCAAAACATTTACTTTCCAGGGTCATTTTGACTTGAGAGAAAGTCCAGAAATCACACAGTACTCAATCTGGTACATAAGGCAGCTGAGGTTAGTTACGCTGTAAAGATCTGAAGCTTGTCTTTCTGCTGGATGGCACTCAGCAGCGGCATTTACTGCCTTGTACAGACACCCACAAAAGAAGACCTCCAGAACTGCTCCAGAGAGGCAAGAACCATGGGACAAGTGTGCTCAAAGTAAAGAAGAGTATTACAATTTTTCTTAACTGAAACATTCACTATATAATTTGATCAGACCTTGTGTTTTCTTACAGTTCTTAATGATCTACCCTTGCTCCCTGGTAGCTTTCTGGTCCTTTTCCTACAGAGGAGCTATATATTAAGGACTCCTAGTCCCAAGACTCAGGTCTACTGCCAGGCATACACTCTTGAAAGTTAGACATAACAACTTCTTGCTAATTGAAAAGTATGCTGCAAGATGCTTGAGACACATAAAAATAACACTATGATATCACAATTCTCATCTAGTACCAACAAATATTTGCTGATTGAAACAAAGATATGGCTGCTCTAGAAGATTATAGCCTACAAAGGAAACTACACATGAAACTAATGGTTAAACAAAGTATTATTTCCAGAGATTTCTCAGCAAGGCTGTAAGGAACAGGAGGAGGCAGGGGGCAGCACTAGGCTCTCTTTATCTATTTCCACACTTGGCCCATCTTTGGGAGTAGTTAACCCTACTCTTCTAAAAAATATTCTTTTGAGGTGTATCTTTTCATGTCAAAAACAAAGCAAAGCAAAACGAAACAAAGCCTGAACCATAATCCCAATGGCTTAGAAAACGGAAGTGGAAGCATAAAGTGCTGGTCAGGCCCTCTTCTTTAGTCCTGTCCATTGACAGCTATGCTGGTCAGCTACAGAGGGGGAAGCTAATTCAGCACCTCCACTCTGGTCAAATTGTCCTGGGATTTTCTGTGCACATCTCTGCAGGGCTGAACACACCAGTGCTTACTCTTTCCTCCCATCCTGTTATGATGTCGTCCTAAAGACTTTGTGCCACAGTACCCACTGGGCCACCACAACTTCCGGAGGTAACAATGGATAAGCATCAGCTTGAGAAATTCCAGGTCGGCATTATTTATGAAGCTGCAATTCTCCTGTAAATAACCCAGTTGTTAAAATGATATGTATCTATGTAATTGAGTCTTCTGTATACAAATAAATAAGACTTTATTGCAATGTCAGAAGTTAACAGACAAGTCAATAAAATCAATAACTCACTTTTTCTTGCTTATATATCTAACTTTTCTCCACCTTTCCTGTGTCCTCTGTTGATGCTGGTTACATATTACCACTCAGAAGAAAACACAGCTCTTGTACTACTGTTTATTAAGTGCTGGAGGGGGAGATGGCAAACAAAGGGGAAAAGAAAACCACTAAACCTCCTACCCAAGTGGTGTTTCAAGTTTATATTAATTTTTTTTAAAAAAAGCTAAAGAAGTAAGATAAAGGTTTTGTTTTGTTTTGTAAGCCAGAATGCAGGTACCTTTCAGAGGTGTGCCCCATGGAGGGCATGGAAATCAGGTGACAGCCGTGAACTTGATGGGCACCTCCAGGTTGAGATAGCCCTGCTGGATTAAAACTGCACCATTTATGCCTGAGACTGCATCAGCATTTTCCTTTTAAATCCTTAAATTTGAGTGGTTGACAATTCAGCTGGAAGAGTGTCTCCTGTCCAAACCTTGGCATATACCGTCTCGGGAGTTGGTAGGCTATTTTTTAAAGCAATTTGCTTAATTGATTGGCTCTTGTTGAGCTCATGGAAAAAGCTTAAAGGGACTTTTAAAAATATTTTTTCACTTATTAAAAAATCCAATTAAACAAATTGGCAAAAATCCAGAGGTTCCTGCGCCCAAGGTGGTTAAGATAACCAAAATAGAGAAAACAAAAAATTAACAGATTGGGCCACACTTCAGTCTTCATGGTGATTCTACTGCTGCACAAATAGGTCTGTAATTTACTGGCCTTTTTGCACAGACTGGTTTGTCTTCTATGTGCTATATAGATTCCAGAACTATCTTTTTTTTTTATTGTCTATCAAAATAGACCTATGCCTCCTGGGATAAGAGATCCCTTGCATGGGCGGGATTTTCAGGAGTGCAGGTATCAGCTGGAGGGAGGAACTTTAATCAGTCAGGTTGTGGGAATACTGGACTTCTAGTAGTTTTATATTGAGAGTATGGCAGTGCTTATCTTTTGGCTTGGAGCATGGCAACATAATTCACATTCTGTGTTATAATAATGAATCATATTCACTGTCATAAATAATGAATAGCATGATTTACCTAAAATCCACTCTGGGAACTGCCGGAGAAGGTGTACCAAGTGTTGGCATCATCAGCACTAAGAAATGTGACAACTGTTGCCCTGGAGAATATGTTGATTTCTGCCAACCTGAGTTGCAGAAACCATGATTCTTCCTTTCTGGTTTTGTTTTTTTTTTTTGCTGGAATAAAAAGTTCAGCTGTGGAGGTAGTAAGGATGAAATCCCTAGGAGATGCCTGAAGAGATGCTGATACACCAGATGTTCATGCAGGAGGGGGTGAATGGAGACAGAGTAGCAGAAACCATCAACACGCAGGTGGTAGTGACAATTGTAGAGCAGGTGGACTGCCCAGAAAATGTGGTTTGTTAGGACAATGTCTTGAGGATGTAGGTCTAAGGAACAATAGTACTTGCCAGCTGCCTGAAAAGCGAGGAGCCCAGAAATTAAATCAAGGAGAAATACTCGATGAGATACTAATATTCTAACTTACTAAGTACTAAAACTATTATTCAGATGGGGATATTCAAATGAGCAGCTTCATTTGAATAATAGAGATGGTAACTGCGTATCAATGTGTGGAAGAATATGTGTTTAAACGGGCAGTAAGGTTAGGTCAATGATTTTCAAATGGAAGGTAGGTAGTAGATTATTAGTAGGATATGAAATAAGTTTACCAGTATTACAAAATAAGTAACCAGTATTACAAAACAGAAACAGAATAACATGTAACAGAATAAAATTAAGTGGTGGTACTTGCTTATAATTCCAGCACTTGGTGAGGTGGAGGCAAGAGAACTTCAAGCCTGGGCAAGCTTAGCAACTTAATGAGAACCTATTTCTAAATAAATAAATAAAGGCTGGATAGGTAGCTCCATACAAAGACCCTGGACTTTAAAAACAAACAAACAAACAAACAAACAAACAAGCGGATAGACAAGAAAATGTGAAAAAGATAGGAAATAGAGTGTTCAGCACATATTAAAGATAAACATAATGTTCAGAAATTTTTGTTTCATTTATGCATTCTATTTATGAGAATACTGAGTCCCAGTGCGAAATGTGTTTTGTACAATAAATTGATATCAGAAAGTTTGGAATCTTCCAACTTATTAAGCAGAAAAAGATAAGATGGAGTAAGGTTTCCTGTTGCTGTTTTTAAGAAGTTATACCTCAAGTAAAAGAAAATAGTTAAGAGAGAAATGTTGAAACATCAGTGTAAACTCTGGTGTTTGTCACAGAATAAGGTCCCCAAGGGAGGCGTGAGAAATGGACTCAACTCATACGGGAGGCAGCTTTGAACAAGAGGAAGGAAACATTATCCTTGTTACAAAAAGCAAAGAGAATGAATGTGTGATGGGGTGGAAAAGGACCTAATGACTTCAATTTCCTAAAGGAAAGATGACAAGAGACAGAATGTCTTTCCATTTTCTAAAAGAAAGAAACGCCAGCTTGTCTGCCGTGAGGGGTAAAAATGGCCTCAATTGAGGGGGTCTTTGGAGCTGTGTTTGACAGCCAGGATTCTTTGTGAACAAGCAACTGGCGAAAGGGTGGGAGAGTCATGGATTTTCTGGGCTGCACCCTGCCCAGTTGCATGACTTTACATAGGGAGTTAGATGATGGCTTTCTGAAAGATACGTTCATGTCCTCATCTCCAAAACAAACAGATGTCACTGTTATGGTTCAGATCTCAAACGCCCCCCAAATCCACATGCATGGAGGTGACTGAATCAAGGTGAATAGACTCATCCATTGATGAGTTCTGAAGCCAAATGTGTTGTTAGGAGTGCAACCTGGTTAGAGGTGGGTCACTGAGGGCATGGCCTGGAAGAGTTTATCCACCTCCCAGCTTATCCCTTCTCCCTCTGTCCCTGGCTGCCATGATTGAGACCTCTTCCTGCCCCATGCCCCTCTGCCAAGCTGTTTCTGACTTGTAGCCAGTTGACCAGGAACTAAAATTGTGAGCCAAAAGAAATCCCTCCTCCCTTAAGCTATGGGTGTTGGATATCTTGTCTCAGGGACAATGGGAAAGTGAGACAGTGACCTTCTTTGAGGTGAGAGACTAGGCATGATCAGGACAAAGGTACAGCTGAGAAATGGTACAGAAGCTGGGCTTAGCATGTGGCTTTTGAGGTGGAAGTGTTCTGAGTGATGATACAGAGACCGTGAAAAGCAGCAGAGTCAAGGTAGCTAAACGAGACTGTCTATTAACAGAAATGGACAAGGGATGTGGTACATCACACGAGAGCAAGGTTCTCACCAAAACACGATGGAGAAGGGAATGGTGTGTGAGCTACCTGTGAGGCCCTTGATTACTTACCTCCTTCTGATGCCATCACATGTAGCAGAGTGGGAAGTCTTTGTGTGAAGGAACTGCAAAGAAAGCCAGGTCCACAGAGAGTAGCCAACTGTGGGTTAAAGCTGAGAGATGAAAGAGGCTATCTGCAGACAGGACAGCTATTCTCTATCCTGGAGTGAATGCACTTTAGAATCATAGAAACACCAGCACAAAAACATGTGTGTCTGGGAGCACCAGCAATTCTGCTCAAATTGCCTGAGGCAGGATTTAGATATTAATATTACTGAATGTGCCTAAAAAAGATACTGATGTGTGGCTAGCAGAGAGCCAGGGGCAGGCCAGGTCCTCATGAAAAGCAGTTCTAGGAGGCAAAGAGGGAAGGCTGGCAGGAAGATCAAAAAATTTAAGCACTTCAAGACAGTGACAGCAGACAGCTAAGTTAAACACAAGGTCCTTTTGAACTTGAGACTATTAATCTGGGATGATCACACAAGCAGAGCTGCCCTGATCTAACAAGGCAAATCACCAAAAACAACAAGGACATTAAGCCAAAGTTTTCTGTGCAATATGGGACCCTCTCTGGTGTAGACACAAGCTAATTTCTAGGGGCACCAAGGCTTGGCAGGGACAGTGATTGGTGAACAGGTGCATGACAACATCTATACTGCATGCCTGGCAAGGGGAGACATCTTTGCTAACTGAGAGGTTGGAAGCGCTCTGTAATCCCAACTGCTACTTCGGATGCTGAGGCCGGAGGATCACGAGTTTGACTTAGTGAGATCCTGTCTCAAAAATAAAAAGGGCTGAGGATGTAGGGAAGACTCTGTGTTCAATCTCCAGTACCACAGAATGGTAATATTCATGGTGACAATAATCTTTCTATTAACGCTGAATCAACTCAAAAGATCTGGATTGAGATTTCAGATGGAGTGTTCTCTTTTCCTTTTTATGCTCTTTTACTCTAACTGCATTTTAAAAAAATAGTATCTCCAATATTCTTCTGAACAGAATCTCTGCTGAGATAGCATCTGTCTATTTGGCCCTTACCTGGGTAGGCACGCACACCTGGGTTTATTTGCCCGTGTCTTTGTGTGTGTCCTTCCATTAGCATTACTTTCCTGTTGGAATAGCGGCCAGTCTGCCTCTCCCATCTCCTTCAAACCTCAGCTCAGAATTCACCCAGCTGGGGGAGCTTTCCATTATTAGCCTAGCTTCCCCCAATGTACCCCTCCTTCTGGCAGTATTGATCCCTCTACAATTGGGCAGCACTTTTAATTTTTCAAAGAGCTTTCACATACATTTTTCTCATTTGACCCTTGCAACAATCCTGTGAAGTAGGTAGAGCAAGTATTATTATCTCCATTTGGAAGATAGGAGAAATGAAATACAAGGTGCTTAAGTGGAGAGCTTTAAGTGGCATGACATGTAGCCACTCAGGGCCAGAGCTGAATGCTGCCTGTTCCCTTCAGCTCTGGGTGCTTCTCAGGAGTCAGGAAGTGATTAGAACTGGAGCTATATTAATCTCCCATTCCCGATAATATTTTCTGTAAACACTGTTCCTCATTGGCAGTGGCTCCTTCTGCTTACAAAGTGTGACTTGTAAGATGGCAGTGACCACAGGATCTCAGATCACTGTGGACCTGGCAGACTATGGTCAGCACTTTAAAATCCCTACCTGTTTTCTGTGGGTATCAAAGACAGAACCAGTGCTGTGAATTCTAAGTGCACGTGTGTGTGTGTGTGTGTGTGTGTGTGTGTGTGTGTGTGTGTGTAGAGAGAGAGAGACAAACAGAGACAGAAAGGGGGTGTCTCTCTGGATCCCATACATCATAATAACAGCAAAGATTCACTTTGGGTTAGCAAGTTCTTAGCTTCTAAACACTTGGCATATGCTAACTCAGACCCTCCCATAACCCTGGCCAGAGAAGAGGCTACTGCTATGATCCACATTTTACAGACAGCTAAAGCAAAGCCCCAGGAGGTTAGGTAAGTTTGCCGAAGCTAGCAAAAGTGGCAGAATTGCAATTTGAACCCTAGTAATGTGCATCAACATGCATGTTTTGAAGTATGATGCTAGATGAAGACAGAAAAGGACCTCTCTGTTCTTCCAATCTCATTCCAAAGCACTTACGACAACAGCTTTGACACAGTCATTGGAACTATAGCTTTTCATTTTTGCCTTACAATGCTATCATAAAGAGGAACACAATCATATCATCATAATGCAACTACAGCTATGTGGAAACCAATGCCCTGGAATGTGGCTTCCAGATGTACCCCAGAGCAGACTGCAGAGCTGATTTAAAAGCCAACACCTTCCTTAAATTATGACAAAGCAGCTTCTATACACTGATCAAACCTAGCTGAGAATACCCAGACACAACACCCTAGAAGAGCTTGCCTTGGGTACAGGAGGAAATCCTCTGCTAGGATGGTGCTATGATTGTGTGCTCCAAAAGTCTCACATGTTTAGGAAGTGACTGGATCATGGGGCCACTACACCCATCACCGATTCATCTATGTATGATTTCATGGCTGGATGTGTTGTTAGGAGGTGCAGCCTGCTTGGAGGCAGTCAATGAGGCTGTGATCTAGAAGGGTATATTTTGTCCTCGGCTCTTGCCTTCTCTTTCTGTTTACTGGCCATCATGGGTGAAGCAACTTTCATCCAACTGGCCCTTCTACCATGCCAGTTCTACGTTAGAACCAGCCGACCATGGACTGAAACTGTAAGCAAAAACAGTTTGAATCATTTGTAGGAAAATGGATATACATTAAGACATAATATTAAGGGAAATAAATCAGTCACACAAACTTAAATATTGCATGGTTCATCTTACATGAGAAACCCCAACTATAAATGAAAAGCAAAATAAAAACATAATAGGAAAAAGGGAGAGAGATCTTTTGCATAAGGGAAGGGGGCTAAAAGATGGGGGGAGGATGAAGAAAGAATTAAAATGTGTTATATACATGACTATCATGGTTTATGTCTAAATATCCCTCCAAAGTCTCATGTGGTCATAGAGTTTTTTTTAGAGATGGCTGAATCTAGAGTGTGTGATTGATTGGTAGAGCAATACTGGGACTAAGGGTGCTGGGGTTAAGGGTGGTGACTGCTGAATCAGGTCACTGACTGGATTGACACCACCCTAATCCCAGTATACTAGATACAATATAAGGGTCAGAAAGTCTTGTCTCATGCTCTTGCTTTAATGCCTTCTGTCACTATGAATGATTTCCCCTCTGCCATAAGCCACCCTGCCTTGGAGCCAGAGGATTGTGGATGAAACCTCCACAAACTGTGAGCTAAATAAACCTTTTCTCCTTTAACTTTGAATGTTGCATATTTTGTCCCAGCAATGAGAAAAGTAACTAAGACAATGACCATCTCCTTATGATGAATGCAATCTTTATATGCTGCAAACATGTACTAATAAAAATAAATCTCCTTTAAATTGTAAATACTAGGTATTTTGTCCCAGCAATATGAAAACTGACTGATACAGATGGAAATATCAGGAAAAGGTCTAGCCTCCTTATTCTAAAGCCAAGCAGTAGACAGAACACAAATGAGTGGGCAATGTCCAGAAGGGTGGTGAATAGGCACCATCAAGTGGGCTTCTGCAGAGGCCAGACTGTGAGCAAAGTGTCAGACTGGGCACCGTGACAAATAGCACCATCAGATGCCCTCACCTTCCTAAGGTCATTGTAGTCCTGGGTCTGTTCCCTGGCACTGCCATATCTGAACCTGATTACTATGATTCTATTTGTTCTTAGGATGTGGATTTTTCATGGCTAGACTCACATTTGCCAAGATCACAGTTTGTAGACACCATAATCACAATGTACTAAAAATTTAAACCAACATGTTCTTTTTGGGTAGGATATTTTCCCAATTGGTATAATTTCCACCTGGGTAGTTTAAAAAGTACAATCACATAGCTCAAAATATAATTTCCACTATACTTATAAATCATAATATTTAGAAAATAAAGACTTTTTCTAATCAAATTATAGGACACAATACTCAATAAATAATTATTTGACAGAGATACAGAAAAAAGTTTCTCATGGGATATAGCTGAGGAGTGAGGGCATATAAAATGGGAGAATGGCAAAATTGTTGTATTTAGGGAAGAAATGGACACAGGTAGACATACATGAAATACAGCCTCATAATTTTAACTTTGTATCAGTAAATACAACTCATAGCAAGATGAGTAAGATGCATATTAGATTTTTTTCTATTCAGAGTAATCATTTTTTTCTACTCAGAGTAATCATTAACTTAAAATGTAATACATCAAAATTGTTACTAATTCTGAGACATCACCTAATTTTAGAATGTTAAAAATCGCAGAAGAGAGAGATTACAAGATGGCAGACTGAGTGGTGGCACGATAAGAGAGCCTCTCTGAGGAAAAAAAAATAAAAACAACTAGACGCTGGAATCTGGCAACATGGAGAAAGCCAGACAAAAGGAGAGGAATTCTCATGACCCAGGAAGAAACTGAGGAAAAAGAAAAAGAAAAAAAAAAGAAAGAAGAAAAAGAAGCATGGACAGAGGGCTGGAGCTGGGCAGGCCCCAATCCCTGTACTGGCACATCTTAAAGTCAGGTGGCTCATGATGGAGCTGAGATCACGGCCCTGCTGAGAGCGGGGTTTGGTGAGCTCCAGACCCTCGGCTGGGGGAGGCCCTGAGACGGGGAGTGGGAACAGCCAGTCGAGCTGCGTGAACTTTGGTGAGTGATGGGAACTGGAATCCCCAAACCGGGAGGACTGGCTGGGTGACATTTTGGAGTTGGGCAGGGCCGGCTTGAAATGGAGCCCTAGGCAGTGTCCGCTGATGACTCCTAGTCCAAAGCAGATTGGTGGGATCTGGTCGGGCAGGGCCATGTCCCTGGTTGAAACCCAGTAGCCAGGGACAAGGCTTTTCTGGGCCAGTGGCATCCCCAGGGAACACACAGACTTGTTGAAGCATCCCCAGGGAACACACAAACTTGTTGACTGGCATAGCAGGAGGAGCCAGCTCTCAGCCTGCAACTTGCAGATCCACAGCAGACTGGGGGGCGGTACTTCCCTAGCAAGTGTGCTGCAGAAAAACTGTAAGCAAAAGGAAAGGCCCAGAGACCTCCACCACCCACCTGTCTGAAGGGGGTGGAAAACATGACAAGACAGAGAAAGAGCAAAAGGTCCCCAATGGCAAAACCAGGGAAAGTTAGTCCAACAGAGGTAAATGCAGAGGAGGTTGAGAGCAGCAACCTGTAATGTCAGAGACAGCCTCATCGGAAATAAAGAAATACATCCGTGACCTCATCGTCAAATTTAAATCTGAAATTCTAACTCAGGTGAAGCAAGATATAAGAAGATTAATAAAAGAAGTCCTGGTAAAAGAAGTCCTGGGTTATCCTCAAGTAGGCACAAATGAAAGAATAGAGGAACCCAGAGAAAGGAGAGAAGCTTTTGATGAAGAATATAAACAAAACCTAGAATTTATGAAACAGATCCAAAGAGAATATCAGGAAATTAAAAATTCCATTGAAATCTGGCAAAACCTTTTAACAGAAACTAAAGACAAACTTGCAAAACTTGAAGATAGATTTGCAAAATATGATCGTGAAAGGAAGGATCTCTTAAAAATAACAAGGAACCAGGAAGCAATGATACAAAGGCTAGAAGATGACAAGAGGATTTATAACCTAAGAATAAAATATGTGACTGAAGATGCAGCAACAAATACAAATGAAATAAAAAGTCTATTCACAGAAATAATTAAGGAAAACTTCCCAAACATAGGTAATGGAAGTGAAGTTCAGATAAATGAGGCATATAGATCTCCAGCCAGCTACAACCAAAACAGATCTACACCCAGAATATAATAATCAGGATCCCAGAAATCCATCACAAGAACAAAATATTAAAAGCAGTCAGAGAAAAGAAACAAATTACCTATAAAGGAAAACTCATCAAAATCACAGCAGACTTCTCAATACAAACCATCAAATCAAGAAGAGCTTGGAGCAAAATATTCCAAGCCCTGAAAGAAAATAACCTCCAACCCAGAATGATGTACCCTGCAAAACTGTCTCTCAAAATTAATGGAGAGACAAGATATTTCCATGACAAAGAGGAACTGGGGGAGTTTGTAACCACCAATCCAACCCTGCAAGGAATACTGAAGGACATTCTAGAGAGAGAGAAGAAAACCACCAGGGTTCCAGGAATAATGGCAGAAAGGTCTCAAAGAAAGGGGCAGACAGTGGAATGAAGGAGAAAAGTAAACAAATAACAACAGAAAAATATCATGGCAGAGATAAAACAAAGAAGATTGGTTATATCACTGTTTTATCTTGACTGATTTTATTTGAATCTGGCATGCTTGAGAGTGTTGAGTCTGAGAGTAGGGGTAACTACTCTGAAGATGACAGGATTCAATAGGATACCCATTCTGGTTTGATTGTTAACTGCCTTTGAAGCCCTATAATGTCTCCAATGTTTAGATTTTATTAATAGTGTAAAGCAGTGCTAAGTTTATATTATATTTGATGATGTAGACAATTTTATTGAAAATAACAAGAGACATCATAGTAACTACAGTAGATCACCTAGTGTTGTGTTTTTGTATGTTCTTTTCATTTCGTGTTTCTCTAGGAATTTGTATTGCTGATTTGTTTTGATTTGTTTTTCCCTCTAATACAGAAAAGCTAGGTATATGTGTAGAGACTTTAACATGTGTAGAACTTCTAAGTAGTTTATGAGAATGGATTATAGTTATTGTAAAGGAAAAGAAAAGGAGAGTATTCTAAAGGATATAACTGCATGTATGTTTGAGTGTGTGGAATTAATAACTATGTTGCTAAAGTTTTAGTTGGATGGATGAGCGAAACTGACTGCAGTCTCTCTGTTTGGATGTCCACTTTGTGGACTTTACTTTCATAACTTGAACAACTACATCTGAGAGGAAAGTATGTAATTATCAACCAGTGATTTTTTTTTACTGGTTACTATTTTTTTGTTTTGTTTTGTTTTTGATATTTTGTATTGTTTCTACCCTCTTTCTGTTTCAAAATTTTTTCTTTAAATAAAAAAAATTTAAAAAAAGCAAGAGGAGGAAAAGAAAGTGCTCTAAAAGAGATAACTGTATGTATACTTAAGTGTGTAGGATTGATAACCATGTTACTAAGTTTTTGTTGGATCAGTGAACAGAACTGTTTGCAGCCTCACTGTTTGAATGTCCACTTTATATGCTTTAATTTTGTAACTAGAACAACTATATCCAAGAAGACAATATGTAAAGTATCAAATAGTGATTTCTTACTGTTTATTTTTTTTTTAATTCTGTATTGTTTCTACCCTTTTTTCTGTTTTACTTCCCCCCACTCTTTAAATAAAATTTTTTAAAAAATCACAGAAGAAAGAAAGGAAAACTGGGACCCTATGTTTGATGATATCTGGCCATTAAGGAGCTATAAGCAAAGCCCCGCACCCTTCAGGTCAAGGTCTATGAAGGATACTGCCAAATTCTAATTAAACCAGGAGGACAAGTCATTCTCTTTGTTTCATCCAAGTAGATGAAACACCACAGTGTGGGTTTGAACCTCATCATCTCAGAAAGCATTTTTCTTTCTCTTCCTTCTCAAACCTTAGGAGATCTCACTGGGGTCCTCTATGTCTAAAGATTGCACTGAGCAGCCCTTGAGCACCTACCTCTCATGCTGCCCCATGGCAGACCTCACAACTCAACCCTATAACCCTCTTCTGAATCTGCTTGGTCATGACTGGCATGAGAGTTGAGAGACTTTCTGTCTCTGTGCTGATCTCGGCATGAGAGCAGGACTTGGGAGTCCCAAAGAAATTCTTGTACTTTCTGAGTTACTGAGTTCTAGGCATGATGCTGGGGGAAAGAGAGGATGAACTAGGGCCCAGGGATAAATACAATGAATGAAGGCCTCCTTGTTGTGCATATGAACCACACCTACCCAGATCTGCTGATCTGATTTCACTCTACAAACTATTTCATGGGAGATACAATTATCTGTGCAATGTATGAGTCATGACCTAAACATATATGAATGTTTAAATTTTTTTAAAGTTTATTACAGTATATGACACAGTGCCATTGATTACCTCAAAAATTCCCTTTTGCTATGAATACACTTATCCCATTATCCTTACCACTTTCTGAAGCAGTTCTAGAAGTATTCTTTCATAAGTGTCTTTGGTTGTGCTGTCCTGGCTGTTTTAATGTTCTGAATCAACACAAATCATGTACCTTTCATGGTCATTTTGATTTTGGGGAAAAGCTAGAGGTGAGCTGGTGTCAGGCTGGATGAATAAGGTGATGAATAAGGTGGCTGAAACAGGTATCATGCTTTTATGAGCCTGTCTTTTTGTTAGGTGGCACTTTATTGTATTTTTGATCATGAATTATAAAGACACTCATGAAAGAGGACTGCCAGTACTGCTTCAGAAAGTGGCAAGAATGATGGGATAAGTGTGTTGGAAACCAACATTTTGAGGTGAATTACTTTGAGTATAGTAGTTTATGTTTTTAAACACACATATTTTTCATTCATCCATTGCATTTGAAAAATGATAAAAGAGTTTAAAACTGAGTGAGACATAGTAAGGAAAGGACAGGTTAGGTAACGGGAAAATCATGAGAGTATAGATAAATTCTGTGACTTTCTATGCTGATTTTTTAAAAAAATTCTGTCCATTCCTTCCACTACTGATGAAATCAGTATGTTTTAATATTATCTTTGACTTTTATTCAGCTAGGTACTGATGTCTTCCTGGCTTTTAACAAGCTAGAGTGTGTTTAGTGGTCCCTTATGCTAACGTTATGAGCCTTCATATGCTTTTTGTTTTTGATGGCATTTGGGAATTTATATGTTATGGGGTTTGAAAATATGCTATTTGGTGCTACTGTGAGATGTGGGGTCTATGATTGTAAACACGTGCTTCCTTTTTAATTTTTCTCTGGTTCTATGCTCATGAACGAAGGAGAAAACAGTTCAAAGCCAAAATATCAAAGTTCTGATCCGTCAGACAGCTGTATGATGATCACCCAGAGAGTAATGATCAAAGAAGCCTATCTGGGAAGGGGAAGCCTTTCTTAGTCTTCCTCCTAATGCTGCCTCATGTTCCAGTCTGCAGAGAAAGCGGTGATTCACTAGATGACTCCAATCACAGAGAAGCTTTTGGGAAGGATCACCTTCCAGGCAGGGCAGAGAACTCACATCCTCACTGTTTTGTAGACTTAAAGAAAAAATGAACATTTCCTATTAAATTTTTCTCTCAAAATCAAGCATTAACTCTGGAAGGTTGAGGCAAGAGAACTGTGAGTTTCAACCCAGCCTGAACAACTGGCAACTTAACAGGACCAGGTCTCAAAATAAAAACAATAAAAAGGGTTGCTGATGTCGCTCAGTGAAGGCCCTAGTTTCAGTCACCAGTACTGAAAAACAAAACCAAATGTTAGGATAGGATAGCAAAATGTGGAGCTGCTTTCCAAGTAAAGTGAGGCTCACTGTTTCTGCTACAGGGAGAAACACTGTGACTGGAGTTTGCAGAAGTAACAGATGCTCTTTCTTCATGAGTCACCGGAGGGGAGAGAGGACACTAAATCGGATTCTGCATGGGAAGGACCCGTAGGCCAGGGATGATTTTATGGCAGAAATAAACACCTGATGACTGTCCAATAAAAACACATTCAAAGTGATGGAAGACAGAGAAGAGAATAAACTCAGGGAGAAGAACAAGAAGAAAAGTGAAAAAACATTTGGCAAAAGTCTGCTTCTTTGACTTGTTGACTGACCTAAGGTAAGTATATGCCTAGGGCAGTTTCCCCAAATTGGAAGTGAAGCCCAGGGAGTTAAGATGCGGTGACACTTCTGGTAAGTATTGTAGGTGCTGAGGAGACCGAGGTGGAGCCAAGAATGAGGCACAGGTTTCCAGTGTGGTATAGTCTGAATACACATTCAGCATATCAGAATGTGAGCTTAAAAAAATAAAATAAAACTCACCAAGAAAAGAAGCACATCTGGAAACATGGGTGGTCATATGCAAGGTTGCATTATGATTTTTATGGTTCCTCTGTGGTCTCTGTGAGTTCTTCTTCCATTTAAAAGAATTTAAAATTACTCTTTAGATTGCATTGGTAGAAAGGCAGAGGCAGTCTATGCTGGATTCCTTGTTATATTTATTATGATTCATTTTCTTTTTTTTGTAATTAAAATAAAAATATTTTCATGAGCCCCTAAAAGTGCCAAGGCCCTTCCACACTTTGGTGGTTGTGCCTAACACTAAGTCTTCTCCAGATGTAATTTTTCTGAGATAATTTCTGTTGATGTCTATGATGGTGGCTTAATTATTAGCAGTGTACCTTTTTCATATTCAAAAATGACTTAGTTTGGACAGTAAGATACATGCTCAACCTATAATGATGCCCTGAGTTTAAGCCATGGTAAGTCTGAGGTAACTGTTGGGACACCAGAGGGAAAGTGTCTAGCAGAAAGCTGAAAGTCTAGGTTGCAAGTCAGAATGAAGAGCGAGAGTTGAAAGTCTAAGCTCAGACTGTGAGACCTTTGTAAAATAAAAATAGAAGAACTTCTATCAAAATAAAAACAGTGAGAACTTCTATCAAAATAAAAAATTTTTAAAAGATTCAGGATGTAGCTCCAGTGCAAAGGCCCTGGGGTCAATCCCCAGTACTACAAAACACATGCATCACATTACACACACACACACACACACACACACACAGAGGGTGGAATTATCAGTATGTTTATACCTTTAAAGCAATGGGAGAGAGTTCATGGGAAAATAGAGAGCCAAGAAGAATTCCCATTGGATGGGTGAACAGAGGAAGAAGAAGGAAAAAGAGAGCAGATGCACACAAGATAGTATGGTATTGCAAACCAAGGGAAAAAAGTCTGTTGATAGAGGGAACAGACATCAGCAATACACATTGATATATGCTGAAGAAAGGTCTCATATGAAGAGGGACAAGAACTATTTTCAAACTTGAGTTCCAGGGAGCACATCCTGACCTTGGGGACAGCAGGGTCACCTCCATGAATGTACTGGTCATTTTTATCTCATTGCTGGGACAAAAAACCTGACACCCAAAATGAAGGAAGGAAAGGTTTATTTAGCTTACAGTTTGTGGAGATTTCAGTCCACAATCAGCTGGCTCCAAGGCAGGGTTGCATGGCACCCGGGCAACACTTCCAAGGCAGCAGCCAGCAAATGCAACCAGAGCAAGAAGGGAAAAAACAAATTTTCCTATGCTTTCTGGGTTGAAAATGCCTCAAAAAATAATGATGTCTTTGTACAGAATCACCTGCAGCCTAGTAAATCTTGTAGTTTAATCCACTTGTGTGACCAAGGAATAAAAAGTGATGCAGAAGTTTGTTCAATTCTAAAACAATGTTTCATGGACATCTGGGAAGATACCTAAACAGGGAATGGTTATGCAAATTATGAAATATACATGAAATTAGAATAAGTAAAATATTTAAGATGATGTATCTAAAAGTTTACAACCACACTGGAAATGTTTAGGAGGTAATGTTAAATGCACAGCTTTATGTGAACACATACACACGAAGAACAAGGAGAAACCAGTACACAAAGTGGTAGCAACAATCTTTTGCACAAGGTTTGGGTGATTTCTTTAAAAAACTAATCTCCTTACATCTTTATTATATTTCTGGCTTTTCCTAAAAGGAAAAATATGTTTCCTTTATAAAAATGATGCTTTAGCAAAGCTCACAATCTCTTTCTCAGTTCTTGGTTCTCTTTTCCTGCTCTCCAAAACAGACAAATCAAGAAGCGAAGAATAAAGCAAATGCAAATATCACCTGTCCACATTGAGTATGAAGGAGGTAAGTCACCTAAGAAAGTCTCTCCTGATTTTAATAAATGTTTTTAAAACAATTATGTTACAAAATAAGTGATTTTCAAAAGCAAGATTTAGCTCATGGTGCTACTGCCTCAAAGAAGGCAGAGGACAGTGTGACATTCCTTCCTATCTAGGACTGCAGGAAAAGAAAACAGTGTTGGCATCCCAGGGCTAAACACCCTTATATTTGGATTTCTTGCTAGACTCTGATAAGGACGGCCATTAACCAATTGAAGGATTAGCTCTGTTTTAGAGTTGAATATCTTTTCTTTTTAATCCAACAGCCTCTTTTTCTCATTCTTTGATTCATTTTTTGACAGCATAGACAACACAGAGAGATGCTTACTAAACATGTCTTAAAAATTTAAATTTAGGAACACATAACCTATTGGCTATTCCCAAATTAAAATATGTCCTGTGATTTAAAATTTGAATATTGTATCATTGCTAAACTACTGAACCATTTAAGTAAGGAAAATTCTAAAAGTATGAGAACTATATACAAAAATCTCATTAATTTTTACAGATCATGGTTATTTTATACCAGTGGCATTTTATAGCAGATTTACAGGGTATATGTGTTATAAAATGTATCTAAGATAAATGCAAATTCCATTTCAATTCTAATTTTTGCTTCATATTTGCTGAAAAGTTACTTAATGGTTAATAATTATAAAAGGAAGATATACATTCTTGGATTAATTAAATGATGATTAATGAGCCTTTTCTTCTATCTTTATTACTTGTAGTTCATATAATAGTCTTGCAATATTCAAACTGCATAGTTATCCTGTTCAAAGATAGGAATTCAGTAAATTTTCAGTTTTTCTAGCCATATGAACTCATTTATACTTGCTAGACTTAATGGGCTTAATAAAATTATGCAAAGGATTCTGGTCATTTTTTGATTTTTAACTTTATTCTTCTTTTTGAAATATAGACACAATAATACACATCTTTAGCTGCGTATGGTTGTACATACCTACAGTCTTAGCACTCAGAAAGTTGAGGCAGGAGGATTGTAAGTTAAAGACAGCTCATCACATAGTAAGACCATTTCAAAAAGAAAGGCCAGGCTGGGGGTTTAGCTCAGTGGCTTAAGTGGCTGCCTAGCAAGCATGAGGTCATGAGTTCAATCCCCTGTACAAAAAAAAAAAAAATCTTTGCTTTTTTTTTTTTTTCAAAAAGAAAGGCATCTTTAACAATCTAGCTCTTCAGTACGCAAAATTAAAAGGATTGAAAGTACTAAACCTATACAGAGACCAAGCAAAAACATGACAACAGGACATTTTACCTTGTAATACAATTGTATATTCACAAAACGTGGTGTAACATTTTATTGAAAAACCTGTTTCACTGCAAAACATGGGCATTTTATTCTTGGCATTCACTTTGATTTCATTAATTTATCTAATCATTCATCAAACAGCTGTTATGTCAGACTGGCCCTTGTTCTATGTGCAATGACAGGTCAAACACCAAGTGGCTGTGGGAGAAATTCTGGTGTATTTAGTCTCATGCTGATCAAAGTTCTAGCGTATTGGTATTTAGTCCTAAATTGACTGCATGTCTATAATGGGAAGTTCCATTTTTAACTATTGAAACTTTTAAACATTGTGTGATTTGCTGGAGTTTTGTTTATTGCAGGGTGTGTGTGTGTGTGTGTGTGTGGTCCCTTCAGATAGGTCTGTGTTGTTGGCTCAGTGGGGGGAATATGTGTGCTGACACTTTATAATCATGTAACTCATGCATATGCTTAACACATTAACAGTTCCTCTTCCAAATATTCGCTGTCAAAGCATAATGGCTTTAACATGTTAAAGTAACAAAGAAGAAAAATTCACATAGATTTTGAGTCAACTCTTTAAGAACAGTAGTCTTCCCTGTGAATACAAATCAGCAGTCACTAAAATAAAGGTGTAAACATTAGATGCTGGATCTGATCAGATCTAAAGCATAGTCATCTGGCAAAGAAAAACTCTTCTCTACTGCTCACACCTTCTCGCAGATACTCTGCATTCTTTCCATAGCGCAGACTTAGTTTCAGGACACAAGAGAAATGTACAACTCTGTTAATTCCACGATGCAAGATTGTTAAACATAAAATAATGTACTGAGGCAGGGCCGCCGGCCATCCATCACACGGACAACTCAGGAAAGAGAAAAGCACTGCATTTTCAGAGTAAAATGCAATATAATGACCATTGCTTTGAAATGGATCAATCTGACCACACTGGCGGAGCTGCCCAGTATTCAAAGCAGCAATCACTGCTGGCTCTGGTGTGGTAGTTTTCTTCCCAATGTCATCTCATTTTATCCCCTCAGAAAATGGCAGTGGGGACAAAAAAGATGCAGGAGAGTAACATCAGGTTTTCCTTCAGCATCCTTTCTATTGTGTTAACAACTCTCAATTGGGCTAGCAATTTTCCACTGTCTTGTATTAGGAATTACACTGGCACAATTTGCACCTCTCCAGTTAAGCTAGCACCAGGTGCCACCCCAGCCCCCTTTCCAGCAAGTTTGCAACTCAATCATGACCAGAAAGGGAGAGAATCAGTTTGTGACCAGTGGTTTAACCAATCTGGATGGCTTAACTTATCCAAGTCTTTCACTGGTATTATAGACAAGGTTTTCTTTCTTGGGATTTTTCTGCATGCAGAAAGTGATGATTCTTGTGATAGTAGAAAGAATACTGGAATGGAAGAATTGTCTTGTTGAATCATTGTGGATGTTAATTGTCTTAGAGACCTCAGAAAGTCGTTAAAACAGATAATACTGCCTGCTCTAATTATCTCATAAGGTTGTGAAGATACTGACAAGAAGAATGCAGATGTGAAGATGTTTAAGATGCTACATGAATATGACGATTGTAAAAATCGTCATATTGGTCACATTTCCTAAAAACACTTTGAGTTTTTTATAAAATGTAATAAATTTTGTTATATTATAGATATGATTTTGATGTGTTCTCAATTTGAAAACTGCTGGCATTTTAATCCATAAAAACATAGTACATTCCAAGTACACTGAATATTTTGTAAAAAAAAAATAAATTTGAGAAAATCTCAAAAAGAAATATGGCAATTGTTTATAGGCTTGACTTACAAGAGACCTTACTTAGCATGATACAAAGCCTAAAAGCCAAAAAGAAGAAATGTAACATATCAGGCTGTATAAAAATATACAACTTCACTGAAGGGCAAATGAATTTTGAAGACAATGAAAACCTGGCAAAGCACAGCCCCATCCATGCGACAATATTCAGATCATTAACATCTATAAAATATAAAATTGACTATGTATCAACAATAAAAATCCTAACAGGCAAAATAAAACTTATATAAGTAATCGTAAATATAAATACCTGATACACAAAGGAAAAAAGACTTACCTTCACTAACAATTAAGGTGTTTAATATGGCACAATAATTGTGAAGGGAAAGTTTGTGGAACCTGCTAGAGTAAGAGAAGCTCATATACAGGGTTCATAAATTCCAGTTCTTCTCCTTTTAGCAAGAGCTACCCTAACATAAGAATGTGCACCAAAGGATATTCTTGGAGACCACATGGTCTACACAGGCAAATATTCTACCAATGACCCAAAGGTAAATCAATCAAAAATAGGTCTCTTAAACAAATTATATATCATCTATAACATGAGATAGTAGGATACCTACCCAGCTGTTAAAAATGAATATTGCTAAAGACAAAAGTTCATGATGTTTGTTTGGAAACTGTGATAGATAGACGTTAATGAAGTTTGGTGAAGAAACAAAAAGGTACTAAATAAGATGCATAGGGTGACTCTAGTTCATAGCAGAATGAGATCATAATTACATACATTATATATAATGCTTATATCACATAGGTTATAGATATCACATATACTGTGTATTATTTACCATACAAAGGGTAGTGCATGAGAGACTAGTGCAGTGGTGGTAAAAAGAATTTACCAATAATGAAGGAATATAGAAAAGTGAAGAGCTTACTGATACCTTGCAAGAGAGCAGTCGGCAAGTTCAAAACAGGGCAAAAGGTTGAGACTTTTATATTTGATTTTACCATGAAGAAGGGGTCTTGCAAGGCCATTCCAGGAACTCTTTCATCAGATCGTGGTGATTCTGTTGTCCCTCATCTCAGTTCTAGGATAACCACATGTTGTTTGAAGACTGAGTAATGTTTTATTCCACAGGCTTAGTGTCATTGGTGTTACTAGAAACAGAAAAGACCTTCTGGGGTGAAATTAATTGACAAATGTGTAAAAATTGACAAATATGAGTGGCCAAGATCAGAGTAAAATATACCTGTTTATACTTGGATGGGACTTTTGACATTGCATTAAGATAGGGGAAGAAATGGAATCCTTCAAGACATGAAAAGTGGTTGGATCATCTAGTGATGTATGCATAGATTTTGTGTGTAGATTACAAGGTAGAAAGTTAATGTTCTACTACAGACTCATCACTCAGCTGCAATGTGGCCTTAAAGAAACACTAGTAAAATAACCATGATTCCTCATATTATTTATCGATGTTCATATAAGTCAAGCTTGAATATACAAACATTTTTGAGGGGTTTAAACCAAACCATTGAAGGTGTTCACTAGTGAATGACGACTGATGTATGAGAGCAGGCATGGGGAAGAACATCGATAGGATTTGGATATGCTACAAACAGAGTAAATGATTTTGTAATGACCTTAATCACAGAACTCACAAAATTCTTCCAAGGTCTACGGTTTCCCTGTCTTGCTAGACAAAACCCACTGAGTTAACATTAGTCTACACACAAGTCCCACTCAAGGCTGGGCATCTACAGACTGAAATGTCTTCTCTACCCTGCAAGAAGTTATGGTATGCTTGAAAAGATGCTTTCTGTCTTAGAGGGTGTGAGATTCCAGCAATACTCTCCATTGCTATGTGTAATAGTTCAACATCATCAACAAAGGTCAGGTAAACAACGATCCATAGGAAAGAGATGCTAAAGTGCTACAGTCCTGGGGGCGGGAGGAGTGAAGATGGGTACTTCCCCTGGTGTGAGATTTTTCTAATGACTAGTGATATGAACCAGCTTTCACAGATAATAGTGAGCTCAGGGTGACTTCAACTAGATTGCTTCTAAACACATCCACCTTTTCCAAAGAACCATTTCCCAATCTGTGATTTACGGAACATGACTTCTGTGGAAACAATAATTTAGTGAGAGGATAGTTTCTGCAATCAAATAAATTTGAAAGATACTATGTCAAAAAAAGTTTAACTGGTGAAAAGTCTAACTGCCTTTACTTTGTAAAATTTACTGTGAGCATCTCTAAGGATTTAAAATATAGAACATTTCCCCAAATTTTTGTCTGCTTGTTTTGAGGCTGTTTTTTGTTTTTGTTTGTGTGTTTGCTTTTGCAGTTCTTGAGATTGAACTCAGGGCATCCTTACTGAGGTATATCCCAGGTCTTTTTTATTTTTTTATTTTTGAGACAAAGAAGCCTCACTAAATCAAACTTGCAATCCTCTTGTCTCAGTGTACTGGTGTTAGAAGTGTAAGCATGGGCTATTACCCAGGCTTCAGAGTTGGCCAAGATTCAAAGTTATTTTTAACAGAGGAAACCAAGGTTTTCATTGTGGAAAACTAGTTTTGATAATGAGATGTGATATAATTAAATGTCTTAGGTACTGGTAGCAATTTAAAAAAATTTTTTTGACCACTACTAATGACATTCCTTGTTGATGTTGGAATTGTATTAACTCAACATTCCCATCACTGGGACCCAATATCCAACACCCACAACTCAAAGGAGGACCAGTTTAATTGAGCTCACAAATCCGGGGATTCAGTCCATAATAGGAACAACAGGCAGAAGTGTGTGGCAAAAGAAAGTTGCTCACACTAAGACAGCCGGGAAGCAGAGAGAAAGGAGGAGCCAAGGAAGGAGATATCTCCTCCAAAGGCACACCTTTGATGACTCATGTCCTCAATGAGGCCCCTCTCCAAACAGCACAGTTAGCAATAAACTTATCAATGGGTCAATCCACCAATGATTATAGCACCCCAATGATCCAGTCACCTTCCAAAAGCCCCACCTCTGAACATGCATCTCTGGAGGGACATTCTAGATCTAAACCACAACAGACATTATGCTGTGCAATGAAAATGCCAGGACACATGTGTGCACAGTCTGATACATGAGATATACCACACCACTGAGTGGCCAGGGCACTGATGGAGATGTGGAGGGGACATGGCAGGGTGTGGACATAATACTACTGGCCCTGGGGTGGGGGAAGGAATGCATGGCACAAGTTTTTTGTGGGATGTTATTTGCTCATCATAAAGTAAGAACTATCATTAGGAGCTACAATGTTTTACATGGATTTGCTGAGGTTGAGATGAACAAAGGCTCTACTTACATATGATCGGTCAATTTCTGATTTTCCTTGTAGTCACTGGCCAATTATTGCTCTTTGTCTCTAGATCATCACTCCACTTTGCTCTTCTATTTGGACTACACTCTTTGTTTTTGCTCCTTCTGTTTTATCTCTAGCTACCATGTTTTTACTCTTCTTCAACTACTCTTTCTTCACAGGCATTCAAGTTTTGGAAAACTCTTACACCAAATTAACTGCACTTATTTAACAAAAATATTTTCATCTCATTCTTATTAATCAAAACATGCAGGACTATCCTCTCGAGTTACAGGTCAGTGTATTGATTCACAAAAGAACTTCAATGTAACAAAAGAAATGTGATACTTTGCCTGTTTATTTTGATACTGGGGCTCCAATCCAGGGCCTTCACACTGAGCTACATCTCTAGCCCCCTTTTTTTATTGGGATTACAGATATGCACCACTATTCCTGGCTCTTATTGGTTCCTGGAGTAATGAAAGTGATTAATGAGATGCCATAATTACCTTCAGAATCCCTAAGGGCCTCGGCACTCATGGAAAGCACACTCGGATATTAATTTTGTAACAAGTTTAACTTCAACTTTTCACACAGTGGAAGTAGATCCTCTTGTATGGTCTTCAGTTGTTGAATAAGCAACCTACTGATATTACAAAATTATCTGTTAGAACCCAAATGCCCATCACCCGAAGAATGAATAAAAATGATATGCCTTTTAAATATATAATACAGTACTATTTAGCCATAAAGAAGGATAAACGAGGTGATTATAGGTAAATGGATGCAATGCGAGACCATACTCATAAGTGTAATAAATCGGAAGCACATGTGCAAACATCAAATTGTCTCACTAGTGTAAGAAGCTGAATGAGTAAATAGGACCCTAAATGTACAATAGATATTGTGAATCAGGAAGAAACTGTTCAAAAGAAAGAAAAACTAATGGGGGAGAGGGAAAGGATGGAAGAATAAAGGAAAAAATATATCTATCTACATCTATATCTATCATATATATATATATATATATATATATATATACACACACACATATATATGATAGATATACAGCTAGTTTCTCTTAGTTCATTGAAAAGAAAGATTTATGCTAATATTGTTTGGACATTATTTCATGCCTATATCTTGTACTCTGAGTAAATACTATGAAGATAAAAATGCACATTGTATTAATTATTGTTAACCTCTTATTAACCTGATTTGAAACGGTTTTTATTTCTATTTTTCCTCTTCTCTTTAAAGTAATAATTTTTTTAACAAAACTATCTGTTAGTAATTTATTTTCTAACTTTCTTTTCTTTATATCTACTCATGCTTCTTTGTGGAGGAAGAACTAGACTTTCCACAGATCCTAAATAAAAATTTTATATTCCATAATTACTGATTTAATCAAGAATTACCTGCATAGTGGGGAAAATGACTTAACTGAAAATAATATTTATTCTCAGAATTCCCATGGTTTCCTAAATTAGATATTTTGCAGTAAAAAAATTTTTTGTCTCTGATAAGAAACAAGGGTTAAGCTCTTACTTGCACAGGAATTCACTAACTATCTAACAGTTAAGTGAACGTGAAGTGAGTAAACTCAGTGGCAAACAAGTTTCTAGGAGGCATGTGTACCAGATATAGGGCAGTGTATGAACCATTTACATTCAGCTATCTGCATTACTCTCTCATTCCAGGCTCATTTCATATCCTTCCAGAAATCTTGCTTTGATACCCACCTATCTGGCTCTCACTTCTTTTCAATAAATAAAAAGTAAATCGAGTTAATCAGAGCTCTAGATTCGAAGACTCTGTCTGTGGTACAGTTGAGGACAGGGTTAGGCTTCATCTTTTCAAATTCTTGAGGTTCCAACCCATGAAGAATTAAGAAAATAGGTAGAAGCTGTTTCTTATCTGTGGAGCGATGGGTCACACTGGTCCCAAGAACTCTAATATACAAAAATGTGCCAAGAACATTTAGAAAAGCCAACTGTCTGTGCTACTGCAATGGAATGACCACGGAGATGTGAGGGGAAGGATATTCTCTAAGCCCTATAGAAGGGGTTCAGGCAAATCAGCCTGTTCTCATAACATATAAATTTGTAATCTTGGGGGAACTACCTAAGCTCTGTGGCCCTTGACTTTCTCATTTGCAAAGTAAGGCTGCTAATTCCCTCCTGGTAATGTTTTTAGAAAATTAAGCATAATAATGTATAAAGCAATGCTGCATAAGCCAAAAGTGCTTGGCATACTCCAAAGGCTTACGAATGTTAGTATTATCACTTTTCTCTCCTCTGTGCTTGTAAGTCACTGATTTCCAGTGTCGCACACAATGTGGAATGGAATGGTGTAGATTATATGGTTCCTAAGAGCTCAGGCCTTCAAATTCAGTGAGTTTTATACCATCCAGCATACTAAACACAGCCACAGCTTAGAAGGGTCAACTGAGGGAAGAGGGTTTAGTCACATTTTGGGGGCATCATTTTATGAGGGGTGGGAGGGTGAGGCTGCCTTTTCCTCAGTTAGATTATAGCCAGGATGGAAAAGGCTAATGAAAACAATGAGTGTGTCTGTTAGTCATGAGGGACTGTAATCTCCCAGGACATGTGACATAACTGTTGATCCCATTGAATATGTAATCTTAGGAAATACAAACCCTCTGCATTATTTAGATAAATAGGCCAAGGATAACTTGAAAGAAATAGAAATAACGGGTGGCATAGTTAACAAGGAAGGTGACACAGATTTAACTTCTGTTGCTAGAAGACCAATGTCTGCAAAGACTCCTATAAAGAAACCATGTCCAGACAAAATCCTGCATAGACAGTCACCTTTAACTTCCAGAGCAGTGAGCTTTAGATTTTCCTTTTCATCTTGATTCTCTTCCATTTGTGTACAGATGTCAGATTATCATGCCTGTCCCTCATCTCCTACATTGGGCTACCCCTATGTAATAACTCTTTCTTTCAGTGGACTCCAGTCCTGTTCCAGGGCAAGCAGTGATGGCCACCAGTAGCTTGGGACAGTCATTGTCTCCACAGTCTCCCTTACCACCTGACACTGGGCTTGGCAAGCACAGAGCCATATTCCCAACAGTACACTTAGGGATCAATGGACTGAGATCTTCTACAGTGTCCTGCTGAGACATTCCAGAAATAAGACAGGTTTGCAGAGTAGATGGCACCCTGAGCCTCACTTTAACCCAAGCAAGTATACTGTGATTCACTTTCTAGAAATGATTTCATTTTAAAAGCCATACATGTGAGAAGGAAAAGATGGTATAAAACAATGCTTTAATTGTTGCATTTTAAAATTATTATCACTATTTGTTTTAAAATTGACAAGAACTGTAAATAATAGTGGCACAAAAAATGTTTATACCTTGTGGAATGGCTAAATGAAGTTGATTAAATTACGCATCACAGTCAGGCATGGTGGCACTCAAGAGGCTGAGGCAGAACTGCTGCAGGTTTGAGGCCAGGCTGGCTATAAAGTGAGTTCATGGCCAGCCTGACCTGCATAGTGAAGCCCTGTCTCAAAATAAATAAATAAACAAACAAACAAACAGACTACTGTCTTAGGAATTAAATACGCAAGGTATTCCTTTCAATTATAGTCACTATTTTGTATAATAGATCTCTTGAACTTATTTCTTCTACGTGAAAGTTTTTGTCCTTTTACCAACATCTCCTAAACTTCACCCTTGACCCAACTTCTGCTTATTTCCTACAACATAAGCCACTTCTGGTTAGCACATTTACAAATAACAGAATTCCCTTCTTTGTAAAGGAAGACTCATATTCCATGTGTACATGAGGTGTCACTGAAATATATGGTGAATGTTTAAAAATTTTTTAATTATTATAGTAAAAGTTACATGGCCATTAATCCCCCTTAAGTTACTATCCCTAACTTTGAATATACTTATCGCATCATCCTGGCCACTTGCTGAAGCTATTCTGAAGTCCATTTCTATGGGTGTCTCTACAAGATGTAAAACAAATATAGTGGTGAATACCACTTCCCAGTGCCATCCAAGCAAAAGACAACTTTCCCAAAACATCATATTACAGTGACACACTCATACCCATATATATATAGCAGCACAATTAAAAAGATTAGAAACAGCTTATATATCCATCAACAGATAGATGGATAAAAAAAGTAATATAAAAATAGTAACATACATAAACAATGGAGTACTACCCCACTATAAAAAAGAATAAATATGAGTTATTTGTAGGAAAATGGATACACCTTGAGATCATAATACTCAGTGAAATAAATAAGACACAGAATGTTAAATATCATATGGTTTCTCTTACAAGAGAAACCCAAAATATAAATAATTTAAAGAGCAAAGTAACTGATAAATAATAGAAAGCAGGAAGGTAGACCTTTCAAAGACAAAGGTGATCCAGGGATGAAGAAGGGAGGAGGGCAGGGAGGAGAAGAGAAAATTAAAAGGATGAAGATATTAGATAGATAGATAGATAGATAGATAGATAGATATAGACCCATTCATCCATTGACTGACACTGAGTCTGATTCCATATCTTGGCCATTATGAATAATACTGCAACGAATATTGCAATACAGATGTCTCTTGGTTGTACTGATATAATATTCTTCAGATATGTACTCAGTAGCAGGATTGCTTTAGCCACTGTATTTTAAAGTAGAAACTGGGACCAACAGCAGTTCTAAGGGACTTCATCAAAGTAACCCTGTAAATGTCTGAGCAGGGATCAGACCTTTAAGACCAGATCTCCATCCAGAACCCTCCCTGTACTGACCATATCTCACAATGCCCACCTCTCTGCTCTAGCAAGTTCTCCACAATCGCAGTCAGTTTCAATGGGCAGACAACTTCTTATCCCTGCTAGAGAATCAAACAGGGGAATTAAGTGAGCTTCTTGAAGTCAATACTAATGATTTAGAAGCAATTCTTGGAAGCTATTCAGAAATCATTGAATTAATTGTCCAGTCAACTTCCTGAGAGAGATCAGTTCTTGATAATCATAGCACCTCAGTCAGATTCTATTTGCTCACTCCCTTCCTGACACATTGCATTTACAACTGTCTCCAAGAAACACTCACAGGGCAAAAGCTATGCATCTAACAGCCAAACAAGGTGTGGACCCCGCAGCATATTGATTCTCTAGAGTGAGGGAGAAAGGTTAGTGGTTCTACTTTACTCCCCTCACTGCAGGCTCCCCACTACTAAGGTAGCAAATGACATCAGAGATGAATAGAAAACCCAGGCTCCATATAACAGCATTAGGAATTTTGAGTGATATAAAGATGCCTTAGGAATTTTGAGTGATATAAAGATGTAGTCTAGGGAAAACATTTTATTTATTAGAAAGTCTGGGAAACACTGAATAATAGTGCCCCTGAGAGATTTATTAGCATAATTCTACATTATAATTTAGCAGCAGAAAGCTATAATGAGACAATCAGGTTGTAAAATGTTGTTTACACCAAACTTCTTTGTCCACAGACTATAGCTTTGCATGCTACCTATGAACATCCCATGGAAGTGCTGTGCTATGGGATACACTTTGGCACCCATGGAGTGACATTAAATTAGCACCTAGGAGATTTATCTAATTTGCTACATGGAAAAAATCTGAACCAAACAAAATGCCAGTATGCAAAAAAAACTGTATTATATGAAAAAAATTTAAGTTAAGTCCGTTTCCCTTCAAACTTCTGGCTATTGTGAAAGAAGTAAAACTTTTCTATATTTATTGGTTTAGAGCAACCAGGACTACTAGCAATGAAACCTTCTCAAGCTGGCATGCAACCAGGCCTGCTTAGTGAACATGTGTTACTCTAATTTAGACAACCCTTGTTAGACATCAAAGTACCAAAAAAAAAAAAATCCTAACTACTTTAAATGCAATTCCTTGAGTCTTATTAGCACATTTCCTGTCTCTAGCTATGTGCACTTAGCTTCTCACTATATACTACAGCCACAGATTGTACCAACAGCCCCTGACCATGAGTCTGATAAAAGTAACTGTTGGTCACCATGGAAACTCCATGACAGGATATAGATGGGTCAACTGAAAGGCATCCCCACAAATAGAAAAAACCACCCCAAACATGTAATTTGATGAGTGATGAGCCAGGTGCATCTTCAATCGAAGGACCACATTACTACCCCGTGCAGGCTGAGCCAACACTGAAAGAAGACAACTCGTACATGGCCAAGTGACGACACATTGGAAAACACTTAACTCTGGTCCCTAAGTGCCATGGCACAATGGACTTAAGCAGGGGCATGGACTGTCTTGCATCATCTATTTATCTCTTCCCTTATTCTTCATCCTTTTTTTCTTAATATTTCTTAATAGCCGTGGTACAGTTTTTGCATCGTGAAATTGTGAGAAACAAGGCACTTGTCACTGACTGAAGGGACCTTGAGCCAAGCAAGATCATGGAGCTTTGCTTTAAGGACTTGAAAAATGCTTCATCAGACTACATAAGCCGTTCTGAAGCCAGCTACCTTGAGCAAATCACCTGACCTTTCTGGGCTCCTATGTTCTCCTCTATAAAACAAAGAAGTCAGTGTGGATACGCCTGGAAGCATTAATATCTTTACCAACATATCTGCTATGTGCTGTCTTTGGCAGACTGACAACTATAGAAATGGGAAATTTTAGCATGACCATTCTTCAATAGAAATGAGATGAGTTAAAACATTCACTCAAGGAAGACGAGACGACTCAGGTAGCATATTCCTTTCAATGAGATGCGTCTGAATGTTCTTTTGAAAAGATAAAACACTACATAAAGGGTAAGGTATCAAAATATCTCCCTATCAAAAATTTGGAATGAGAACTCTCAGCCGTGATAAGAAAGAAAAAAGCAAAGAAAGGATCAGGATCAAAGATGTTAGTCAGGAGTACATGGTGGTAAGAATAGGTGATAGACTAGAATAAATAATTAAGATGTGATGAACCTTCTCAACAGCACTGACCTCTTTATATTTGCTTCTTTCAAACTCTTACAGCTCTGATTCTCTGACCCAGAACTTTCATAGAATTTATTTCCACCATAAGTATAAAGCATGATAAGACTAAAGGATTAATGAAAGGTATCAATGATCACCATGAATTCAACTCAACATCTGTTTAGCAAGTAACTATTATGTGCACAGAGGCACAGCAAAAGGTAGTGTTCTTATGTACCAATTTTCTGGCAAAACTTATCTTCCAGGTTCTTATAACACTCCACACATTCCTCTCATGGGTCTTAAATCTAAAAGGAGAACTTTGCAAGTTCAGAGCTAACCCACAATACAGACTAATGTAAACACTCCAAGAACATTGAGGCAAGTTAGAAGAAAGCAATTCTAAAGAATTAAGCAGCAAAGCCTTCATGAAACATGCTACTTTCAAATAGAAGTTGTGACTCTGGTAGTTCTGACTCAAGACACTGGAAATGGCTGGGCAAGAGCCCAGAAACAGGAAAAAATGAGGCCTCGATTTATGGATGTGAAGTGTCAGATGCAAGCAGTTTACCATGAGGCAACACACAGATGAGCCCCTCTTGTGAAGATCTAAGGAACTGCTGAAGGGTTCCAGTCAGATTGGAGCAGACTCCCAGCAGAGAGACCAGTTGGAAATCCTAAGGCAGGAGGAACCAGGGAGTAACCAGAGCAGAGAGCAAAGGAGGGACTGGAGGGAACTTCTTTTGTCACTTAAGCTCCAAAGCCAGCCTTCCACCAGCCATTTACTTGTCAGAAAATCCCTGCTTTTCTCAGTTTTTCTATCACTGGGTGATCCATACAGATGTTGTAGATGATTTTATTAAGTGCTTATCACCTGCTAGGAGCCATACCCTGTACTCCGTACAACCACGGGCTCCTGGAGTCTCTCTCTGTACACTGGGGCCACCTTATCCTGTCCTGCATTTCCTGCTACCGCCTTTACTCCTACCTCCCAGTCTCCCTGCTGACCCCACCTGGAAACACCAGGCCAGGATGGCAGTTCATGTAAAATGGAACAGAATCTCAGCAGTGGGCGCTGGCTTAAACTGCCTGGGTCATCCTGAGAGTGGCAAGCTTTTATGGCTGAGAACCCCTGGTGCATCCTCTCCTTTAGACAAGTTCATGTAGATTCTGTCCTCTTCTTTTTCCTCTCTTATTTTCTGTCCTCCCCTTCTTATACCCCCTCATCTCTCCTCTCTTCCCTTCCTTAGAATACCACTGTTTTCCTCTCTCCTCTCAACCCCTCCTCTCTTTACCTTTCCTCTCCCTTCCTTTGAATACTTCTCCTCCTCCTTCTCCCTTTGCTTTTCTACACTATCACCCTACTCCTAGTTTCAACTCCCCTCTCTGTATAATAACATATTTTATCTTATTTGCTATCTTCTGCCTCCCTCCCTTATTCCCCTTTCCTTTCATTTATCTATCTACCCATTCATTTATCATTCATCACCATCTTTTTGTTACCTTTTCCCACTACAGACCCTGGTGTAACACCTACTTTCATAAAAGTTGCATACACTTCTTCTCAGAGTACCTTGCACAATACAGATACACATGCAATAATTATCTGGATTAAACTAATCTGCCTATGTGGTTACCAAGCAGAAAGGCACAAGCGTTTCAACCCTTAAAGAAGACTTAAAGAGAGTAAAGATGGTAGTCAAGAATATAAAGTGTACATCTTTGGACCACAAATTCTAAGTAGGTTAATTACTAGGTGTTTCATGTCGCTGAGATTTAAAGGTGCTTCCTGTCTAATACCTCCCCTTGAATAAATACCAAAAAAAATGGGTTGGGAGAGAAACAGAAAATTAACAAAGTTGTTGTACCTTTGGGTAATTACAGAGTGCACAGGGAAGCTAAGAAGCAGCCAACAAGAACATAATCCTATAAGAAGAACAATAAAGTGATACTGAAAGAGGGTAGTACAATGGTTAATCTTAGATGCCAACCTGACCTGATTAACGGATTCCCAAATAGCTGGTACAGCATTATTTCTGGATATGTCTATAAGGATGTTTCTGGAAGAGACTGGCATTTGAGCAGGTGAACTAAGAAAGATCTGCTCTCACCCAAGCTGGGCAGGCATCAACCACTTTTCTAAGGACCTATGTAGAATGAAAATGGAAAGGCAAATTCATATTCATTCCTATCCCCCATTCCCCGCAGAGATATCCATCCTCTCTTTCCATGTACCTCAGAGCTCTAGGTTCTGGTTTTGGCCCATAGGATTGGCATCAGCAGCCTTCCAGGTTCTTAGACTTTTGCCATCTCACTGAGTTGCACCACCAGTGTCCCTGGTCTGATGGCTTTGGACTTGGACTAAAGTCATTCTATTGGCTTCCCTGTTTCTCCAGCCCGTAGACAATCTAATGTGGGACTTCACTGCCTCCATAATCTTGTGAGAGAATTCTCTTACTAAATCTCCTTTCATCCACTTATTTTTCTTACTAGTTCCATCTCTGTGCAAACTCCTGAGTAGTACAGAATCTAAACTTCATAAATCCCAATCACATCTAGAAATTAGGCAAAATCCATGACACCTAAGGATGGTTATTCACACTATACCCTTTGTCCTGCTAAGGAAAATATTTAATAATTACTAAATACATGAGTGAATTAAAAATACTTTTAAAATTAATAACAATTCATTAAGCACTATAAACAATGTACTTTTTGTACTTAATGTGTACCACTCCTTTAATCTTCATAGTATCGTAGGGAGATTATATTATTACTACCATTTTACAGATGAAGAAGCTAAAATTCAAGAAGTCACACAAATTACTAAGGGTGGAAAAAAGTAGGACCCAGATAGCATGCCACAAACTCCTGTACTCTGCCCTTGCAGGATGACTTTATGAACCAAAGGCTGGCATTCTGAATTGTAAACCACATTTGAGCATCCTATAGCAAGGAAACATGTAGGCTGTTCACTATCTAGCATTCACATACGTTGCTTTATTATGGTTCCACAGCAGGAATAGTAGTTAACTATTTAGGGATTCCTTAAAGCTTTGGCAGCTTATTGAAAAGTGCTCCTCTAACACCTAATTGAAAGAGACTGTGTTTAGTCTAACTTCATTCTCTCTACTTGTGCATGATTCTGGCCATAGGATAGGATCACATGTAGTTGCCCAAACCATTTGACAAAGCATTGTATTTAAAGTATGCATTGTATGTCACAGTAGGTTAAAACCTTGAGAAAGGTTTTTATTTGCCAAGTAAATGTAGCAGTAAATTAATTTCTTGCAATCAATGTTTATTAATATTTAATATATTTATATGAAGGCTACCACTTCACAATTCCCTATACATTCAACATTTAATAATCTAGAAATAGCTTATCTTCTTTAACTCACTGACACTGGATTTGCAATAACTAGTAACGTTAAATGTATTTTTTAAAAAATCAATAATAAATAAATGCATAAGCACTTCCCACCAGAATGCTTCTGATGTTATTTACAAAATTAAAAAAAAGATGACAGACCCACGAGGGACTTTATAACCATTTCATTACCACCTCCCTAATTGCATATAGTGGAACTGCGTAATCTGTTTATTGAAATTGAAATCTTCAGAACGGATCCTCCCCACAGACATTAACAATAAGCATCTCGCACAATAACACAGTACTTAATGTAATATCAACGTTATATGCACCAGGTCTTAACTGCTTGCTGGTTCCCCACTGGAATTGAACATTTTTAACACTCTGCGCTCTACCTCGGTATTCAATTCTGTATCTAATTTGCAGGCTGTAAAACACAACAGTCACAGATTACAATAAACACAAAAGAAGTTCTAAGGATACACCTGGTGGTAGTAGGATCAAAGAGAGACTATGTTCTTTGAAGCAGACACAAAAGGCAATTCTACTTGGAAAATATTCAGATCCTTAAAAAGTTGTGATGATGAAGAAAGCTCTCGTGTTGGATGGACGCTCCTGGCCAAGTGACACAAAAGCATTACTTTGACATTACATGAAGGCACCTGCAACTATGAGATTCATAGCTAAAATATCAACTTCCCAAAGCCTCTTTTTTTTTTCCTGAAGAGGTTATCAGTGAGAAGAAAGCACTGAGTGAGGAGTTGAGAGAACTGATTTCAGTCCTGAATGATCTTTCATGATTTTGAGTACATTACTTAATATCTTTGTGTCTTAAATTCTCATCTTTCAATAAACAGGATGGAACAAACTATCTGGAAGATTTCTTTCAACTATAAGCTCTGAAAATCCAGGACTAATTCTTAAGTTCATTTTTTTCCATTATCCTTTAACTGTTCTTCTTAAACTTTTGGCTCCTTTCTCAGTAATTGAGCAATTATAACAGAATTCATTTCCCACTGTCCCGTTTCCTAACCTCTTTTTCCATATGTCCCCAATTAATCTGAAGCATAGTACTGGACATAAACTAGGCAGATGTGAGGAAGACTAGAGACAAGGCTAAAAGGGTAAAAATCACATGAAATTGCAAAATAACTACTGAATAATAGAAAAGCCTCAAAAGTTAATGAACACTCGCCCAATTCTTTCACCATCGTTCAGTTAACTAAAGGATCTAATGGGGGTCTGTGGTCACAATGGCCTTTTGTAAAATGCATGTTCAGCTAACACATCATAATCTACTCGTCTTAGACACAGCATCTATATTCCTTCACTATTTATGCTGTGGGCCTATGTTAGGCAAGAAACTCATAATCTAAGTTTTACTTGGTGATTTAGAGTGAAATATAGATATTTTCTTACGTTGTTCTACCTTATCAGCGAAAATGTGTGCTTGGTATATACTGGTGGAAATGTATCTAGTAGCTATTTAGTATGAGAAACATTATGGCCTATCTAATTCAGGGTGGCCGTTACATTTTGGAAGCAGGGAGAGAACTTGTTCAAGGTGGAATCCTCAAAAATTTTAACTATGAAAAATACATTGTTGAATATGTGTGATTGGTAAAATAGTATTTGCCGTATTGTTACCTATACATTTTATCTGAAATACACAAATTAAATTTTCACACTAAAAATTAAATAGATTAGATTATAGAATGAAATTTCTTCTGTCAAATCTGTTTTCTTTTCAAAAAGTTTAGAGGAAAAAAGTTAAGCCTATTAAATTATAATATGAATTATAGAATTGAGTATTTGTCCTTTATTTGATTTACTCTCTGATGTGACATGGAGATATATCAAAAGTGCTCCTAATAGCAATGATGGAAACAATTTAAGACAAATACTACAGAATACATTTGAATAGATTTGTCAGGAAAGGTTTTCAAAAGTATTTGTGACTTCAAAGCTTGCAATCTGCAAGCTGAGTTTCCCTAAATGGAAATTATACTCTTCTGGAATGGTCTTCAAAATATCATGCTCTTATTCTCCTCCCTCTTTTCCCAAAAATGGGAACATCTTTTCTCTCCATTTTGAAAGAACTTTAGAAACCAAGGCATTCTGGCTGGGGTGAAAAGAATTGTAATGCCCTTTTCACCTTTACCCCTTCCTCTCACAAAAAGTTGTTTCACTACTAACAACAACCACAAAAAACTTTAGTACAGAACAATAAAAAATCAATAATACCAAGAGAAATAATATTGGTTTGGAATTATCATTTATTTTCAAAAGTTGCTCAGTTTCTTTCAAACCCCCAAACACTTTTTCTTCAAGCCAATCTTGCTTTGCCTATGTGGGTATGAAATTGCTTTACGACTCCATGCACCACACTGGTCTTTTAGGAAAGGCAGGATTCAACTTTCACCTCCAAGCGTGATGTTTTTATTGGGAAAAGGAAGGAATGTATGCATTAGGGTCATTTTTATCCCACAGGTCCTTCTCTCTTGCACAAATTCTAACTGTCCTGAAAATGAATGAGCACAGAGTATCATAGTATAATTTCAATTGGACAGAGCCTGTAGAACTGTTTTCCTAGTTTTGTGACCTGAGATCACCATCAAAACACAGCCAGTTTCTCTGCTATGCTGATTTTTCCAAGCTTTGCAGAAAATGATAGAATGATAACCTTGTTTTGAACCAGGTGACCATGAATACATTCATGAGAGCAAAAGTATTGTTTTCTCCAGTGTTGTGAAATCATCTAAGACCTCCAAAAGTCTCACGTCATCAGAGGTGGGGTTTTTGGAAGGTAATTGGGTCATAGGGACACTATACTCATCAGTGGATTCATCCATTGATGAGTTCATAGGTAAATAGGAGTGGGACTTGGTCAGAAGAGATGGGTCATTGAGGATGTGCCTTTGGAAGAGTCTCTCCCTCCCTGGCTACCCATGAAGTGAGCAGTTTTCCTCCTCCTCCTCCATGTTTTTCCACCATAATATTTCTGCCTGGGAGCTAGCCAACCATTGGCTGAACTCTGAACCATGAGCCAATGAAACCTCTCCTCCTTTAAATTGTGAGTTAGGTTTTGTGTTCTACCAAAGAGAATGAGAAAAAAAAAACATCCGGTCATCATCTTTTTTTTCAGCTTGACCAGGAAATCACGCCCTCACCCACAGAGCCTTCACACAAAGAAGCACTCTGAGTAAACAACACTTGAAAATGGCTTTTCCCATGATAATTTCTAATCCAATTAATTTTTGCATGACATACCAGCTGTTAGAAACATGCAATGTATTTGGAGGAGTCCTAGATGGGAACTTTACCTTTAGGGTCTTACAGAGCAAGTCATAGTAACAATGGTATGAAGTGAGTTCTTCAGGTATCAGCAAATTGCTATGTATTTTTGCTCATCTAATTCTACAAAAATCTTATATGGACATCATTCGTTTGGGGCTTAGGCAGCTTATGTAAAAAGGTTGTTTTCTTGTTTGTTTGTTTGTTTGTTTGTGTTTTTGTTTGTAGTACTGGTACTGGGGAATGAACCAAAGGCCTTTGTATCATGCACATACTCAGCTCTTTTTATTTTATTTTTTTGAGACAGGATCTTGCTAAGTTTCCCAGGCCAGATTCAAACTTGTGATCCTTCTGCCTCAGCCTCCCAGCACAAAGCAGGGCGCAAACCTATTTCTACCTTCCTTGAAGTCCATACTCTAACCACTATCCTAAATAATGAATAAGTCAGGGCAACTGGAGACAGCAGGAAACACAGGCCTGATTTTAACTGTACAGGTTAACGTTTATACTATGAAATCCTTGGTTCAAGAACTCACAAGTAGTGTGTACTGTTCACTGTGTTCTCAAACAAACATTGCTTATCATAATCTAGACCATCTGATTTCATTTCTTAAAGTCTATGATCACCATGGACTGACCTGGTTTCTAATAAGTACTATTCATGCTTCTAAGTACTTCCCACCTTCTCGTGAACATTATGCATGGAAGACCCTGTTGAGTTAGCTCTCCTTTGTCCCTATCATCAATGTCCCTACCAGCCAGTCTCGGGCATTTTCAGCATTGAGTGTGAGTGAGCACATTTGTCAAAGTGTGACCCTGATGTCCCAAAGGCCTACTGTGGTACTGCGCTCTCTCACTGAGATGGCAAAGACTCAACTATTGATTTTTACATTTCTATTCTTTAGAAAAACAAGCATCATATAAAGATGGGGGGTCACTGAACAAGCATTGCTACAAATTTTATTTGACTTGATGAAATTTAGACCTTACCTTCCTTATCCCTTACCTATTCCTTTCTTTTAATTAATCCTTTAAGTGTCAAGTACAGTAGTAACTCTGAGGTCACATTGATTTCTTTTCACTGATTTATTGTGAAACAAATACATCAAAACAATTTCGTTGACATCTAGAATCTCTGGGTAGAAATACAGATGTTTGATAATGACTTCTGACATGTCTTCATGATCTTGACCCCCTTAATTCCCCCCTCCAGCCTGCGATGCAACCACATTGTAGTAAAATCAGTGGAAGCCACTTTGTCTGAGAGCCTTGGATGGGGTGTTATGTCACATCAAACCTAGGCTGCTATCATGAAAAAATGTTGTTACTGATTCAAATACACATTGATGTATTTTTTAAAGCTATAGAATCTATCATTGGTGGTGAATGCTCAGAATTGGCCTTCAGCTCTCTAACCATGATCATGGTGATGATGGTGATGATGATAATGATGATGATGATGAAAAAAACATATATATATACATATATTCTTCTTTCCTTCAACTTTTCATTAGCTGCTAGTTTTGACAATAAGTCTGCCCAAACCACCTTTGTCCAGTGCTCATCACAGCAGAAATCCTTGCTTATTGACTAAAAGCTGATAAACCTGCCAAAAGCCAGCGCTTACCTCTTTCCCAAGAGACCACACTCGAGCAAGCGAAAGCGAGCATAACTCTGTGAGTTTTCTTACCCAAAGTGACAGGCAGGCCAAGAACAGAAGATCTCCATTTTCTTAACTGGGCACCCTGGATTTGGATGATTTAACTATATATAAAGGCGGCACTAGGTTGATCTGAAAGATACATTTTATCAAGTTGTCAGCTTTCCAGGGCCAACTGTTTCAGAATCACTTATAAGTAAACTAGAAAATGATTTGGATTGTAGGAAATTTAAACCTTACTTTCCCAGAATGTTGCAGCAAATAGCTGAAAAATAGACATAGAATCAAACTCTGAAATTAAAGTGTCCTGAGTGTGTGTCACCGGCAGTGAGATGCGGCGTGGTCTAATGGATTGGAGAGTGGGATGCAGAGTCAGGGGACTTCGAAAGTGATGTCCACTTTGGCAGCAGATCATTTAGTGACCTTGATAATCTCAGAGAGAAGACCAGAGCTTAGGGGCTCATGCCTCCCCCGGCCCCACTGATTTGCCCACCTGCTACCTCCTGGGGGTGGGGAGGGGACTGTGCCTACAGGAATAAGAAACACAGTGACACTGGAACAAAGAGGAGAGGGTTAGACCCAGCAGAGAACTACAGTGCTACACTTCCCTCCCTGCCCTGTCTAGCTGCCAGGAAGAGAAGGAAGAGCCATTGGGGACAGAAGGTCTCTGTGCCAAGGAAAATGAGCAATCTTGAAAATACCAGCTGGTGTCATTTATTCACTCAGAAACCCTTATGGTAGCTCTGCTCTTGGTTCACTCAGGGAGTCTTTAAGAAGGATTAATCAGGCACCCACTGAACAGGGCTTTTTAAAAGAACTCCAGGTACCTCAATGACAGGAATATTCCTCATGTTTCTAGGCTCCAATTTTAGCCATAACCTTACTCAACTAAAATTCACAGTTAGCTGCATTTCTAACCCTGAATAGCCACACACATATAAGTACACATTGTGGACAGTGTTCTAGAGTACTGGTCACTCTTTCTCTATTCTGTGCTCCTCTGGCTACCAAAACAAGGTCAGGTACCCCAGGTATTACTCTCATCCTATATTGTTAGTATTGCTATTCTTACTTTGCCACTGTGGGGCTCAAACCCGAGGCTTTGCACATGCTAGGCAAGTGCTGTACCACTAAGTTAACCCTTATGCCTTTATGCTATCCTGACAATATTAACTTGGAACAAGGAAAAATTGACTCACAGCCCTGCTGATACTTATTCCAAGAAAGTTATCTGCATCCCATTCCTTCTTCATTACCAACTCCCATTCCCTGCTGCAGTTTGGGAAGCAATGGATTTGGAACCCTCTCTCTCCTTGGTGCATCTGTGCACAGTTAAGCATGTGGGATTATCCACAAAAGCCCATCATAGCCAGGACATTGTATCCAAAGTAATTACGTGAACCCAGCACTTTCAGAAGCCATATATCTGCTTTAAATGGAGAGCCAGATAAAACAGAAGCCACAAGGATAGGACCAGGCTTGTCTCTTTTTTTTTTTTTTAAAGAAAGGGTTATAGATATTACACTGCCACTGGATAGCAGGGGATGTGTCATAGAAATCTCTGTACAACATGTGAAGCTCAATTTATCTACTTCAGGAGAACTGAGAGCTACATCAGCTCGACAGGGATTTGAACCTGTGGTCCAAGTGACTCCTGGTCTAAGGAAGCTAATGAGGAGATGACTAAGTCATTGTCACCAGCTAATGGGACCCTAGAGACGGTCCATGTGATCAGAAAGATTTATTGATTAATGGTGACCTCTAAAACTACTTTAGGACGGGCATTGGAAACATAAAACCACTTTTACTATGCAATGGCTCAGACTGTTTTGTAAAATGCCATGTGAGACTGGGATCAATCATGGCTAGACCATTGCAGCCTGTTGACCTCCCTCAGGAAAAGAACCTTCTAAAAGAGGCAGAAATCCCATGTTTAATAGCAGAGAAAGCAAGGTCACTTGAGCAGTTTATCTGGGATCATAATGAGAACTTAAGAGGACAGAACTCCCCACTTCCCATAGAATGGAAGATTTCCTTGAAAATAAGAGGTAGAAAGAGTCAACTACACATAGTCCCCAAGAAATAAATGTTATTACCAGAAAAGAATCTTAACTTCAATTTTATAAACTATCTCATCATTTTTCAAAAGGTATTGTGATAAAACTTTCCATAGAATTCCAACAAGTATAGCGCTAGAGATATCTCAATCTTTACAAGGGTTAATTAGTAGAGAAAGTTCTATAGATGTGATGAGGACTTGGAAGAAACAATAAAGAATAAAGCAAAACAAATGTATCCCATCGTGCAGAATGCCAACTCAAGAATACTTCTCCCAGAGGCTGGCTCTGCTTATATCCCTTCCTGATTACTTTTGCAAGGTTTCTCTTCATGAGTGATTCCCTGTCTCCTGAATCCTTAACTTCTCTACTAGAAATTTCTCCTCAGAGCTCTGCTACCAAAAATCAAACGTTCCGTCTTTCACAAGGATCCTCCTCCTACCTTTGATACTCTTTACTGACAAAATTCTTGGATGTTAGCATCTAAAATAAGTGCAAATGGCCAGATCACTACTCACCCTGCCACTCAATGTTTCCCATCACCATTTTGATGAAAGAATCTCTGGAATGAGACACACGTTCAGAATTCCAGGTGGGCCATGCTTTGGCTATGTTAATTTACACACATTCCTTAACTTCTTCAGTTGTTTCTCTTTGCAATTGGGCTGCTGTAAGGATGGGATGATTTGATCACGTGCCCAAAGAAAGCACTCATCACCACCATGCTATGTGACCAACTGCAGATGTGCTGACTGTAACGTATCAAGTCCACATGACTGAATAATGAACCAAACCACTTGAGTTCGATGGAGAGAGAATGCTGACAGGCTATAGGCTTCAGAGGGAAATTGGGAACCCTCCAGATTCTCAGGGGTGAGACCTTGCCATGTCTCTAACACCCAAGAAGAAGAAGAACGCAGCCTTGTGAAATTATAAAGAATGTTATAAAAATCACATTAAATGACAATTTTCTCTGACATCTCCTACCAAAAAAGGAGACATTCTGAAAGACAGCTGACCATTTCCATGGGGTATTAGAAAACAAAAGACCACACAAACCATAAGAGATACTCATTAAGGGTGCAGCCTGACCATAGATAAACCATGGGGGAATTACTCGCTAATGTCCACCTCAATTTATAGATATTCTTTAAACAGCAATTTCCCAAATAATCTAGATATTTATGTACAATTAGGGGACAGACAGAATATGAAAAATGGTGATGAAATGAACCTAAAAGAAACTGAGAGAAGCCACAGGTAATTCAAGGACCATCAACAATTTAGAGCTTTGGTTAAATTACAATCAAAATATAATGAAATAAGACTTTACCTTATGATTACCAGATTTTTCTAGTTTTTCAGAGGTAATACACTATGCAATGTAAGAAACTTTTTGAAATAGTAGATTCTTCTAGTCCAACATGATTTTATTTCCGACATACGGTGGTAAGATCTAGATACTCGCTGTCAAAAATAAACCTTTTCATAAACTGTATTTATTCTACAACTTGATTCAGAAGCTAAGAGAATATAGTGTTTTTCTTTTTGTAAAAGCAAATTCTTTAAAGGTAGAGCCCAAGTTGTGTTTAATATTGTGTTCTCAGTGCTTGGTGCCTAGTCGGTACTGAAGGTATCTGGTAGCCACCTAGTGGGCACATAGTAGGCACTTAGTAGGTCTTCTTGGGTACTAGAGACATGGCAAGGTCACACCTCTGAAAAGGAGGCAGCATTCCAATGCTGGGAGCTGTCTGAGGCGCACAGTTATCCTCATCCTTAAACTCCCCGAATGTGTCAGCCTCTTTTGCCCACTTTCCCATAGCTCTTCACTTCCACAGTTGAAATTTCTCAGGAACTCGGGCTCTTCCATCTGTCAGTGAACCTTTAGAGCAGGTCATGATAACTGATGTATTTGTTCAATAATCCTTCCACATAGAGTGAAAGAATTAATTCAAGCTTAAACGCTTCAATCTAACAGTCTGGACCCTCAATGCAGTATCTCCTTTCACCTCCACCCTCAGCCCATTTCTTTTTAGCAATTAGTTGAGAGTCTGAAATTGCAAAATTCTGCCAGGTTCAATCCTGGGGATTCCAAGGCAGATATAAACCCTTAACCCCTCAGGACTCCAAGCTCTCTTAACTCTTAAGTGGCTCTTACTCCTTGAATATCTATTTCTGGCTAGTCAGAGCACTTTTTATAAAGAAGATACAGTTTGGGAAAACATACTGAATTTTTTTTTTTCATCCAATGTTTATTTTTTTCTACTTTCAAGCTTCTATGCCTTCTCTGGAATTCATACCAAGGAGCTTTCCACAAAACTTCATTCATTAGCCAAACCCAATTCCAGTCAGTCTCTTCAGCATGGTCCTTCAGCAATTCTCAGTACGTTCTACATACATATATATTTTATATGAGCTCATATTGGTTGCTGAAACAAAACACCGGAAGGACAACTTTATAAAGAAAGGATGTTTCTGAGCTTACAGTTCTGGAAGTTCGAGGACATGGGACCAACAATGTTAGGAGTATGTGCAGGAGTAAGAAATTATATCAGGTGACAGGAAGCAAGAGGGACAATAAGGTCGCATGGTCCCTTCTGTGGGCACTTTCCCAACCTACCTAAGGACCTGCCCTGTTAAAAGTCCCACCCATGCCCATACTGGGGACCAAGTTCCAATGCACAAGCCCTAGAGGAACAGGCCATGTGTAAAGCCCAGCACATTCCTATCTCCTCAATTAGACTACCTCCTATGTAGGTGAGCTCCATATGCATCTCTTCCTGCCTCACCTGCAAAGAGAAGTTTGTCAGAACTAAATGAACAGAATAACCAAGGTGCTCATTTCATTTCATTAATCCATCCAGTCCCTTTGGCAGCTTCTTCTAATTCTACATTTTTCTACTAGGAAGATCTACTCTGAGACCACCAGAGGTTAAGAGAACTCCCTAATATCCTTTCCACGTTCTCCTCCAAGCCAAAGCTATTTCAGATCTTGAGACTTTCTTTAAAAAACTACACTGAGATATAAATAAGGTCAGGAGCTTATGTTTGTTTATTTTTTACCATCCTGTGTTTTCACCATCCAGCCAAGAGATGACACACACAATAATCCCATACAAACCAGTTTAATCAATAAATGATTATTTTTAATGTGTATAAGTGAATGTCTTTATGTTTCTATGAATAAATATGCACAGATGTATTTTTAAACAATTCTAAAAGCATACAACATATGGAACATTACATATAAAACTGTTAACATCAGCACAGAAGGATGAATGAGAGAAAAGGAGGTGGTGAGTGCTATAAAATCTTACTTTTATATAAGGCAAAAAAGAGAGTCAAATGAAGAAGACATTAACTAGAAACAAAGTTCTTCTAGGGGCATGACAAATGGATTGATTGAGTCATAGTGGTTTTTTGTTTTGTTTTTGCAGTAAGAGGGACTAAACTAGCACTTTCACACTGAGTTACAAGACCACTATTACTAGTATCAGTATCAGTATTTGAGACAGGGTATCACTAAATCGCTAAGTTACCCAGCTGGGCTTGAACTTGAGATCTTCCTGCCTCAGCCTCTCAGAGTGCTGGGATGACAGGCATTCACTACTACACCCAGATGATGACCAGTCATTGGATTTCTGACAGCCTAGAGTTTTACAATTCAACAACAAGAAATATCAATAAGAAAAGAAAAACAAGGGCACATGAAGTCTGCTGGAAAACCTAATTTCATTGTTGCTCAGCTTTATTAAGTAATATTTTTGTTTCTAAAAAGAAGTTATCTTTTTTTTTCTTTTCATTAGTTACCAGAATGAATTCTTTCTCTTCCTTTAAAATAGACTTGCAGCTAAACACACAGAGACATCTACAAGGTTGTAAACAATTTCCAGCAGTTCATTACTGGCTCTCCCGCCTCAGAAGGGCTCGATGCCACAGCACAATAACGACGCGAACATTCTTTTCCACAGGCTCATTGTCTAATGTTCTTCAAGAGAGCAGCAGAGCTTTACCTCTCTGAAGAGGCAGAAAAGAGGCTTCCAGCCACAAGGTCAGGCCTCTGTGCTTCAGCACGTGGCTTTTCACGAAATGGGACAAGAAAGGGTCAGAAATGCTTTGGTGTTTTGTGTGGAGACCAAGGTTTGCTTTGGTTTCATGTGACAGTATGCTTTAGTCTTAATGGCATTCCTGAATTCCACCTATAAATGCATTTTTTAAACAACACAAATATATGTGCTGCTTATTACTGATAGTATATTGTAGGGCTAAGAACGGGATTTTAAGACCATATTGTCTCATTTTTATGTGCAGTATTTTAAGATGATGCTTTTGGGAAAGTAGGACAAACGTTTAGGGTACAACTAAAAAGCATCAAAGATCTCTGGAAATTGGGTTTAAATGGAAAAGAATAATATGACCTCAGTAAAATGAGGCTGTCAGTATTTTGAAGACCAGATAAATCACAGAGCTTTATGCTCAGGTCTTTCTGCCTTTCTTCACCCTAATCCTAACTTGTGAGGGAGCCCCAATGTCTAGGTATGAGCTGGGATTTGACAAAAATCCTAGAAAGATGGTAGACATAGACTTTGCCCATAGAGGAAAGGAAAATTTCCCCAGACTCCTACTGACTGCTTCCTGATACTTGAAATCTCAATCTAATGGTTTCATGAAGACACTCACTAAATTGGGTTAAATGGAAGAGAAGGATGAGGGTTTGTACTCATGACCAGGTCAACCACATTGCTCTTGAGCTTGTCTCAAGAAAACAGAGGACAGAGGTGCCACTCGGAGGGCACAGAACACAGGTGCTGACAGGGCTCAGAGGCTTATGTGGATCAAGTCAGAGCCATCACAGCCAGAGGCAGGGGAAGTGGACTCCGTAACACCCCAGCATGCGCCTCCAAGCTGTCAGTTTCTCCACAGGCCTTCCAGAGGATCTGGCCACTCCTTCTTGCACTCAGGATAAGCCCCAAGTTCCTGAGCAAGGCTGAAATCAACCTTCCCACCTAACTCCCTGCAGTAGGCAGAATGTCTACTTCCTAATCACTGGAACTTGTTTTTGCTGTGGGGAAAGGGGTCCACGCCAAGGAGATAAGGTCTTGAGACAGGAAAATCACCTTGATTTATCTAAGAGGGAGGTATCGAGGGATTTGAACACTCACAAACACACACACTCATGCGCACATGCACACATGCACACACACACACATGCACAGGAGAAAACAAGTTGCAGAACAAGTAAGGAGTGACATGACCAGAAATCAAGGAATGATAGCAGCTTCTGGAAGCTGAAAGAAGCAAGAATCAGACCCTTTCTGAGAGACCCCAGAGGAAATGCCAGCTACCCACACCTTGATTTGAGACTTCTGGCCTCTCAACTCTGAGAGACTAGTTCCTGTTTTAAACCTCCACCCCACTGTGGGTGACCCAAGGTCCTCTGAGCCCCAGCCATTCTGGAAGTAACTTTAGCTGCCCCCAAAATGGTGCTATCTTGCTCCCAGCTCTGAGCACATTCTATTTCCTTTGCCAAGAACTTCTATCAACCTAAAATCAGGAGTTAAAGGGATGCTAAGGTAGAAAACAGAAAAAAACTTTCATTCTGTGTCTTGATTGGTAAAAATACAATGTATAGATAATAGCCCTGTCTTAGCTCATATTGCGTTGCTGTAACTGAATACCTCAGACTGGTGAAGTTATAAAGGAAAGAAGTTTATTTATCTCACAGTTCTGAATGTGCCAGGGCTTGGTGGCAGCACAATAAGGATCCTCCTGTTGCATCAAGACATGGAGGAGTGCATTATATGGCTTGGTCTCGTATCTCTTCCTCTGTTAATAAGATCAATAATGCCATCTTGGCAGATCCTATTCTGATCCTCCTCTGATCCTAATTACCTATCCAAAGCCACCTCCAAACCCATTAACATAGGATTTTTTCAACACATGAAACTTGAGAAACACAATTCACACCATAGCAAGCTCTTACACATTTACAGGGTTCCGTCAATTAGAAAGAGCATCTCCCCACCCCCATTCTAATTGCCATAAAAACTCAATGATATAAGAAAACATAGGTATGAGAGTACTAGGGCTCATTGAGTAGGCTTCCTGACAGCTGTTAATGATGGCATTAGTCTCTGACTTTGTCTGCAATGCTCTTTCTACTATCTATGTCGCCTAAAAATGGCATTAGCATCTGACCCTCAACCCTCACTCAAATCAACCAGCTACTAATTTCTCAAGTCATTCCTACAGGTAGAACAGCCATTCAGCAGAAGCCAGGCTCAAATGTCCTTCCAGAAGAATCAGCTTGCAAGCTGAGAAGTGAAACCCCTCAGATCAAAACAGGATCACAAGCCACTTCTCTCCTGTCCTCTCTCCTGGTGCTAAGAAGCAACACAGAACCTCTCCACAATCTTCCCTGATCCAAAGAAATTCTCTTCTGCACGCATAGTGAAAGCACTCTTAGCCCCGCTTCTGACTGGGACATAACCCAAAAGGAGTTAATAGCAGAAATGCTAGGATTCTGAAAGACCCAGAGTTGCCAAAAGTAGGGCAATGTGGCATTTAGTAATTTACAAAAACCGAGATAAAAATACATGACAGAGCTTTTATGGGAAGAGCTTTTGTGGCGACTAAATAAATAAACAAATAAACCCAGGTGGTTGCTCTAAGTCAGGTAGCAGATAACACAAGCAGAGACGAGGAGAGCTACACGGGGACTCACACAATCAGCAGCAAAACGCCACCTATTAGCACGGGACTGATCCCCTAAGCCCTGTCTCCCCAGATGCCGGCTCTCTGAGGCAAAAGCTGCTTCTTATATACCATACACGAATAAGGGTAGTAGGAGCAACCCGCCCCCCACACCTCCAGCATCTAGGAACTCTCGCGGTTCTATCAGAGAGAATCACCTTCGGCGAACTGCCTGGGATGGGTAAGATGTGGACAGCTTCCTGCACAGAACAGAGCTACCTTCATAACTTGCCACGTGCTGCGCAAAATAAAAATGCCTTGTTCAAGTTATCAGAAAGTTCAATATGGTGAGAACGGGCCCGTGTGGCTACACAGGTGGTCTGTCCAGCTTGCTGACCCTGCAGTGAGAGAGCTCCCTCCTCAGATGGGGAGAAATTATAATTGGCTGGGGAGGGAAAATTCTTAGACTGTGACTCATGATATGAGAAAGACAGTTGCAGGGGGACCCCAGACTACTGAACATAAAAGGATTCTCTTAATAAAATATATGAAATACAATAATCCTATCACAGGCCAGCAACTTGGCCTGTAAACTTGCGTCCTCTCATCTAATTCTTACCGCCACCTATCAGTAGTAAATCTAATGCTCACCTCATTTCATAGATGAGAAAACCGAGGTTTACAGGGAGTAATTTTCTCTAAGAACCGAAGTCTAAATGCTTTGTTCCTAATTACTACATTATACTGATCCTTTCTATTGAACAAGCATGTGAAAAGTATCAACATGTAAAGTAAGAGCAAAATATCCCATGGACCTGGGATATTTTGTTAGAACAGTCAGAACTGTTCTAACTACTCTGCCTAGAACCTTCAACACATCCTAGGACTTGTCTCTGAGATATATGTAAATGTTCTTTGACTTGACCTTTAGTTCTTAGGACAGCACCTTCCTTGCCTGTTTGTATGGCTATAGCACATTTTAGTATCTATTAGAACAAGCTATACTCCATTTTCCCCACCTCCCTACAGCTTACTTTTCCATTTTTTCACAGTATTTTAACTTTTTATACTTTTACATTCAGGTTTTATAAAGTCAACATGGTCGATTCATATGGATTTTGATTGCAATTATATAAGAACTATTAATTTGGGGGAAAACATTATTCTGCTTTATAATACTCCCAAGAATGTAATATGCATTTCCATTTATTCAAATCCTTCTTTTGTATTGCTCAATAAAATTTTGTAGTTTTCTTTATATAGATGTCACACATGCCTTGATAATTCATAGTTTTATATCTCCTAACATATTTATTGCTGTTACATAGAAATGCCATCTATTCCTGTATATTTATCCTGCAAGCCACTCACTTGCGATGAACTTGCTTATTAATTCAAAACATTATTTACTTGTTGCTCCAAGTTTCAAAGGTGTGTCTAATCATGCTGTCATCACAGAACAGTAATTTTCTTTCCACTTTCTCTGGTTATTTTTATTTTTATTGTTTATTGTATTTGCCTGAGCTTTCAGACAATGCTAAATAAGAGTGTCGACAGTCAGAATTCATCTTCTGTCTCTGGTTTAAATGGGAATGCCTCTGCTAGCTCCTGATGAAGTATAATGTTAGCTCTTGGTCTTAGATATCCTTTATCAGGTTAAGTATATATCCTCCTATTCTTAGCATTTCAAGACTTTTTTTAAATCAAAGAACAGATATTTAATTTTATTGAATAAAATGTCAGCATTTACAGAAAGCGACATTCTTAAAATTAGTACACTTACTGATCTGATGTATTATACTATATATTTCCTAATACTTAACTATCATAATCCTGGAATATACATTGTTGACTATTTTTAATATACTATTGGGTTATAGTTTCCTGATCTTTTACTTACATGTTTTCATCTCTTTTAATATATGCAATTGGATTCTTGCCTGCATCATGTAGATTATCAGTTTGATGCTCCAATTCATAGAAAGAAAATCCCAGAGGGCCTGAGATTTTCAATTGTTTGGTTCACTTCGAGGCCCTCTGCCTACGACCTTGCCCGGGACATGGCACCTGATTCGATGATCAATCATCAATGTCATCCAGATTTTCAAATCTGGATAGATTTGGCATAGATTTGTTAATAATTTATCAGAGGCTCTGTCTTGTTAGGATCTCCAAGATCAGTTTCCTGAATTCAGTTTTCCTTTCTATTTATTTTTAGGTCTCGATTGAATTTCACTCATCTTCATTTTTATTTCAGTCTATAAATTGTCTATTATTGCTCTGTTCATAACTTTTTAATACTATTTCCTATTTCATTTATTTTTGTTCATTCTTCTTTTATTATGAAAGACAATGCAATTATGAACTCAGGTTTGACTATACGCCTGCCTACATTCCCTAAATTGGTAACTTAGTACAACCTCAAAGCTTTAAAAAGACAAAAGATTTACCCTGAACCTATTGATGCAGAGTCTCTGGAATAAGAATCCAGACTTCCAGAGAGTTCCATGGATGATTCAGCCAGGATTAAAGGACATTTGGAGTAAGGTAAGTGAGGGCCACCTTCAAAGATGGCAGAAGGCTTTAAGCACTACATGAAAGGATTTGTATCTAATGCCACGGAAACAAGACGTCATCCAGAAATTCGCAGCAAGATAGTGTAGATTCCACCTTTAGAACAGAAACTCTGGAGCTCCCATGTAAAAGTAGAATGAAGAAATGCGGGGAGGAACTGACACTAGCATCATCATCTCACCATTACCATCATTACAATCTCGAGGCCCTATAGCAGCAGTTCTCTAAGTGTGGCCCAGACCTACAGCACCAGCATTGCCTGAGAAAGTACTAAAAATAAAAAAAATTCTTGGGATACACTCTGGACCTACAGAATGAAGAATGCTGGGGGGCAAGCCTCAACAATCTGGGTTTTTAAAAGCTTACCAGATGATTTCCACATATGCTAAAAAAGTACTGCCTTATGGTTATTCATTATTCAACAATAAAGTAATTGGTATTTCTTTCAACTACAACATAAAATTCACTTATTCATTTCAAGGTATTTATTGAATATCTATCATGCCCCTCCTACCCAGCTGCTGCACCAAGCTTAAGAGGTAGACTGACAACTGTGATGAAGTTTTAAACTTAAAAAGATATTATTTCCCCTCAACATTCTGCCCCTCCTGTTGAACACACTTATCCCATCCTTCTTGCCTCTTTCTGAAGCAGTCTGGAAGTCCTCTTTCGTGAATGTTTACAGAAGGACTGTCATGGCTGCCTTGATGCCCTGAATCCATGCAAAATGTTCCCCTCTTGTGATCATTTTGACTTTGGGAAAGAACCAGAAGCCACACGGTCCCAGATCCGATGAATGAGGACACACTATCATGTTTTTACAAGCGAGCCTTCCTGTTGGATGGGACTAGCCAGCAGTGTTCACCACATTTTTAATCACACATCATGAAGACACTCACCTATTGTGATCTATGTGAATGTCCCCTCCCTGGAGTTGTGCAGGGCACGACCTCCGAAGTCACCACCATGGCTCTGCTCCTTTAAGCAACAGCTTGACACAGCAGGGAGCAAGACGATGTTGTCACAGTCATAAAACATACATTCTACTGGCAGAGACATCCTTCAAACTGGTAAACCACTAACGGCATAATGACATGTCAAAATGTTTTGATAAAACTAAACAAACTACATTATCAAGAAAAACACTGCATATTCCTATCCTTGAATACATTCACCAAGCACCCACAATCACTTTAAAACTTAGTCAATAAAGAGATCCAACCTTCCACCCACACACCCACTCTTGACTAGTCACGGTGGACACAGGGCACAGCCCCTGTTCCCTTTCACATCGCACTTTAGAAATTAGAGTGATCCATGTGGGTGCTCTTGACTCAGACCATACCACACAGGCTACAGGCAGCAGCCAACATGGACAATTAGCCACTGTCTGAGCTGGCTAGGTTTTTCTGACCTCAGCACTTTGCAAATAGTGCAAAACATCTTTGGAGTGTGCATTTGACAAGCAGATCCCTGCTTGTGGGCAGAACTGTGGGATACAGTAGAATGAGATCTTTTATGACTAGGGCTGACTTGTTTCCTTTCTACAAGACACTATAGCTCATCTGTCAAGGATAGCATTGCACCCGTTATTGAGAATATAGATGGATATTACCATAACATCACTTTAAACAAGCTATGTCCAGTGCCCTCTTCCATGTCAGCAATGAGAAAAAAGCCAAGTCCTGAAACTGTTCTAGAGAGAAGATGAGTAGCTGAAGAAAAACAAAAATCACGCTTTAAGTAGATGAAGCAAAATAATTCTCATTCCCTTTCTCCTTCCCCATCCTCTCCCCAAACCTCTCTCCATAAATACAGTTGAAAGGCTTCAGGCTACTTTTACCCTCTCCGTTTTTGTCAGATCAATGACAAGTCACGTTAACAGCGGTGTTTAATTCTATCAATATGTGACCAATTGTGTTAGATTGTTTGGCCATTGATTTCACTTAGTGCTACAGTTGAGTCTGAAAGGAATTGCTTTTCCTTCCTGTACCTCACATGGTGACAAATGCTGAGAGCTGACTTCTGCCCGGCCTGTACGCAGGGTTCCACCTTCAGAACACTGCACTCACACACTGAAGCCAAGCATAGTACAAGAACTATTTCTGAAGTCACAGGGTCATCATTTGCCCCTTGGATTAACCTTGAAAAAGATATGGCCTCGAAATGAGCAAGTGAAGACATAAGAAATCAGGAGTATTTTGAATTAAGCAACTGAAAGAAAACATGATAAATCAGTTGGACACAAAGATGCATGCACATACATACATGTGAAGTTATGAACAAAGTTGAAATTTCAGATCATTTGACTGTGATGCTCTTCTATTGCCTGAGTCCCACAGTTTTCTGAAACAAGCAACCCAATGATTATTTTTTCCAATGATTTTTGATCTGGAAATGGGGTTATCATCCTCTACAGCCCCTGATTCTCTGTCCATTGTCACACATTTTTTCCTTGGATTCCAAACACAGGAAAGTGAAGGAAATTTCTCTCCAGCCAGCCCAAGGAGCCTTTCCATTATCCAAGTGAAAGATCAAAAGACAAATAACATTAGTTATACCCTAAATATCACCCACATGTTCCTGAATTAATAAATTTCTCAAAATGGACTTCATGGCACTCCAAAGGCCCATACCACACCCAGCGTATGGACAGTGAGGCTAGCCCTTTCAGAAAAAGGAGATCCCAGCCACTCAGGGTGACCTTAGCTTTAGGGTCCTTGCCGCTCTGACCCATCTGAGTCATGATCAAGAACTCTTAGAGCAAGTGGCCACGGTGTTGGTAGGTGGTCAGGAGGAGCCCTCGCACGGCATGCCACCACCAGAGTCCTCAGCCCCTGGGAGCTGCAGCTGCACTCAGCTTATCAATTTACTTGCAAATGGCCCCCTGAAGTATTAACCCAGGTTAATTATTCGTCAAATATGATTATGCAATGGTAATGCAAAAAATCGGAAATGTGGGATGGAATTTTTCACTCCAGCGGTTTGGCAATTGTGGCAGCTGTTGAAGCTGCTGGAGTAATTACCAGGCCATTCCAGCTGGTAGATCAGCACTCTGGTTCAGGAGGGGAAGGGGAGGAAAAGCAATAAAGGACGGGAAGAGCAGGAATACGAGCCGTGCCAATTGACGTGGGGACAATTTCACAGCTGCCGGTGGTGATAAATGAGAAATGGTGGCCCTACTTCTAATCAATACATGTAAATGCTGCTCATTACAGCCTTTATACACACTTCTCAATTAGCCTTTCCTCCCACTGGTAACAAGGAATGTCATGCTTTCCGGACTGTGAAAGTGGTTCGGGCCCAGCTCACCTGCAGCCAGGGGAAGCCGCCGCTGTGTTCCCAGTACCGGGCAGCAGGTGGGAAGAAAGGGAAGGCTCGGATTCCTTCCCAAGGCTGACACCACAAACTCCAAGTGTGGCCTGGACACGAAACAGCGCTTTAGACATACCTCCTGCTTAAGCAGGGACAGGGAACTGACAATCCCATCCACACCCTACTTCGTACCTAAAGGCTCAGAAACATTTTAGGACACGGTCCAGAAGATGTTTTTATTTTTATTTTTTAAATTTTTTTTTTATTTAAAGAGAAAAAAAACAGAAAAAGGGTAGAAATATTACAGAATTTCAGAAAAAGATAAACAGTAAGAAATCACTAGTTGATAGATTACATATTGTTCTTTTAGAAATAGTTGTTCAAGTTACAAAATTAAAGCATGCAAAGTAGACACTCAAGCAGTGAGAGTGCAAACAGTTCTGTTCAACAATCCAACAAGAACTTAGAAATATAGTTATCAATCCTGCACACTTAAAATATACATGTAGTTATATCTTTTATAGCACTTCCTATTTCTTCTTTTTTACAATAGCAATTATACATTTTTTAAATTTCATTTTAAGAGAAGAACAAAAGCAAAACAGAAAAAAGGGTAGCAACAATACAGAATTCTAAAAGAAAGAAAGAAAGAAAAGGAAAAAATACCCACTAAGAAATCACTAGTTTATAAATTACACATTGTCATCTTGGATGTGATTGTTCAAGTTACAAAGTTAAAGGATACATAGTAGACATTCAAACAGCGAGAATGCAAATGGTTCTGCTCAAAGATCCAACAGAGTTTCAGCAATATGGTTATCTATTTTACACACTCAAACATACATGCAGTTATATCCCTTAGAGCACTTTCTTTTCCTCTCTTTTTTACAATAACAATTACACATTTTGGGTTTTATTACTCTTATAGTTCTTATTACTTTTTACACTAGAGACAATGTGATATTTATAAATATGATTTGTATTTATTTCACTAATGTGGATAGTCTCAAGTTGTCTCCATTTACCTAGCAAGGTCTCAAGATCATCCTTTTTATAGCTGAGTAATATTCCATTGTATAAAAATGCCACATCTTTTTCATACATTCTGCAGTTGATGGGCATTTTGGTTGTTTCCAGGATTTAGCTATCACAAATTGTGCCGCTATGAACATGGGTGCACATATATCACTGTGATATGAACTTTTCATTTCTTCTGGGAAAATACCCAGGAAGGGAATAGCTGGATTGAATGGGGCTTCCAATCCTAGTCAGAAGACCTTTTTTAAAAGACTGTTTTCTTTCTATAAATTTAAGTTGGGTTTTTTTTTCAGTTGATTTTCCAGGTCATAAATTTCATTGTGATTAGGTGATCTTCCTCCACATACACTGTATGTGAAGCTTTTTAAAACAACCAATACAGGATTCACTGAATTGGTATGTGTAGTTTTATTCTAATACTTTAATCTGGAAAATTCTGAGCTATAGTGAGCTGAGCTCAGCATGTTAGTTGTACTCTCGTAACATCTCTCAAGTGATTTCTTCACAGCTATAGTGCAGTTTCAGGCATTGTAAACTAAGTCATGTGTCTAAATCAGGCACCCTGCTTTTAAGAAGCAAAGTCCTTCAGGAAGCAAGCAAGCATGAATTTCCAGAGGGGAAGTGTTTCCCTGCCTTCCAGGTAACTGGAAGTGTTTCAGTTTGATTGCCTTTGTTTGTTTTGATTCTTCTGATATGAAACATAATTTTCCCCATAATTAATAAAGTACGTGTTATAGAAAAATAATTTGATAGAATACACCTTAACACACACACTCATACACACTTTTCTTTCCTTTTTAAAAATAATGTTTTACTCAGGTTCATGCTGTGAAAAAATATTTAAGTACCGATAATAATTATAATAATGCCTTTTGCATATCTTGTGTTTTGTGTGTATCTTTTTCAAGACGATGTCTCAATATGCAGTCCAAGCTGGCTTTGAACTCACAATGTAGCTCAGGCTGACCTCAAACTCATGGTGATCCTTTTGCCTCAGCCTCCTAAGTGCAGAGATTACAGGGATGCACCAGTGGAGCTGGGCATGTTGGCACACGCCTATCATCCCAGCACTTGGGAGGCTGAGGCAGGAGGATAGCCATGAATTCAAGGCCAATCTGGACTACATAGCAAGATCTTGTCTCTAAACAGAAAAACAAACAAAAAAGGCCTTTTGAAGTTTAAACTGTACATGATACAAATCCCTTTAATTATGTCAAAAATAATGTTAAAAGGCAAGAATTTTACCTATTTACCTATAATCTAGCACCAATCTGACACATAAAATTTTTTGTCACTAGTTTGAGAATAGTGAATGTTAACAATGGTTGAATGGTCATTAGGGTGAAACACCACAGTTTATTACCTCAATATCAAATTATGTAAGTTAGTTCTCAATTAAACCAATAGTGAGAGATTATTAAAGGGGGCAATCAGCTGTACTTCTAAAGGTTTCCCAAAAGAAAATTTATATATCAGTTCAGGTCAAACTCCATGTAATTGGAGTTTACAGAGCATTCTCTTATGCTTAGGACCCTTTTCTAAACAAAAGGATGCAGTCATGAGCAAGAGAAGCACAATTTCTGCTGTCATGGAGCCTGGGGTTCTAGCCAGCTCCCTTGGTACCCTAAACCTGGAGGTTCCTTCCCCCAGAGAAAACTGCTCTCCAAAAGCAGGAAACGACAACCAGACACAACTTGAAGACAGTTTTTCTGAGCACAGTAAGAAATGACCAAATGAGATCCAATCGAGTTATGACTCTCCTAAAAGCCTTGGCTGGCCTTTAATTCATTCTGAATTCCTGAGAAAGCTCTGAACTCTTGCTTTTTCAGATATGTTTATTTTCATCACGATATTCGAAAGCGGTATCTACTCTTCTCCTGATCCTGGATTTCACTCTAACTGCATTTAGAGATTCTTTTACTAAAATGAGGATGTTGGCAAGAGATTTGTTCTTAGAGTCCCGTCTGTGACCAAGAATTTCAGTTGAATTTCTTTTCAGAGGTAAATATACTTACTTCACTCTGCAGAAAACTTAAATCAGAAGCAGGAATAACTTTAGATTCTAATAGAAGATAAGAAATGGCTTATATATAACTTACAGGGTATCTGAGAACACATGGTGATCACAGATCCAAGAAACTGGTTATCTTTGGTTTTCTTTCTTGTTTCCTTAGTGATATACACACTGAATAAGAATAAAATACCACCAGTTTCATCCCATACATGTTCACCACTAAGGATAATCAGATTTTTGTACAGACTGAAAGTAAACTAGAATCCTGTGTTTACATACTAAGAAATCCAAACTTACAGTCTGTGTGCAAAAATACTTTCCATTGATTACCATCAAATTAAGACACATACCCACTCTAACCTATTTATGTATAATAGCCCATGTGTCCCAATTTTTGCTAATGTTCCAATTAGCCACCTAATCTCTGTATCAGCCCTAACATGTGATTCATGTCAGTATTCACCTCTTTTACAGCTGGGAGGCAGAATTCACCATTAGTTGCTTGGTTAATAATAGCACTGAGTGGAGTTCAGAAATGTCATTTTGCCTCACACTGAATTTAGTTTTGAAGAGATGATAGGTTAAAAGGGAAATGAATCCAAAAAAGACATAAAAGTATAAATGCATATATATATATATATATATATATATATATACATATATATATACATGCATGATATTGTCTAAACTACTTCTGTATGGACCATTCAGATACATCTACACATACATTGTTTTAAACTTTCCTGTGGCTTTTCATCCTATTTATAGTAAATTAAAATCCTTACAGTGGCCCATAGGACAATATGAAGTTTACCTTCCTGCTTCAAGGCCTTTGCAGATGCTTCCTGGAACTTTCCCCAGATACCCACAGTTCTAACGGCCCCTTTACTCACAACTTCTAAGCCTCTTGTGTAACGCATGTATCACTCTCCAATTCTTCACGTCATTTACTTTTCTTAATAGCTCTTGTCTCCATTTAATAGATTACATATTTATTTGTCACTTTCTTCTTGTCTCCCCTACTAGAAGGTCAGCTTCACAGTTTGTCTTTTTCACATCTACACAGTGTCCTTACTCCAGACTGTCTAGGATATAATATACCCTGAACATTAACTTGAATGAATGAATGAATGAATGAATTTTGCCTATCTAAGTCAAGATGCTATCAAGATGCATTTTGATGGTAGAAACTAGGGCTTTTTGTGAGTCCTGACATCTCTCTAAATCTGTGTTAATACTGCAGCCACAAACCACACGAGATTATGGAGCACTTAACATGTGCAAAGTCCAGTCGAGATAAAGTGGTCAGTATAAATTACATACTGGACTCCAAAGACTAAGCATGAAAATGAAGAATGTAAAATACTGATTAATAATATGTGTCTCATAAATAAGGTAATTTGCATGTTGAAATGATAGTATTTTTATATATGAGGTTAAGTACATTATAAAATTAATTTCTCCTGTTTCCTTTTTTTAAAAATGTGGCTATTAGAAAATTTAAAATTACATATGTGGCTTACATTGCCCAATGGCAAGTGACATTCTAAAGCATATTACACCTGTTTTTAAAATCCTTAATCTATCTCTTTAGCTCACTGGTCTAACAAATTACCTTACTTACACTTGATACCAATAAGCACCTGCAGATAAGCATATGTTGGTGCAGATTTTAAGAATATGTGTGTATCTTTGTCTGCATTTGAGAAAAATTGTATGCACAATCAGTTTCAGCTTTTTCGTAACCAGCTTTCAGGTGAAGTGTTCAGAATCACCAATGTAATGAGAATTTGGACATTCTTTGAGCTGCTAACCAGGGCATGCTTAGGAAAATCTGCAGACAGGTTTGATCATTTTTATTTCTAAACATAGACTGGGTATAGTGAAACCAGCGAACTGCAGTGTAGTTCATGCAACCATTTCTAGGAGAAGAAAAAGAAACAGCACATAATTCACATGGACTGACTGGACAGCCTTCTTAATGACAAAGTGCTTGCGAACAAAATGTGACAATCAAAGTGAATATTTAAGTAAAGCAGAGTAATTTGCACCCTATTTCCATATCCACATCTCTCTCTCTCTCTCTTTCTTTCTTTCTTTTTTTTCTTTCTTTTTCTGATTGAATGGAGGGCCTTCTCACTGAGCAATATCCCCATCCCTTGAAAAAAAAATTTTATTATTATTTTGACATAAGATCTTGCTAAATTGCCCAAGGTGGAATGACTTTCAATCCTCCCACCTCAGCCTTCCAGAGAAGACCCACAACTTAAATTTTTCTGCATCTTCTCAGAGTTAGCCTTCCTTGGAAGTTTCCCTGACCTCTAAGAGGTAGCTCTGAACCAAACCCAAGTTCCTTGGTTTGTGTACCCTGACAAATCTAGACCTTGCCTCACACCTACCCACCCTTATCCCTTTGGATGTGAGATGGTTTGCACAGCCTTAGGCGAGGCTGAATTCACTGTGCCTTGCAACCAAGCTTAAGCCCATGGTGCAGATAAAGATGTGTCTTTCGTTGTCTTACAGGAGAGCTGATAATGAGCCAGACTGGAATGGAAGCTGTCACTTTGCATTGCGTCAGGGAGACCTGAACAATGTAAAGAAATTAAAAGCTCCCGGTGGCCACAGATCCCATTTCAGTCATTAGCTGGGTGGGAGGGACAGGCACCATTCAGGAGGCTGGGACCAGTGGGAGCCTTTAGTCCTCAGGGAATTTGCCTCTAATGTGGCTTTATGCCCCACTTCTTTTAATGCACGCCAAGAACACATGAGTTGCTATTCTTTGTTTTATTATCATTTAGGTTCAGCTACTATAGATGGAGAAGGATAAAAGGGCAATAAGTAAAAAGCAAAACAAGAGGAGGAGAAAAAGATGTAGTACACTAATCTAGTAATTAAGAGAGGAGAAAACATTTTTTTAACCAATGTATATGCAAAAGCATATTTGTGTGTTCATGTGAAAGATACTGCAACATAATGAGTTCAAAAATGTGATTTCTTTATACTTTCTTCCTCTAATTTTTTTTCTTTTTTGAAGCCAGCCCTGCTGAAAATGAATGAGACTAGCAAGCCCAGGACTGATTCTTATTTCAGGCTCAGAAATATGAAAAAAAGTAATATATTTTTTAACAGAAAGTCTCAGAATATATGCTTCAATCTTGGAGTTTCAAAAAAGGCAGCGAATCAGGCAGAAGGACAGAAGGTTACAGATTAGTACTGGTCATTGCTCAAAGAGTATGGGTTATAAATAATAAAGGAGGAAAGGGTGAAGGACACTAAAATATAACCAGTCCCCACAATGGAATAATCAAAGCAGAGAATCTAATTTCGACTTTAAAAATACCATCTAACACTGAATTCTCACTGTATGAGAATCCTTCTGCTAACACACTGCCACAGACAAGTAAGCAGCTACCTCACAAATATGGGATTCAAAGTTTCAAGATAAATCATGGACTGGAGCATGACTTTGGGTCCAACAGTGTCATATATTTTTCATCTATTAAGAAAATAATGATATTTTTATAGAAGTTAAAGTACAATTAAAAATTAGATAAGAATAAATAAATAGTAGGTGTTTTATATCAGAGGCCAGGATCTATAATTTTGTATATTAATTACATAACACATAGCTTTTTAATAGACATATAACATTAATATTTAACATGTACTTGAGTTACATCAGCAAGTTTACCAATGTTTCTGTAGACAACATAAAATTTGTCTTTTGCCAAACACATATACAGAGAAAAATATAAAGAAAAAATGCAAAGAAAAAAAAATAAAACCTGACCAGAAGCCTAAAGATCTATTTGCGCCTCAGCTCTCATTGTCTCCAAACAACAAACTCTCAGCTTATAGAAATATATGTTTCCTTATAGAGCTAGAAAGACCTGCAGGGTGTCGGGACACCTGCGCTACAAACAGTGTTGTTCTTGGGTCACGCAGTGTGTATCCACCACATGTTTCCAGCTGTTCTGCCATGTGACTCAGTCTTCACCGCTAGGTTTTGGTTGTTGTGTGAGCCACTGTTTTTTATTTTTGATTTTCTTCTATGCAATGAGGATTCAGTGTGAGTTCCTGATAGGAGAGAAGCCCCAAGCAGAAATTAAACTTTCGAATCCATTTCAGAAGCCACTGCAGTCACCAGAGTGACAACGGCTATCATGAACAACACTTAAGAACTTGCATATTGTCTGGGAAGTTATTCTTATTTATTTCAAAACACAATTGGCTATGGCATAAGAAATATAGTTGTCAATCACCAAATACTACTTTTGCACCATCCAATTTCATTTCTAAAAATGTGCAAAGATAAACAGAATTTCCATATCAGAGAAATTTAGCAGCAGACTGAATTTTGTAGCAAATCAATCAGAAATTGAAGTTTTTCATTTCTACTACTCTTGTTTACCAAGATGGGAAACTGAAAACTCCCATTCATGTTAATTTTTTAATCTGTTCTCTCTCTCTCTCTCTCTCTCTCTCTCTCTCTATATATATATATATATATATATATATATATATATATATATCAATTGGCCCCACTTTTGATGAGGAGCAAGGTGCATGTTTGGTTTTTTAGTCATGTGTAGTCACCATGAGTAGGCACATATGTAACTTACATTCCATTACAAATGTAAATATGTATGGTATTTACAGATTTCACAACTAGTTACTTGATTTTTCTTCTTGGCCTATTGAAGCTGTTGAAATGTCAGAGTATATGACTATAAATAAAATAATAGAAAATTGAACAAAGGTTAGATCAAGGAAAGCTAAAACTCTCCAAGAAACTGAGGAGTCATTGCTATCAGACACTACAGTCATAATAGACATCTTAAAAGTGCTCAAGAGATTCTGAAAATGAGCAAGAGATAATATTCTAAATCTTGACCAAACCATAGAAGACAAAGTAGCACACATTTGATTTTTCTAAGATCTGAGAAAATTACATTTAACTATAAAGAGCTGGATTGGAGGAACAGATGTTTTAACTCAGGCATAACCCAAAGAAAATCTAAAGTATTATTTCCACAAGGATCTAATCAAACAGCTATACTATTCTTTACCAACCTTCTGAACTCCTGGTTCCATGGCTATTAATTTAGGTCTGTGGATTTTCATATTGCTCTGAAGAAACAACTAACCTTCTAGTAGTCCCAAGGTGCTGAAGAATGAGTATTCGTTGCCATAGGAAGGCAAGATGATAAGGCAGAGCAAAATGAAGAAACAGCTTCCATTGCATGGACACTTCATCTACATAACCTGAGCTTTGGCATCTGTCATTCATCATAGCTGATTTACACACACGAATTTGTACTTGCTCAGTAATTAACATGGGTCTAACTAGCATATGAGGAAATAGGCTCCAAGAAGTGAAATGACTGGCTTAGATCACATAACTCACAAGCAGTGGGACAGAAGAAGAATCGTTATCTATGACCCCGATTTAGGCTCCTACTTGAACCTTAATAACTAAGCAGGTGGGAAGCAGTTTAAAATAAAGCAAAAAAAGGAATTTCAGGGAAAGGCAATTTCCTGCTTGCTTGGGCTCCATTCCCTCCTACAATTAAATGCACCCACAAGCTCTCTTTTAAGGTAGTTTTGACTGCTTATTCTGCATAAGTCAATGCAAAATAATTTGCCAACCTTATGTTACACACTGGTCCATGAATAGGCCCATTCAACTGATAGAAAAACTGAGTCTCCTTAGAGGCTAACTTGCTCAGGTTTCCTGATAGGGCAACAAAGAGCACTTTTGAGACGTGATCCGACTGCACCAGGTAGGGTGCTCTTTCCAGTCAACCATGCTGTTCTCTATATCGTGCCCGAATCCCAACATGCATGAAACATGGGAATTTTAGTTACATTCTGAACACATATGCAGAAGTTAGCAGCATCAAGGCAGGTGAGAGCACAACTTTCAGGAAGTGCTGAATCTTGCAAAATACATACACACATTTCGCAAAACAGCTATTTACCAAAATCTCCAATTACCAATTAGGTATGAAAACAGAAAAAGAATCAGACCACTCACCTGGGTATGTTATCAATGGTAACCATCATTATCTAAACCTGGTTATTAAGTATGTATCTTATATTGCACTATATATACTAAGTTATTGCACATCAATCTTTTTCACCTGGGTGGATGAGGACTTCTGAGCAAAAGCTGGTCAAGTGTATAAATTAAGAAAGTAGCAAACATCTCATGTGCTTATTAAAAGGGAATGAATGAGAAAGAATAATAAGAAGTATGTGTTTGGACAGAGAAATATTGACTAATCTTTTCTAAACAGTCTGGAAAATGATTCATAAATTGAAGTTTCAACTGTTCCATGTAACATGAAATTCTGGTGATAGAAAAGGTGGAATCCAGAAAACATTTGGGAGTGGAATCCAGCAATGAAGAGGTAAGGAAAGCATGGAAACGTGGATTATTGCAGCAATTAATCATGAAAAGATTCATAACAGGAAGATAGAATGATTGCCACTTAACAGGAAAGGAAATTGAGGTCCTGAAGAATAAGGAACTTCTGAAATTACAAGTGTATTAGTCGGCTTTCTTGTTGCTGGGACCAAGTATTCAACATCCACAATGTGATTTGGCACATAATTTTCAGGCAATTCAGTCCATGGTCAGCTGGGTCCAAAGCAGACATTGTGGAAAAAAGCTGTTTGGTTCATGGAAGTCAGGAAGCAGAGCTGGGCGACAGTGCCAAAGAGGAAGGGGCTGGGGATCAGATTCAGACCCTAAGGCCATATCTCCCTGACCCACTAAGACACTCATGGAAGTTTCCTGGGTGCCTCCCAAACTAATCAAGACAGTGTAGCTTAACTGTCACTACTTGTAACTGGTGTAGCTGGCACAGAAAAAAGGGGTTGTGACATGTCAAAGTCATGGTCTTAAAAAAATATTCCTGAGACTTTTTTAATCTTTCTGATAATACATGCTCTTTTTTTTGACTCTGTCTCTCTCTTTGTCTGTCTCTATCTCTGTGCCTCTCTGCCTGCCTGCCTGCCTGTCTGTCTGTCTGTCTGTCTGTGTCTCTCTCCTTCCTTCTGCCACCTCTCTTCTCCTCATGCAGACCTACAACAAAAGCACAAAAGCTTCAAACTAGTAACTACCCTTCCTTACATTTATACACACTGATGTTTTTATTGTGGTTTGTGGTAAAAAAAAATCTTTTCAAAAAGATTGAAAAACTAGTTAGATGATATAGCAGAAACTTGACTATTGGCTGGAAAAATGTGTCACTGAACTCAAACTGCTGGTACCAATTACTTCTCCAGTCCACGACTCTCACCGGTCTGGCACTCCTGAGTGAGATGATGGTTGAGGCTTTTCAAAAGTACAGTGAAAAGGTAGGTAACTATTAAGAAAACAAGATGGAATGTGGAGAATTTTTCAAATTATACAGCAGTAATATTCAACTCCCTTCCTTAAAATTCTGAACTATTCCTTTTTGTTCCATTTTTTTAAAAATAAACAAATATTGCCATTAACCTACTACATTGATTTCATCACACTAGATGGAAGTCAACATTTTTTGGTCCCCTTATCTTTCACCCCTTTTTAAAAAAAATGCCAGCATCAGATTCATGTATTTTACAAGTATTTATCAAGATAATATCACAAACTAACATTAATAGTCCAACATATAAAACAGATTAAATAATTACACTAAATCAAAGTATGCTTCTTGATACACTGGGCATGCTCAATTAAATCTGTCTACCATTTGAGGAGGGGATACCAGGGATTGAACTCATGGCCTCATGCTTGCCAGGCAGGTGCAAATCCCTCTCTCTCTCCCCCTCTCCTCCATTGTCTGTACTTTATTTATATATTGAGTTTCTCACATAAGAGAAACTATGCAATATTCAAGGTTGTGTGCCCAATTTACTTCAGTTAACATCGTGGTCTCAAGGTGGAAATCAACATTTTAAAAATGAAATAAGAATGAAATGGGAATATTTTCAATTTAAACGTCACTTTGTTGAGAAACATTTTCTTTTAAGCTATTTCTATCATGTTTTATCAAGATTATGTAACAGTTGTGAAATTTCATTAATCAACAGGTTGACATATATGCATGATATTGGATAGCTTTTATTAAAGACAGGAATTGTCATGAAAGACAAAGGTAATAGTATACTGTTTTGCTTAGTGTCCTATTCTAGTGTTATAAATAATTATTTTAAGTACACATGGCATTATAACCAATATAGGAGTCATTTTTGGTAAAATATAGTCATACTTATGTAATGAATGCGCTAGTAAGCGTTTAATATATTTGCCAAACTTGCAGAGAAATTCCGGTTTATAATGTCTTCCTATCATGTAGTGCCTTAAATTGGCTTGAATTTTATTTTGTGCCATTTCAAACAGCATTAAATGAGGGATCTGCACTGTCCGTTCCAAGAGCTTCAATCCCCCATAACCTAATGGAAAGCTGTTGGCTTTGACACACTGTGTTGCTTTCAAACCATATTTGGGGGGCCAGGGATTTAGTTCAACAGCATAAGCACCTGCCTTGCAAGCGTGCAGTCATGAGTTCAATCCCCGGTACTAAAAAAAAAAAAAAAGCATTCATCTCTCAAACCATATTTGGATATATTGTTATTAACCTGGAGTAATTGTGGCATCAAAAAGTTGAACCTATTACTAATTTACTTTGAGTTTCAAATAAGAATACTTTTTCTTTAGGTCAAATTCTCAAATGTTTAAATTAATTTTTAATTTTTATTAAAGTAATACAACAGTGCATGGTATAAAACCAAATACTACATGGTTTACAGAGAAAACTACTAAACCTGGTCCTTATTCCCTTACTCCTTAGTTTCCCATTACATCTATACTTCTAAACACTAGGCTCACCATACTATTTTTAGATTTTTTTAAATCCTTATAGATTTCTCTTTTGAAGGATGAAAATTCTCTCATTTCCCTCTTTCCTCTTCCTCCATCTCTTCTTGAGCCTTTTCTAAAACAAATTTAGCATTATCTCTGAATAATTACATTTGTGATACTTGCATTATTATTCTGTTCATTACACATAACTGATACACTTAGTGTACATGGTTACAGTTAATTATTTTCCTAAAACTTTTTCAGCAATTATTAATTGCCCTGAGTAGTAATTTTTTTATCTAGAAATTATCATTTCTTCCCAAAGTCTTTGCCAAATGGCTTGGATACTGTTGAATACATTAGGTGTCTAAATGCTCTTTTGGCCTCCAAGACACTTGGTGACATCCCAAGTGTTGGGTCCCAGCAGAACTGGCTCCTTCTACCACACATCTATGAATTCCCTTCACTTTGAGTCACATCCACTCTTACATCCCTCAGGTCAGCTCTGCTGATTACCCTTTTATTTTGATGGAGCACTCTCGGAGTAGCAGTAGTTGGGACATGCAATTTTTGAAAGTTGAACACGAGTAAATCAAAACTATTTCTTGTCGTATGGAAGATTGGTTGAACTTAGAAATCCAAGCATTATTCTATTGTCTAACTTCTTGAGTAGCTAATGAGACAACTGATACCACCCCAATTCCTGAGGTATGCCCTTTCTTAATTACTTCAAATATTTAATATTCTAAAATTTCATAATGATGTAATCTTGCCATGATTTTTTTTACTAATTGTTTATAGTGTACTTAGTGGGTCCTTTTGATCTAGAAGTTCTTATTTACTTGTGAGAAATAGTTGTTACTTTTTTTATATAATTTCTTCTTTTCCATTTTGTTTATTCTTCTAATATTCTTGTTAACCAGAGAGTGAATTTCCTAGTTCCACCTCTAATTTGCTTTTCAATCTTTTCTGTGTTATGTATATTCTCCATATGTCACCTGAAAATAACTGGCTGGCTTAACTATCTAAAACTTCTATTGAAACTTTTATTTCTTCCACCAGACTTTTAATTTCCAAATAGGTTTTATCTCTGAATGTTTCTTCTCTGTAGCATTGCTTTCTTGCTTCATAATTATAGTTTCTTGAGTTGTGGAAGGGATTATTCTTGTCTGCAGGTTTCATTTTGCTGTATGTAACTTATCCATCTGCTCAGAGCTCTTCCTCCCAATCATATTCCTTTATTACCTATTTTTCATGTTGAAACTTTCCTCAAATATCTAGTAATTTTTAGCTGTCAGCTGTTACCTAAAAGAGGGGAAATCAAAAGCTAATTGGACAGTTCATGCATAGGTGGAATTTATGGACTTAGAATTTATTAGTCCAAGAACAAGATGTTCTGCTGGAGAACATTTAAAATGTCAAAATCTGGGGTCTTGTCTATTGGACTAGCCAGCCCATTTGTCTAGAGAAGAATTCTCTAATCTTCTGCTAAGGAGGATGTGGGAGTGGTAGTGCTGTAATGATGTATGGATGGCCATCAGCAATCCAGCAGCTAAACAAGGAAAGGAAAGCCAAGGTCTAACTTCTGTGCATCCAACTCTCACCCAGTGTCTTCATGAGACTGGCTGTCCCTCAAACTGCAACTTCTCTGTTTCAGTTTCCCCAAAGAGTATGGATCCTTTCTCTCTGGATCAGGGAGAATCATCTTCCAGGAGGGAAGCAGGAGAGGCCTTGAGACCCTAACTACTCTTTGTAGGGTTTTCTCCCAATTATTTTGCATCCAGCTGTATCACGACACTGATGGTGTGGAAGTACCAGGTGCCTCAGTTCAAGGGCAGCTGTTCTATGCGAAGGTTCCTCTTTTGCTGGCTTCTCCTTCTGCAGGCAATTAGGGCTCACCTTTCTCATCTCAGTAATTACTAATCCTTTCCTCTCTTCCAAAAGTGTGCTGACATTTCTTGTTCAGGGTCATTTCCTTCCTGTTTCTCTTTTTCCTTGTAAGTTTATGCTTTTTAGATTCTTCTGTGATTATGTTTATTAGATTTCAGTAGAGTGCAGAGAAATGCATGTGTTAAATCTCCCATCTTTTGGTTCAGTTTTGGTTTCTCAGTTGTATTCTCTAGGCTTGGATAATGGTATCAGTATGGGAGTTGGTTTCCTGGGGAAGATAATGTAAGTCAAGTTTGTACCTCTGAGTTAGGCATTTGTGCTAATTCCCCTTTGCTCCACATTCCCTAGTCCAAGCTTTCAGCAGCCAAAGGAAAGATTTATTATCATAATGATTTACTATGTGACAAGTGGAAGCAATAATTCATTTGCTATTAAGTACTTTTCTGGGTACACACTGCTAAATTCTCTCAAAACATACAGTCTGTTTCCTAAAGCACAAAACTATACGCAGCTGACCATGTGGGCCTCCTGGCTATGATTCACTTCAAATTAGGATCTCTCCTGGCCTTGCCATACAAAGAAGATACCCATTACTTAATGCCATTTCAGAGAAATTGGGATAAATTCCTAACTTATCCCCACACTTTCTCCTTATCCAACTGACATGTTCCCTATTATTCTATTTCTAGTTTAAAAATGTCTTTTGTCTAAGTTTTTCTCCTTGATTTACTAGCACTGTTGTGAGGTGTTAACACAAATGATCTCAGCATAAATAAGAAAATCCGAAGCTTTCTGTTTTAACAGAGAGCGATCAACAGGGTACCCAATGGTGGAGGCAAGAGAAAATGGCATCACAGGGAAGAAGAAAGAGGTTGGAAGGAGGATGGAAAGTATTGAACATCTAAGTGGAGAGGTACACAGAGCATAAGTTTAGTGGCCATGAGAGAGACTTTGAGGCAGAGAAAATTGAGTCCAAATCCTACTTTTCTGATTTACTGATGGTCTTTCCTCATTTTCTCTCATGCAAAGAAGGGATGATAAGGATCATGAGGTTGTATATGAAAAGTACTTAACAAAGTGCTTGGCTGTTTATGGCACCTCATAAATATGCAATACACAATAGTTACTAATGATGGCAATCATGATGATGGTAACTTCTTACAATTTTGAGTACAGCTGACCCTGTGTGTCTCCATATAAAATGAGAATGGCCAGATGGAAACACGGTCCATCTGAGGAGACCCTGCCCACACCTGCTATCAGAGAGTGAGTTAGCTCATCCCTGGACCATCTCACCCACAGAAGAGAGCAAACACTCAGCCCTGAACTGGACTTATCAGAAAATAAACATTTCCATAATCTGAGGAAGAGCAGCCTGCTGAAGCTCCGTACCTACCTTATACCAACAGAAAGTGTCTTTTGAAAATATCTTAGTTTGTTTTCTTTTTTTGTTTTGCCAAATACTCTTTAACTTTCCTTTCATTAAAAATGATGGCACCTAGAAAAACAAAAATACCATGTCTGCTACCTGAGCACCAGAATCTTTCCTACCTTGTTCCCCAGAACAGCACCTCAGTCCACGTCTTAAGTTCCCATAGTTTTTCTCACTATAAATATGAAGAGATTTTTGCTCTTGCTTTTAAGATTTCTGTGGATCCCAAGAAATCTTTATAGATTAGCAGATCTTTGTGTGTGTATGTGTGTGGGGGGGGGTCTTTGGTTTGGTTTGGTTTTATGTTGTTTGCTCATTTTGTTTTTTTGTTTGTTTGTTTGTTTTGGTACCAGGGATTGAACTCACGATCTTGCGCTTGCCAGACAGGCACTTATGCTGCTGAGCTAAATCCCCAAACTGTTTGCTCATTGAGACACTGGGGACTGAACCCAGAGCCTTCACACTGAGCTATACCCCCAGTCCTTTTTTCATTTTTTATTTTGAGACAGGGTCTCACTAAGTTGTTAAATGCTAGGGCTGGACTAGAACTTACCATCCTCCTGCCTCAGACTCCTAGTCACTGAGAACAGCAGAGGCCCAGGGCTCTGGCTGGGTCCACCTCCGGCCTGGTGGCTGTGGGATCTGATGGTGAGCAATGAGCATTAGCTCATAGTTCTTGCTGCCAGGTAAAGAGTAAGGTCAGAAAGCACAAGAGCTGCTTTCCATGCTTTTCTGATATTGTGGCATCTCTTCTGCCTTTCATAACTGAAAACACTGCTAATTATATATATTCAACTGCTAATATGTATTTTAGCTGCCTAAACCACTATGATTCGAACCCATATAAATCAAAGGAATATTGGCACATAATGCAAACACACACACACACACACACCTATCTCATATACACTTTCGTATATATATGGGTCATTAATTGGTTATATATCATTTAAAAATTTTTTAATTCCTCTTCCATGATGATTCATTTGGCACTCTCCCCAATTAGCACCATAGTGCTCACAGCATAAAAAATTATTATTACTTACCAAACAACAGTAATCTTCCTTTGCTGTAAGCTTTAACAATTTCATTGTTATAGCATAAAAACTAATTCAGCACATTACTAATGACAACTCTTAAAATAAATTCCTTGCCTTTAATATCATCAAAAATCAGTTTCATCTCTTCTTTTGCCCTCAGGAAAAAAAAATCACCTTTTCATTAACTTGATATGATGATTTCCATGTGAATGATACTGTTTATCTGTAGTTTCTCCACATTTGACCTTATTTCTTCTAAGAATTATGGAATATTGCTTTGGGCTTTTGAAAGGCAGGGGGCTGGAGGAAGTTTCTGTTAGACTGATCTCCACCTAAAGATGTTTTAAGACTCACCTATCCATTGACCCATGAAGGGTAAATGCTAAATTCTTAAGAGTCAAATACTCTTTCTAACCCAGCAGAAGAGATGAATGAGCTTGCCTCTTATTCAAATTATGGTAAGGTGGTAAGATTTTTACTACAGATGAAAGGTAACAATCATGACCTATGTCACCAGTACTACCATTTGGCCCCTAAAGATGACTAAAATGACAAAAAATTTGGGTTAGTACATACAGTAACTCCTTATAAAATTTATTTTTATGTATGCAGTCAAGGTACTTTTTCTGTGCCATTTGGTGCCCATATTCAATATATGTTTACCTGCATATACACGGATGAATTCATCCTTTCTCTTCTTTGGTGTCTTTGCAAACCTATAGCTTAGCATCTTGGTGGGCTCCAAAGGCATATGCAGTAAAACAGTTTCTTAAGAGATAAAACCGCCAAGCTCTAGACTGTCAAAGTAAGCTATGAACTCAGCCAAAGGGTTCTCTCCATATTTGCACTCTTCTCCACCATTGCTTATCTTCCATCAGCCCTTGGGACCAAAAGTAACATGCCACAATGCAAGCAAATATGTTCTAGTGAATCTCTGCTATAAGCAACTCCAAGTCCTTCACTCATTATTCTGGTGTAAGGTAGATTTTGTAAAAATAAGGTACTTTCCTAGTTTATGTAACCTGGAGATGAACAATTTCTGAGGCCAAGTCCCTGAAGAGCCAATTTGCAATGCACACACACACAATATCACGTCTCATTCTTCTTCCAAAAACTAGACCTTTATGAGTTGACTGGGTTAGTGGCTAGATCTTCAGGCTCTCGATTTTACTCATTTTAGCTTTTGTTTCCTCTATATAACTTTATAAACAACATTCTATTTCCTTAGCTATTTCCTCTCCTTGCAAAGCATCCACTTTTTAGTTTGATTTAAGGAGGAAATGTGAGGTTTGCTTTTCCCTCGGTGGCAAGCACTGAGCTGTAGCCTCATCTAATATAATCAGGAGTCTTTGGGCTGGGATTCTTAACCCCAGAGTGAGATTGTTTGGTGGTGAGTTTTTTTTTTTTAAGTCTAGCAAATTTTTACCTGTTCATTTCATTTATAGTGCATCTGTTTTCTATTCCTGATGCTTAAAAATAAATATATATAAAAAAAACCAGAGCCCTTTCTCTCCCTGGACTTTTGCAAACAATGGTGATGTATTTTCATAAAGTGGGTATCAAGAGGCCTTTTCTTCAGCAGAGTTCCTGAATTTAAATTTCAAGTGAATCATGTATCTCAGAATTTTTCCCTATGCTTCTTTTTATATCCTGTTTCTTTATCATGTATGCCCAAACTGACTCAAAGAGAAAACCAGGACATGTATGTGAGGTTTCCGACTCCTGAAAATAAATATTCTTCCATAAGAAGAAAAGAAAAATTCAAAACCTTCGACCATCTGATAAAAATCAAGAATAGTTAATTGGAGGGGTCACAAACATAAACATCTAATCCATATTAGCTTACGATAGCACTATCTGTTCTCAAAGGAACAGAAACTTTAGAAATCTGATTAGCATTGCTAATCAACACAAATCCTTTCAGCACATAGTTATTATAGAGCTACGTAGCCAAGTCTAATTAATATTCCTGACTGCCAGTCACATTTCATTTTTGTTCATTTGATCTATGAACTTTTTCAAGTAAAACACTGATTTGGGGGATATAATTGGTCTCTAGAGGGGATAATGTATTTTAAAAGTAGAATGAAAAAACCACTCAATTCTTACATTCTAAGAGAAATTTCATGTGGATACTTATTGAAATAACTTGCCAGGGGTAATTCGGTTTAAATATTGTTCTTTGAATGTTTTCTCACTATCCTGCCCCTTACCTTTAGCTATAAAACAACTATGTTGAAAAAGACAGAGTTTGCAAAGAGGGAATTTGTATTCAAGCATAGTGCAAATAAGATAATCAGACAATAGTCTATTACCTACAGGTAACAGATCCCAGGGACCTTGTGCTCTATTCTACCTCCAAGATACAGATACATTTTTATTATAAGAATATTTCTTTGCAAAAGTATTCTAAAGGAACTTAATCTGAATTTATTCATTAAAAATAGTATACAACCATATGGACTTTCTCAGTTATCACATCTGGACAACTAATTTCAGTTATTAAATTTCCATACCAACATGTTCAGCTAGTTTTCAAACAGGCAGTTACCAGGGGCTGGTTTTTGCCTTGGATATAATATACACAGGAGAAGGTAGGGGCTTCCAGAAATGTAGAACTGGAAGGGTGACCACAGAGTCACCTGGCAGTGCCCAGCCCTGCCTGGAGACTTTTAATGATGAAGATGTCATCACCTCCTCAGGAGGTGATGTGCAATTTTGGACAATTCTAAGCTATTAGAAAACTTCTTCTTACATTATTTCAAATCCAGCTCCCTATGACTTCCACTCATTGAGGTTTGTTACACCCTCTGAAGTGGCCAAGATGAAGCCTAGTGTTTTCCCCACACTTTTTAACAAGTAGAACTTTCCAGTGTTTGCAGACCTATCTGTGATCTTCTCAGCTTCCATTTCTGCAGGTTGGCTGCTGTGCCTTACATTCAATCCTGTGTGATATGGCTGTGAGTCCCTTTGTCCCCCAGGGCAGTTTCAGATGAATCCACTCAGCTTTCCCATCTCTAGACTGGATACTCTTCACTTTTAGGGCATAGTATGTCCTTTGGTCCATCTTTATATACTCTTGCATCAATATTTATACATGTGCCTGTATCTAACATGTTTTTGTGTTTTCCGTGTGATCAGAAAAAATAATGAATGTTTCAATTTTAAAAATTTATTAGAGTTAAAGACATGCTGCCATGAATCCTCCTCAAACCCTCCTCCCTTGCTTCAGCCACACTTAGCCTATCAATCATGCTACTTTTTGAAGTAGTACTAGAAGTTCTCATCAGTAGCGTGAATGGTTTTGGTAGCACTGCCTTGATGTCCTGAATTGATTCAAACTACTTACATTTTGTGGTCATTTTGACTTTGGGGATGATTCAGAAGTTGCACAGTGCTAGATGCAGTGAATAAGGTGGATGAAAACACATTATAATGTTTTTACAAGCCTGCCTTTCCTTGGATGATGGCACTAGGCAGCAGCATTTGCTGAACTGTTGATTGTGCCTTAAAAAGATGCTCATGAAAGATACAAAAAGATAGTAACTTGGTTTTTAGAACTAATAATATTCAATCGTGTGCGGCTAATTCTTTAACATTAAGCCCCCTGGGAAAAAGTATGCCTGTGTATATGTTAAACATTCAGCATAAATTGACATAAATGTGCAGCTGATAGCTTACAAATAAAATAAATATGTAGTGCTACTTGGTTAATGTTTTATACACTTATAATTCTGTAGCTTATGATTCCTTATGAAATTCACTATCTGTTTTTCTAATTCTGTCACCGACAATAGAGTTACAAAAGCAGACTCCAAATGAACATTTGATTACTATTTCAGCAAAAGGCATCTGTGTCATTGACAAACATTCTGACTGAATGCTGGTTTATATTTTTCATTTATGCTAACAAGTGGGTGAAAGAGAAATAACAAAGATGTATATTGGAGCTTCACTCATTTGTAGTGACATAAGTGATTTCTTTGTGGAATCATGTAATGTCTTCTGAATGCTAGAAGACGGGTTTCTCATTTCTTTGTGCTATTAGTAATATAATTCCTTCAGAAATCACACATTTTTAAGTATAATTTACATGAGTAGCATTTTCTCTATCACTGTCTGAAATTCAGACAACAGAACAATTATTTATTTAAACATTTACCGATTACCATCACGAAAACACTCTCTGCATGGCCACTTTCAAGCATGACACCCTGAACACAGAGCTGAGAAAAGACTCAAAATAGCACATCATGGTATGATACTTCTAACACACAATTACTACAACTGCAATAACCTCAAGATCACAGATAATAATGAAATAATGAAATATTTGGGAAGTGATGAGTGTTCAGTATGTATTATCTTTAATATAATCTATATAATTATAGAATTACCTAATTTAATTTTTTTATACTGGGGACTGAATCCAAGGTCTTCCCACTGAGCTACATCCCCACTTCCTTTTTAAATTTAATTTTGAAACACTGTTTCACTAAGTCACCAAACTGCCTGTGGCTAGGCTTGAACTTGTAATCCTCCTGCTTCACTCCCCTAGAATGCTGGGATTCCAGGAATGCACCACTGTGCCTGGTTAATTTAACTCTTAATAATGGCTATGTTAAAAAGTTGTCTTACAAAATTCCTGACAATGCAGCCACTGTCTCTCACATTCCAGCACAAGCTGGCTGCAGGACACCTCTGGTGGTAAGACCTAGGTGGATATTTTTACATTTTTCTGCTTGATCTATCTACTAGCCACCTCTTGAGGTTTCTGAAGTCACTGATTCAAATGAGAAACAACACTCAAGACAGTAGCACCAGGCCCACTACCTATGTTATGTACAACTCCTATAAACCCACATCTTTCATACTGAAGTCATTAAACTACAATACAAATTACTCTATCAAGCTAAACAATTCTTTTTTTGCCAGCCCTACAAAAGTGTTACAAGCTTCTACACATGAACGAACCTCACAGAATAAGCTAAATCCTCATCAAGCAGATGGCAGGAAGGCTTTATTGTATGCATGGTCACATTATGCTAATATTCATCTAGCAGAATTTATTCCTTTCCAAATGGCACGTCAGGCTAGATAGCAGTGCCTTGGATCAATACCAACAAACACAACTGTGGCAATCTAATATCTATTAGTATTAAAATAGTAATCATTGTATAGGGAATTATTCTTACTTTATTCAGAAAGTAATATTTAAACACAAAATGAGGAAAAAACCCCATGTAGAGACAACTAAAGACATCCAGGAAGTGATTTTTGATTATTTGAAATTTTCTTCTAGCTTTGGTTGAGAAACCTACACTAATACTCCAAAAGAAGATATACTCCTTGTTGCAAATTAATAATTTAAAAAAATCTGAAAAGTACAGGTAAATTCATGTGTTACCACACTTTCAACACATAAATCTCTCCACATAATTATTTTGTTGGACTAATGATTTTTGTCTTACTGCTGTGCAAAAGGTAAACCCTGGAACAAAGTCTGTAGGTAGTTTTAGGCCCATCTCATTGTTACTATGAGAACAAGAAAATGCTTCCCTTGGTGGGGGTGGTGCATTCATTTTATTTCATCATTTCTCTGAGTAAATGAAGGGATCACTGGGAAAACTCTAGGTGTACTTGAGAGACACAATTAGAAAGTACTTAGGGTAGAGGACTGCGATCAAGAATGGTGGAACATGGTGTTGGGGACCCAGAGTTTGCCCTGAATCAGGAATCAGAAGTCTAAAGAAAGAAACAGGTATGTTTGGATGTTGAACTGGAACCACCGTTCTAAACTCCAAAGGAATAGGGCTGGCCCCAGGAGATTTACACTGCTGGTGCCCACCCACATTCAACCAGCCACCAGTGTAGAGATGGATTTGCTATAAAGAAAGGCAAATGGGGTAAGAGAAGGAAACACCCCAGCTTCCTTTGACCCTTTCCTGCCTCCTAAACTGAACACTTACTCCATATACCACATGCCAAGACTATACCAACTGCTTTACCCTTCCACTCATCACAATACCACAGGAGGTAGGAGGTATGCTTTTCTTTACATTACAGATGATGGTCACAGATTTTAAATGACAGGTAAGTGACAACGCTGAGGACTGATTCTAGACTGAATTCCAGTCCATGTGCCAAAACCACTTGTCCTTACAGAGGGCATTCTATCCTTTCCACCTCTATTTTCTGGAAAGTTCCCCTATATGGACTATTTCAAAGTCCTTTCTTGCCTTCTGTTTCCAGTTGGATTTTGTCAGTACAGAAAGGGAAGAGAATAAAATTGGGACCCTTACCTTTTAATCCTTTCCCATGGAGTCTTCTGGGGAATGGATGGCTCCTTCAGCAGAAAGAGTCCTTTCCACAGGACTCAAGTGGAAGAAGCCAAACATCCAGGGATAGGAAGGAATCCACACCCTTTGTGTGTCCCTACACTCAATCCAAAGATTTATAAATAGAATTTTCCTCAATTTACCCAATTTCAGTATGCCTCTTCTTTTTTGCCAGGATCCTGCCTGATTAAAAGAACTCCTGCAATGCAATTGTAGCTCATTGACGAGGCACATGGTTTGCATATATAAAGCCCTGGGTTTCATGCTCAGCATAAAAAAGAGAAAGAGAGAGAAAAAGAAAGGATGGGAAAGGAAGGGAAAGGAAGAAGAGAAGGAAAGGAAGAAGGAGAGAAAGAAAAGGGAAGTGGGGAGAAGAGGTAAGGCAAAAGGAACAGAAAGGAAGGAGAAAAGGAGTAAGAAAGGAAGGAAAACAACTGCCAAAAAATACTGTCAAATATAAACAAATTGTTAACCTTTGGTAAGTATTTATTTCAACGGAAAATGGCTTTCCATCATACATATTAGTTCTTATCTAATAGTCTATGGAAGTTCATAAAATATTAGAAAAATCAATACCAGTGTCTTTTATAACGAGCTCACATAAAAAAATAAGAAAAAAAGATTCCTCAATAAGTGGAGCAAAGACTAAACAATTCACCAAAAAAACTGTCAATAGGCAAAAATCACAAAAAGATTATACTAGTCTAATTGGTAAACAAACAAAGATAAAATAAGAGATATTTTGTTTTTGTTTATTAAATTTTCTCAGCCCAAAATAATGATACAAATCAAATGTAGTGAAGGAATCAGAATGTAGGAAATCTTAAGCACTGTTCATTGATGTATAAATGTGTGTGACCTTTCTGGATAGCCTTAAAAAGTGCATAGCTATTGATACAATATTTCTACTTCTATTAATTTATCCTAAGGAAATTATTAAGGATGTAAATAAAGTTTTATCTACAAAAATGATCAATTTAAAAGCACTGGAAACAATCTATCCAATGATAGGGGATTAATTAAATAAATTATAGTATACCCATATGATAAAGTATTTTCATAGTCATTCTATGCTATTGCTATAAAATATTTTTGCATGGAAAAATAATTACCATGTATAGTTTCCATATAAACAATCTATGTATGAAAAAAATCAAGCTACAAAACAATTTTTATAGCACAGTAACAGATTATTTCTGCACAGCTATAAAATTAGTTGTAGATTATAAGCATCATCTAGATCACGCAGACCATGTTAACTGCAGTTTAAAATTTATTCTGAAATCAACAGGAAGCTACCATAAGACTTTAAGTAATGGAGAAAAACAATGCTCATAATTCTGCAAACTCTCTAGCACCTGTGGTCCAACAGCCAAGTCCTGGTACACACTGACCTCGGGAGGTTTTTGGGAATAAAATACTTTGGAAATGCTACCCTAGGCAATTATCTCCTGCTCTTCAACATCATTAAGGAAAGTCTGGAAACAGTAAAGATTTTCTTTGTAGATTCACTTATATATCTACTATGAAGTGATCCTTACTGGATTTAAAGAGCTTTTGTGAATCTTTTTGCTAACTGGCATTTCCTATGGCGTATTTGTGGTACACACCAAGGCCTACAGCCCTCTCCTTCCCAGTTGGGCACAGTCCCTGGAAGTACTATATATAAAGGCAAAGTACCATCCTGGTTTGCCATGTATCCCTGGGAAGACAGAGCAACAGAGGCTACTGGTCTACGAAAACTGAATTCCAGGCAATACTGCCCTTGAGAGTGAAAGGAATTTAGAATTCAGTTCATGACTTCTCAGTTCATAAAGTCTTTTAGTCTGCTCACTATCTGAACAGCACCCAGCACGAAGAGCAAGTTCTGATTTGCTACGTCCATACACAGAAGCACAGCGACTTTTAAGTTTTAATGGAAACTTCTGCTCCTCTATGTTCCTCAAGAGAATCGTAAAGAACCTTGCACAGTATCTATTCACCTCCTTGCCTAAAACACCAACGATATTCATTCTTTCCAGGCGGAGCCTTCTTTCTGGAAACTATTACATTAAGAAATACAGAATCAAAAAAGAAGAAAAAAAAAGAAATATAGAACCAACTTTTAGAAGAATTTAAGATATTTAAGAGGGAGGCTCCCAGATATTATCAGAAAAAAACAGTCTGAAGTGAAATAATATTCAAAGGTAGAATGTATCTAACTTTAAAATGTGTTTAGAAAATTATGACATAGGTGATTTTTTTTAAAAAACAACATGAAATACCTTCATACCAAACGACTTTGTTTTACCAGCTCCTTTTCCTTAGAAAGTCTAGGGGTAGACATAAACCTCAGAAATAGTTTATTATAACTGAAATTTCTGTCTGCTATTACCAAAGAGAAATGTACTGAATTTAATATGTTAGGTTTGGGAAATCTATTTTTATTTGCTGTAACCAATGGCCTGTCATAAGTGTGGACATAGAGGACTTCTAGATTCCATCTTCCATCTGCCTCTGACATCCTAAAATGAGGCTGCCTTTATTCTTTTTTCATATTTATTGAGTAAATACCCAGTTCCCAAAATCTAAACTAAACCCTTTCATCTTGACAAGGAAAATAAAAGTGATAAAATAAAGGTAATCTGCACTGGAGCTAAACACCAAGGGATAGGTAGTGGTGCTACTGATCCCAAGGCCAAGTTACAAAACCCTCTCTCTCCCCTCCCCTCCTCTCC